>CAUDMG010000748.1:1237500-1305000 GCA_958450375.1 Homarus gammarus | reverse complement strand
TGTCCCTGACCTGATACAAGGGATCAAACTCTCCCTTCCTGACCTGATGGAAGGGGTCAAACTCTTCCTCCCTGACCTGATACAAGGGATCAAACTCTCCCTCCCTGACCTAATACAAGGGGTCAAATTCTCCCTCCCTGACCTGATACAAGGGGTCAAACTCTCCCTCCCTGACCTGATACAAGGGGTCAAACTCACCCTCCCTGACCTGATACGAGGGGTCAAACTCTCCCTCCCTGACCTGATACAAGGGGTCAAACTCACCCTCCCTGACCTGATACAACGGGTCAAACTCTCCCTCCCTGACCTGATACAAGGGGTCAAACTCTCCCTCCTTGACCTGAAACAAGGGGTCAAACTCTCCCTCCCAGACCTGATACAAGGGGTCAAACTCACACTCCCTGACCTGATACAAGGGGGTCAAACTCACACTCCCTGACCTGATACAAGGGGTCAAACTCTCCCTCCCTGACCTGATACAAGGGGTCAAACTCTCCCTCCTTAACGCTTCCAAAAGGTCAGTTGCTACACGTGTATTTGAGCCAATATACAGTAATGACTCTTCCTGTCGTTAACAAGAATAACACGACCCTTAACGACTCACCCTTAACTCGTAATTGGTTCTTCCTCTATCAATCACCAGTACAGTATCTGCCGTCTGCCAGGTTCTGCTGCTCTCGGCTGTTTGGTCTGTTAACAGCTGTGGGGAGGTGTGTGTGTGTGTGTGTGTGTGATTAGAGTGGTAAGAGTGTGTGAAGGAAGAGTGTGTTATTGTAGAGTCAACTTTTCGTTCACAATTGTTAAATCATCTTTGTTGGTCAAGATTTTCATGCTCTGAGTGTCTAAGTGGGCGGTAAGTTATCTGTAGCTCTGGTCTTTTCTTGTTGAAATAGCCCACACACACACACACGCACACACACACACACACACACACACACACACACAGAAAAGAACTGATGCCCCTACATCGAGAACACAAATACAAACGCAGGTACACATGTAAGCACAGGTATACATACAAACACAGGTACAGATACACACACAGGTATAAATACAAACACAGGTACACATACAAGCACAGGTACACATACAAGCACAGATACAGATACAAACACAGGTACACATACAAGCACAGGTACACTTGCAGGCACGGGTACAGATACAAGCACAGGTACACATACAAGCACAGGTACAGATATAAAAAAGAATAAGCATAAAAAATACTTTAAAACGATATATAAACTCACGCCACTTAACTCACGACCAACTTCCAAAAGACCAAATAAAAAATAAATCCTTCACTTTAATCCTCACATGGCCACGAGCCTTTTATACCTGTCGCAATATGCAAATTAATCCCAGGTTTATATGATGCTTAAATGACAATTAAAATTTTTATAGGATTGAGAAACATTAAGTAAAGAATTTATAGGCTATTTTAACACTATTAAAGACGGGAATATGTACTTGGAGAAACGACTGGAAACATTTAAGAAGTCTAGGAGAGGCGTTAAAGGCAAGATAGAATGAGGAGGGCGGCGAATGAGCTGTCGTCTGGCGTGACTAAGTGGAGTCTGTTATTGTGTACTGGATAGGTAACGCCAGGCGGAGATATTTGCTCGTGCTGCCGTCTGATTGTGTGGTTCAGGACTAGCTAGAAAACTAATGGATAATGTAAATAGATAAATGAATAAGCAAAGGTATGAGACTAAATGAACCAATATATTAATATAAAGGAATAGGTAGATAAGTAAATAAATAATTTATATAGATAAATTGAAATAATGCAAATAACTTGATAATTAAACTAATAAATTCTTTCAAAATTCAGATCATCAACGATTATATGCAAATCACACACACACACACACATACAGAGAGAGAGAGAGAGAGAGACGGTTAAAACTTTTTCGATCTCAACAAAATAAAGTTTATCAAGATCAAGTTACCCTCGAAAACGACTAAACCCGAGAAGTACAAGAACCATCCCAACGAAGATTGTGTTACTATCAAAACCAAATGTTAAGACCAAATCATGATACAATCTGGTCGACCGTCGTAGTGTACACTGAGGTTCTCGCTTTAAATCTTACGATCCAACTCTACGATCCAGTTAAGTTTTTATGAGAATCGTAAAGTTTAAAAGATGATCAGGTGTACAGTGTGACGCGTGTGTGTACTATGATTACTGTTTTTGGTATCTACTACTACTACTACTACTACTACTACTACTACTACTAATACTAATACTTTTATAATAAGCAGCAACAATAATGAAAAAATAATATTTGTTATAATGACGATGATATGATTAACAATGTTAATAATGGTAATGTACTCATTATACTGTACATAATTATCTGGATTAACTATGATAATTCTGGGCTGACCCTTCAAGCTGCATTTGAACAGTATTTATAAAAGTTATTAATTAGAGTCATTATCATAACACAAAATATAAAGTAATAACAATACAAATTAACAAAATCGAAATAATATAATAAGATTAACACAATAAAAAAATAAGGACAAATATTAACGAAAGAAAATAACACACAATAACAAAATAAGACAATAAAATAACAGAATTACAAAACACGAAATGGCACAAAATAACAAAACATGAAATAACACAGTAACTAAATAACAAAATAACACAAAATAACAAGATAACACAATAAAACAATAAAAAAACAAAAGATTAATTGATAAAGTATAAAATTAATTCCTAAAAAAAATGCAACTTAAAGATGAAATTTTGTATGGAAAGAAATGACAACAAATTAATGAAGAAATATATGGCGTCTTTATGTATGCATGTATTTATCATGTCAACGCCTCAGTGTTGATGTCTTGTTTGTGTACAGTCAGTTAAATATCCATCGACCCCACCCTGAGTCTCGTACTGGCAACACTTGGTAAAGTAAGGTTGTACGTATTGGTGATTGCCATTGGTGGATCTATTTTCAGCTGCATTACTGTCAGGATAAATATTAAACGATCAAAAGGTAGAATTTTTATAATAATAAACTATTAATTCTTATTTAAGATCATGAGAAGTTTCCAAAAGTTCGTATATTTGGTTAAATAATGTAGAAATTATATTAATGAATTGGCATCTCAACTACAACGAGGAACGAGGACTGCCACAAGATTCTCAGATCAAATTATCTTCATTATAATGAAGAAATAATTACTTAAGGTTGACACAAAGGGGTATATAAAATATTACTTCCGTCACATTCTCTCTCTCTCTCTCTCTCTCTCTCTCTCTCTCTCTCTATATATATATATATATATATATATATATATATATATATATATATATATATATATATATATATATATATATATACTGTATATATATATATATTATATATATTATATATATATATATATATATATATATATATATATATATATATATATATAAATAATATATGTGTCTGCAAAGCCACACTAACATGTGTTCTGTTAATGTATCAACACTATACACACAGGCCAGAGGTCACTAATTTACTGCCGATTTTAGTCAGTGAATGAATTACTAGAATAGATATATCTGTGAGAAACTAAATATATTACATACACACAAGAGATAGTCAAGGAAACATATAAGGAATCCAGTAACGATGTCAAAATTAACAACCCGTAATAATTAGGTAGAAACAAAATAAAAATAAGTTGCCATTGCCAGAACTCGTAACTCCACCATGTCGACGAAAGGTTAGAACAATATATAAGTGACGATCACAGAAGCTACCTCGTCATCAACGCACCAACCATAAACACATTTTGCTCAGATCAGGTATCCACTCAGCCATGATGTTACCTGATATCTGCAATTACCTAAATTCTCAGTATACACTGTAATAACGTAATGTATACCACAGTGTTCCATGTTTCCTTTTCCTCGAATGTATTATTTTTGTATCTCGTGCAAACATATAGATCTATCTAAAAATAATAACACGGGGATTGAGTTGACTAGTACATTGTGGGAATATTTACGGTATATTCCTAGCAGTATTTCTATTATAAGGAACATTTCGTATCTTCATATTAATGATGGATCAGTTTTTGTATTTGTAGTCAACATAAATGCTGTGTATATGGCTATGTTGTTATTATCATGTCTAGACGATGCT
This sequence comes from Homarus gammarus, assembly GCA_958450375.1. Lineage (NCBI taxonomy): Eukaryota > Metazoa > Arthropoda > Malacostraca > Decapoda > Nephropidae > Homarus > Homarus gammarus. The sequence continues at coordinate 1,300,852 of CAUDMG010000748.1, read as the reverse complement.
TCACTTACCATAACTTGATGTTATGTTATTATTGTTACACATGAGAATTCCCCATTATATTCTGAGTTATACAGGTAAATGGACACACACACACACACACTACTGCTACTACCACTACTTTGCTGTCACTCGGAATCGAGTATGACGATCATCCAGTTATGATACAATGATATGAGTTATTAAGCATGTCACCTAGGTTGGTGAGTTTTGAGGTGACTAAAGAGGCCGACATGGGACTCTCAGGGTCCTCCATATTCGTTGCACATGTGGAGGGCTGCATCGAGTGCGGGAGGGGCGGTGGCAGCGTCTTTCCGGCGTTGGAGCTTGTCTGCCTCGGTTTGTAGTCGGACTAACTCGAAAGTATTGACACCTTCCCGTGTGGTGCTCCTCCAAGCGATAAGATGTGGAGTAATCGACTCCCAGGTGAGGGGGTCGATTTGGCACCTTTTCAGGTTTGTCTTAAGACTATCCTTATACCTTTCAGTTGCCCTCCAGCGTTACGTTTACTATTCGTTAGGTGACTGTAAAGAAGCTGCTTTGGCAGTCTACTGTCGTCCATGCGGGTAACATGGCCAGTCCAGCGTAGCTGTTTATGGATAATGGTAGCCTCGACACTCCTACAGTTGGTGTCAGCAAGAATACTGGCATTTGTTCTCTTGTCTTCCCAGCAATCTCGGAGGATGGGACGTAGACTACGATGGTGAAAGTTTTCAAGTGCCTTGAGGTGCTTCCTGTATGTGACCCATGTCTCACTGCCCTATTGCATGGTGGGGAGGACCACTACTCGATATACGAGTAACTTTGTAGATAATTTCAGCTCCGTACAGCTGAAGACTCGGTTTCGGAGTCTGCCAAAGGCTTGCGATGCACATCTGATCCGGTGCTGAATCTCTTCATCGATGTCTGCGGTGGTGGACAGGTGGGGGCCGAGATACCGAAAGTGGGCAACATTAGAGAGGGTAGTACCGTTAAGCTGGATGGATGGTGGAGGTGTGTCTGAACCTTGGGCAGGTTGAAAAAGAATCTGAGTCTTACGTACATCCACCTCAAGGCTGAAGTGCGCATACGCATTTGTATTGGTATTTAGGATCTCATGTTGGTCGTGTTCATTGTGAGCAACAAGGGTGAGGTCGTCTGCATACTGAAGTTAAGTAATGGAAGCTGCCGACATCTTTGTTCTTGCCTGGAGTCGTCTTATGTTGAAAAGACCCTTCATCCGGTACTTGATGTCCACCCCGCCGGCTAAATTGGCACTGGCACGAGTAAGGAAGGCAGCCAAGAAAATGGAAAAAAGAGTTGGTGCCAGTACACACCCTTGTTTAACCCCGTTTGGGTGGGGAAGAACTCAGACTGGGTGCCATTGTGCAGGAAACTGCCGTTCTTGCCGTCGCGGAGTTGCCTCACAATGGCGATGAATTTTGGTGGGCAGCCAATACGGCTGAGGGTTCACCAGAGCGCTTCCCTGTTGACTGAGGCGATGGCCTTGGTTAGGTCGATGTACAGGTCACGACGCTGTTCTCTGTACTTTTCCTATATCTGGCGGGCAACAAAGATCATGTCAGTGGTGCCACGTGATAGTCTAAAGCCACATTGTGATTCTAGGAGGAGAGCAGCGAGATCCCACGGTAATTGTCAGTCTCACCGGTCTCCCTTGTTCTTATGAATATTGACAACTGAAGCGTTTTTAAGAGCTTGGGGGATTTCCTCCTTTCCCCATATATTCTCCAGGAGAGAGTGGAGACGGCTGGTAAGCAGAGGTCCCCCTGCTTCATACACCTCGGCTGGGATCCCATCAGGCCCTGAGGCTTTGTTATTTTTCATCTGTTTGGTGGCAGTAGCTACCTCATCCAGGGATGGAGGATAGCTGAGAAAGGTCAACTCTGGATGCCGAGGGACCTGCTGGGTAGTCAGGACATCCACATCGGTATTTCGGTTGAGCAATGAATGGTAGTGCTCTTTCCAGCGCTGAAGGGGGCTTGGAGACCTAGCTTGGAGATGGACGTGCCCCTGTGTGCTTGTGTTAGTGACTATAGAAAATGGCCGCCGTGGGCCGTTGTGTTGTGGGGGAAGAGGGACGGTGTGTGGAGCAGTTGCAGAGAGAGATGGACGTTTTAAAAGGGGAGAACGAAGTCCTCAGGACTGAAATCCTTCAGGTTGGTGTCCTGCCTGGCAGGGCACCTACAGAGGAGGGTCAGGAGGAGCAGGGGTGGAGAGTGGCTGTCTCCAAGGGGACTTGGGTCAGACTCAGGAAAGCTGACCAGGGTGTCGAGTGTAGTAACCCCTACCAGGTGCTGGAGGAAACTGGCGAGGAAGAGAAGAGGCAGGAAGGTGTGGTGGCAGTAGAGGAAAGGGCAGTTGGTCAAACTCTGCCAGAGGTAAGGTCGTGGTAGTTGGGGACAGCCAGGTGAGGTTTTTAGATAGGACTTTTTGTGAAAGCGATAGGAAACATATGACTAGGGTGAATTTTCCTGGGGCTGGGATAGGGCATGTAGCTGAGAGGATAGATAGGGTTTTGTCAGGGGAGGGTACCAAGCCAGTAGTGTGTCTTAGTGTAGGAGGCAACGACATAGGAAAGGTTAGAAGTGAGAAACTTTTCAGGAGGTATAGGGAGGCGCTGGGGAAGGTTAGAGATAGGGGAGGGATTCCGATAGTATGTGGTGTCTTGCCTAGAAGAGGGGTTGGTGGTGAATGGGTGTCCAGGGCAATTGTTATAAATTGCAATGGTTGGGCATTCATTGATGCACTGTCAATATATTGAAATGCCCTGTAGTATGACCTTTTTCCCACCTAGTGATTATATATCATATTTGTTTCACAAATGTTCGTTGTATATTATTTGTCATTGAAGAGACCCATTCCCCAATTATGTAACTGTATATTTTCAGCCTTCACGCTGCCATGCTCTTTCAATAAACCGTTAATTATTATTATTATTATTATTATTATTATTATTATTATTATTATTATTATTATTACACACACATTATATGTTACATGGCTTGCTGCATTTAGTAAACATGATATTAGCATCACTACTCATCATTCAGCAGTTGGGTCGTCGGCTCATATTAAAAAAAAATCCTCCTTCCCATCTCGTGTATCGAGTCTTGACGTGAATCAATCTGCTTCGTAACCAGATTCACACTGGGAGGTTTGCCGCAGCGATTCGCCGTCAAGGAACGGCCTGCTCACCCTTCAGCCCCACTGTATCACAAACTCCTGACCCTGACTATACTTAATTAGACTCCGTGCTTGAAGACCTTAGTTGTTGAAGTGTAGTAATGTATTATAACATCAATAGCATGTATAATGTGTAGTTAAATATAAAATAACATGGTTTGGCTAGGTTAGGTCAGATCAGGTCAAGTTAGGTCAGGTCGGTTAGGTTAGGTTAGGTTAGGTTAGAACAGGACAGGTTAAGTTTGTTTGTCATAATAAATTCCTACATTACTGTACAACACCTTCAGTAAGATTTGATTTAATATTTAAATATCATAATAGTGTAACAGTACGGCAGTGTAATATAGCAACAAAAATATACAAGGTTCTATGGATATGAATACAATTATACATTAAATTAATATTCTAGAATAGTCAAGAAAAATGTCTCCTGTAAGTAGAAATGGCTCTTCAAAAGTTAACATCTTATGCATTGTCTTGGTGTCCAACTTATATCAGTCGTCCATCTAATATGTTAATCTTTACTCAGGCAAGTACTGTATATGACGATATCGAGCGTACAGATCAACGTCTTCGCTTCTTTAAGTCTCTAGACAACTTGTAAGATGAATAATAAATCTATCGCAATGATTCTCGACCCTTTTCTGCTTATTATCCATTTGTCTTTCTTTAGGTCTTTGTTGAATAGTATGGGTGTCACACGAGGAACCGATATTGTCTGTTCCCGCAATCGATAATGGTAGAGTTACCCTTTTCAACCTTCAGTAACTTTACAATCTTATGGTCTACGAAATATTTTTCATACCATTAGAAACATTGATTCGTCACCTTATCAAGTTGAGCTGTTTAAGAAAATTGGTAATTTGCTTGAAAATTATTGAAATATGTATGACATTTTTACTGAACCTTCCATTACCCAAAGACATGCTCAGCCTATTGGTAGTTATCCGTAGGTTGAGAACCACTGCTCTCTAGCACAGGTTTATACGAGAGATACGTATAGGTCGTGTGAGGGATATCTTAATGCATAGACTAACTGATATATACACAGACTTTATCACAGTGGATACATACACAGGATATATGAGTGATACATTAATATACAGACTACATTACTGTTCATACATTAACACTAGACGTCTGATGATAGTGAAAGTTGGTCCCATAGGCATCACTGCCCGTTAGGGACAGTGTGGATACAGCTCACTGTATACTAAGTCCTCAGTACACAAGGAGGCAGCATGGCCGGAACCCAGAACACATGCATGTGTTCTGGGTATCAAATTCTATCTACAGGAGCGAACACAAACACCTGTAGAGTTTTCGAAGGTTCTATTTACTGGATAAACAGATATGTACACAAGGGAGGTGGCGCTCCTTATTCTGTCTGGGGGGTCAACTAGCCTTTCGGGCGACATGTGGTAAGTGATACATTAGCAGCTTCCATATGTCGCCAGGCACATTAATTAAGCGTGTGGGACATGGTAAATACATTGCCACACGCTGCTAGCTAGGCTGAATAAATAGTGTATATAAATGGAGCACATACATAATATACATACAAGAACGAAGATTCGCCATTCACACTGGGTAAAACTCACACATAAAAGGATTTCCATCGTAAGTCTTGTTTACATTTCCTTCTCTAAAACTGGCGAGCCTTTTATCTCTCACCAGATGGCGAGCCATTTTATCTCTCACAAGATCTCCTTCATATTTATGACACGTGACTCCCGCTGCCTGCGAATATATGTGTCACTTTATGCCTCAACACCACACAACATGGTGCTTAGTGTTTGTCTGTATAGTGTTTATTACTGTTTTTTTTTTTGTGTATTTGGGGTGTTTTTGTTCTATTTTTTGTTGGTGTTTTTGTTCCAACTGTAAGTAAACACCATCCATCACAAACCCACATTTCTACCCATCACCAACCTATATCTCTACCCATCACCAACTCACATCTCCACCCATCACCAACTCACATCTCCATCCATCACCAACTCACATCTCCATCCATCACCGACCTATATCTCTACCCATCACCAACTCACATCTCCACCCATCACCGACCTATATCTCTACCCATCACCAACTCACATCTCCACCCATCACCGACCTATATCTCTACCCATCACCACCAACTCACATCTCCACCCATCACCGACCTATATCTCTACCCATCACCAACTCACATCTCCACCCATCACCAACCCATATCTCTACCCATCACCAATCCATATCTCTTTACTCATCACCTACCTACATCACCCGTCACCACCAACCCACATTTCTACCCATCACCAACCTATACATCTACCCATCACCAACTCACATCTCCACCCATCACCGACCTATATCTCTACCCATCACCAACTCACATCTCCACCCATCACCGACCTATATCTCTACCCATCACCAACTCACATCTCCACCCATCACCGACCTATATCTCTACCCATCACCAACTCACATCTCCACCCATCACCGACCTATATCTCTACCCATCACCAACTCACATCTCCACCCATCACCGACCTATATCTCTACCCATCACCACCAACTCACATCTCCACCCATCACCGACCTATATCTCTACCCATCACCAACTCACATCTCCACCCATCACCAACCCATATCTCTACCCATCACCAATCCATATCTCTTTACTCATCACCTACCTACATCACCCGTCACCACCAACCCACATTTCTACCCATCACCAACCTATACATCTACCCATCACCAACTCACATCTCCACCCATCACCGACCTATATCTCTACCCATCACCAACTCACATCTCCACCCATCACCGACCTATATCTCTACCCATCACCAACTCACATCTCCACCCATCACCGACCTATATCTCTACCCATCACCAACTCACATCTCCACCCATCACCGACCTATATCTCTACCCATCACCAACTCACATCTCCACCCATCACCGACCTATATCTCTACCCATCACCACCAACTCACATCTCCACCCATCACCGACCTATATCTCTACCCATCACCAACTCACATCTCCACCTATCACCAACCCATATCTCTACCCATCACCAACCCATATCTCTTTACTCATCACCTACCTACATCACCCGTCACCACCAACCCACATTTCTACCCATCACCAACCTATATATCTACCCATCACCAACTCACATCTCCACCCATCACCGACCTATATCTCTACCCATCACCAACTCACATCTCCACCCATCACCGACCTATATCTCTACCCATCACTAACTCACATCTCCACCCATCACCAACCCATATCTCTACCCATCACCAACCCATATCTCTCTACTCATCACCTACCTACATCACCCATCACCACCAACTCACATCTCCACCCATCACCAACCCATATCTCTACCCATCACCAACACATATCTCTCAACTCATCACCTACCCACATCACCCTCACAAACCCACATCTCCACCCATCACCAACCCACATCTCCACCCATCACCAACCCACATTTAATCCGAGCCCTAGCCAGGGGAGTAACGTTCCCCCCACCCCCCCGGCCCCCAGGACTTGTTGAGGCGAACATATTTAGGAGCTTTAAAGTGTCCCATAAATGTCTTTAATTGTCAACATTTAAACAAACTTTTTAACAACCTGAGTACTTACAGTGTTACAATATGTTTGTGAAAAGTGAGTACAAAAATACAACTTTGTTTTCTGAGTAACCAATTATACGAAAATTACCCCTACTCCTCTGCTGTAGGTAATTGATTTATCACCCCTCAAGACTGTATTGTTTTTAAGTGTGAGGATTCGATTCTCCAAGAAGAATATCATATATCAGATGATCTGGTCTTACGGTGAGCTAGGGAGGAGTTTTATCCATACTTTCACATCACTGCTTTGTTTGCAGGTCTTCTCGAGGGAATTACCGCAGTAGTCTGAGGGGCGTGTCTAACAACATGAATTTATGTATCTTAACAGAATGATCATGAACCATGGGAGGACATAACCCCAAAGAAGAAACAACGATGGGACAAATGTGTAGTCCATGTGTAAGGCATTAAGCATGGAGAATTTGTGATCTTTTCTGCACGGAAGGACACACAGGGAGTTCTAAGTATGATGCCCCAACAAGAATGACTTCTGTCTGTGAGCAGAAACTTAATGAGGTGTAACACTGAAGTCTATCATCGCAACTGCTAGTCTCGTTTCACAGTGAATCTGAAACTAAAACTAAAACATCCAGAAGATCCATCAATAGCTTCAGAAGCATCTAGTAGTTCTCCTAGATAGGGAAGAAATGAACGAGTTCTCTTTGAAGCAGATTGTATATTTTCCAATAAAACAGAACGTATTACTGCTAAAAGGAAGGAAAGTCGATCTAAGGAGTACAACAATTCAAGAAGGTGCAGTGAGGGGAGACCATAAACTGGCTACGACGAAACCAGAGCTCGAGAATCATTAGGATTTGTTTGACAAAATCCAATTCACGAGGGCAGAACCTGATGAGTGGCCCATTCTATTTGATATTTAATGGTAAGATAACCGTGGGTGAAGCAAGCAGCAAGGCTTATGAAATTGCAACCAAGGACTCCGTCAAGGACGTAATAAACTTATTACGTGGTATAATTTTGAAAGCTTATAAAAAGATAGTTGAATTCTCAGTGGTTTAGATGTGAAGGAAGGGGTTATCACCGAACAACTCCAGTAGTTTCTGACTTTTATCATAGCGAATCAAGCAGTTACCAAATCTGATCGACTCAGTCGCCTGAGTTCTGTATAGAACAGGATCTCTGCTGTGCAGTCACCGATGATGAGTGGAAACTGCCGAAACATCTCTTTTTGTGCATGGCATTTCCACATTTGTACAGGAACATAGTGGAGTGTTCCATCCAGAGTGGGAATAATTTAAATCAGAACGTATCTGCAGTGCATGGCGGGGACCCTGTTCATAAACACAGTTGATGGTATCATGCTACAAAGGACCTTAAGTGGTTGTGACGCTGCCAGGTCATCGCTACCACCAGTGACAAGGAGGGGACATCCAGCCAGCAGACAGCTTCCACCAGCGTTACCGCCTCAACATATTGCCAGAATGCAGGGCCAGTCATGCATGTGGAGAATACACAGTAGATCAAACAATTGAAGATGAGGCTGCGTACAAAGACACTCTAAATGTCTGTTTACTCTGGGTGTTCTGTTGGAAGACTAGCAGGAACAGGCAACCAGGAGATGCCTGCATGGACAGGCTTCACCTTTGCTACAGGACACCTTCCAACTAACCGCACTACTATTGATAACTACTCCTGAAATCGGGAACCCATTGCAAAGATTTGCAGCAGCTAATGAGGATGTGAACCAGAATTATACCATAAACTCATCTGACCTAGGCGTGTACATGAGAGCTTTACCAGATGATTACAAAACCACATTGCACAAGATGACAGGCACAGGTTATGCTGAGCTACTTGATGAAGCTAACTTAGTTACATCCGGTTGTCTGAAGAAAGTACTCAATGAGAAGAGTATACAGCAGAGCGATATGGTGTCTCAAAATGACAAATAAAGCGACTTCTTCTTCAGGAATACATGGAGCGTAATCATGACACAAGCAGCAATGCAGAATCTCTGAAGGAGCTCCTCACAGTAACAAACAAGAAAATCTTGCAAAAGCTGTAAAATATAACTCTGTGTCTAGATGCCTCAAGGAATACCAAGAGTTTCAGAAGCAGGTTCGGGATAGTTTATTGGGAAAACTGGTAAGCTTTGGATGTCGTTCCCGGATGATGCACGACTCGTTTTTTTATTTTACTGATCTATGCTATCAGGACTAACAAATTCCCTCTGTATCACAAAACAATTGGGGAAAAGACAAATCTCTCTTTCGCCTTCGGTGGTCAGAACTACGCTTAACGCCAGTCTGGTCAGAAGGCGCCACCCTTCCTGATAAACTGATAGATACTGTAGCTGATATTAATCAAAGTGACAGTTGTAATGAATCTGGTGATGGAGATGTAGAGGAAAATAATCAAGATAATTTTTTTCGATGCATCTAATGATAAGTAGAGGTTTATTGTTGTATTTACCATAGCTAGAGAGTAAAGTATGTTAAGGGTGTGAGAGACCATCTATGAATAACATTGTGTTGGGCCTTGAAATTGTGTTAAATGTAAATTTTGAGGAATATTCCTGCGTATATTGACCAAAATACCTCAATACATATGTTTTATCTTTATTTTGCCCCTTGATTGTAATTTGATAGTTTTAAGCAAGAAAAAGTAGTGTATTTTGGAACCACACTTCTGTTGTTGCTCTGTGTAGTTAAACGAGATGTCCTGTCTAGGTACTCTACGAAATCTCCACCCATCATCAACCCACATCTCCACTTTTCACCAACTCACAGTCTTCATCTATCATTAACCCACATTATCTACCACCAATCCACAGTCTCCACCCATTCCCAACCCACATCTCCACCCTTCACTAACCCCAATCAACATTACCATCCCCCATCATCTTCACCAACCCACTTCTCTACCCATTACTAATCCACATTTTCACCTGTCACCAACCCACAGTCTCCATCCTTCCCCAACCCACATTCCCACCTAACAGAGCTATGTAAATATCTGCCTCAATACGACTAAGATGAAATCCAGCAGCCAAGTCACGGGTCTGGCGTTCACACTCAAAGGTTTACCCAGAACTTTTTATTCCACTGTGGGTTCTGTGTCGTCTCATGAATTTTACTGAATATTATTACGGTTTTTGTTGAAGTTGGAGATATTTTTTGGTTTAGTTTTAAATCATTAGCTGAATAGTTGAGGGACATAAGTAGCGTGTGTGTTTATAATTTCCATGTATTATTATGTGAAACGATGTTATTATTATTATTATTATTATTATTATTATTATTATTATTATTATTATTATTGTTATTGTTATTATTATTATTATTATTGTTATTATTATTATTATTATTATTATTGTTATTATTATTATTATTATTATTATTTCGTAGATGTATGTTACCTTATAGGAATGTGGGAGCCTGAATGAACTGCGTCCAAATACCTGAGACAGATATAAAATTACTTTTCTATAATCTCAGATAAAGGGGGTTGGGAGTCGATAGTCTGGAATCGTGCAGGACCTGTGTATGTAGGCAGGCATGGCAAGCCGTACTGAACATGGACATTAAACTGCTGATGCGCGTGTAACCCAGAGAAGCCTCGGAAACAGATCGTTTAAACAGATAATGACCGGAACTTCAAAAGGACTTACAACTGCAACTCTCAACACTGGAACTACCCAGACAAAGAGGAGGAAATCCTTGAAGTTTTGAAAGAGAGAACAATAGAGATAATGGAACCACCTAAGGGTTGTTGACCTGGCCGGTGTTGCGACTCACAGTGCAGAAGCAGACGGTGGCTCATCATTATAGGCCTTAACATTAGCGAGAGCCTAATGAGTGTCTCTAAAAGTTGGGTCAAATATATTCAATATAATTCAGTATTGAGCCCTCAAAGTTGGCTGCCGTTCGTACTTAAGAATATTTTTTCAGATAACTAGAGGAGATGTAGATAGGAGTGGGTGATGATAGGCGTGTGGGTGATGAAAGGCGTGTGGGTGATGATAGGCGTGTGGGTGATGATAGGCGTGTGGGTGATGAAAGGATGAATATTGAAAATACTTTGGGAATTTTTCCTGAGGAAACTAGAAATGACGTCCGTAAAGACTTGTGTGTCAGGAATTGTTTGGGCATCGTGAGCACATTTTTCTTCACCAGGTTTCAGACAAATACAGGTACTGTACACCAAGTATAGCTGGAACACACAGTCTAACCTCAGGCTTCCATCATTGATTACATTATAAGAAATTATTATATCATCTGACAAGAGATTGATAACAACCATCAAGGTGTCTCTGGCCTCTGATCACCATTCTGCTGTTTTTTGTGACAGACTTGAAGGTGAAGGTTGGTTAACCACCAAAGGTTGACTGAGTCATTAAGATAAAGAGAAAAAATTAAATGGTAAAACGAAAAGAAAAACATATATTGAAAAATTCAGAAATATAGAATTTACAACAAGTAATGGCCAGAAAACCATCTGGGAGAGTTTCAAAACAAATCTCGGAGAAACTTTCATAGGAAGACCGTAGGAGGAAGTAAAGGGGAAGACACCCTGATGGTGGAATGAGGAAATGAAGACTGTAGTAAATATGAAAACAATAAACTAAGACCATGGCTTCGTAACACACACCCTGAAACCCAAAGGGAATTTAAGATAACAACTTGGAAAGATTTAGGTGAAAAGTTCAAAGGATACTATGAAGTAAATATAAATACGATCTTTGATTAGCAAGCAGCTATAGACGCTCATCTCGAACACGAAAAGAATATAAACAATGAAAACAATCGAACAGCAAGATGAAATAAATAATAATCGTCAACGCACTGTACGCCAAAGAACTGTTGAACGTAGAAGATGACAATGATGGGTATGAAGAGAGAACTGTGAACCTTACTACGATACCTTAACAACACATGAGCTGAAGATATAATGAATGGTAAACAACAAGTGTAGATGACCCAGCAACAGTGAACGTATCAAGGTACAGGTACAGTACGTAATAAGGTAATGAATATGTTGAATGGCAGGGAAGGGCGCCAGGATACACTCTACACCTGTCCTAAACACTCTTATTAGGATTTTATTCATATGTTCAACGATTTTCACAATAAGGAAAAATAAAAAGTACGAAGAACATTACTTTTATATATAACAGAAATCAAGTAAATGTGTTCAATATAAAATAAAAGATAAAAATTTAATAGTAATTGTGACATGTGACGTCTGTACATCTCGGTTCAGAGCTCTCAGTTTCCTATACGACCCGACAGAGCAACACTCCCACACACTACACCATCACATAGCAAAACTTCCACACACACTACACCATCACACAACAACATTCCCACACACACACTACACCATCACACAGAAACACTCCCACACACTACACCGTCACACAGCAACACTCCCATACACACTACACCATCACACAGCAACACTCCCACACACTACACCATCACACAGCAACACTCCCACACACTAGACCATCACACAGCAACACTCCAACACACTACACCATCACACAGCAACACTCCCACACACTACACCATCACACAGCAACACTCCCACACACTACACCAGGGGTTCTCAACCAGGGGGGAATTTCCCCCCCTCAGGTTTTCAGGGGGGGGGGGGGGGAACTGATACTAATATGGAAAAAATAAAGGATTTTCAGTATCATATGCATATTATTTGGAATGCACTTTTTGAGGCAGACAATCTTGGAAAGGAGGGGGAATGACATTCTGACATATGGTGAAAGGGGTGCATGGGGCAAACAAGGTTGAGAACTACTGCACTACACCATCACACAGCAACACTCCCATCCACACTACACCATCACACAGCAACACTTCCACACACTACACCATCACACAGCAACACTCCAACACACTACACCATCACATAGCAACACTCCAACACACTACACCATCACACAGCGATACTCCAACACACTATACCATCACACAGCATCACTCACACACTACATCATCACACAGCAACACTCCAACACACTACACCATCACACAGCAACACTCCCATCCACACTACATCCATCACACAGCAACACTTCCACACACTACACCATCACACAGCAACACTCCAACACACTACACCATCACACAGCATCACTCCAGCACACTACACCATCACACAGCAACACTCACACACTACACTATCACACAGCAACATTCTCACACTACACCATCACACAGCAACACCGAAATCCTCCAACAATACACCATCACACAGCAACACTTCCACACAATATACCATCACACAGCAACATTCCAACACACTACACCATCACACAGGAACACCGAAATCCTCCCGCACTACACCATCACACAGCAACACTCCTACACAATATACCATCACACAGCAACACTCCTACACAATATACCATAACACACCATCACTCACACACTACACCATCACACAGCAACACCGAAATCCTCCAACAATACACCATCACACAGCAACACTCCCACACAATATACCATCACACAGCAACATTCCAACACACTACACCATCACACAGGAACACCGAAATCCTCCCGCACTACACCATCATACAGCAACACTCCAACGCACTACACCATCACACAGTAACCCTGAAATCCTCCCACACTTCACCATGACACAGCAACACTCCCACACAATATACCATCACACAGCATCACTCACACACTACATCATCACACAGCAACACTCTAACACACTACACCATCACACAGCAACACTCCCACACACACTACACCATCACACAGCAACATTCCCACACAATATACCATCACACAACATCACTCACACACTGCACCATCACACAGCAACACTCCAACACACTACACCATCACACAGCAACACTCCCACACACACTACACCATCACACAGCAACACTCCAACACACTATACCATCACACAGCATCACTCACACACTACATCATCACACAGCAACACTCCAACACACTACACCATCACACAGCAACACTCCCATCCACACTACATCCATCACACAGCAACACTTCCACACACTACACCATCACACAGCAACATTCCCACACATACTACACCATCATACAGCAACACTCCTACACACACTACACCATCACACAGCATCACTCCAACACACTGCACCATCACACAGCAACACTTCAACACACTACACCATCACACAGCAACACTCCCACACACTACACCATCACACAGCAACACTCCAACACACTACACCATCACAGAGCAACACTCCAACACACTACACCATCACACAGCAACACCGAAATTCTCCCGCAGTACACTATCAACTAAGATTAAGTATGTAAAAATTATCTCCTGGAATTGTTGAGACGATATCCAACTTGACAAGAGACGAAAATATCCCATCGAGTTAGAATTTCATGAGGCGTTTTATACAACTCAGGAGGCTGTCAACTCACATATTGCACTGAATATTATGAGAATTTTGGCACGTTGGTGAGGAGTTTGAGATTTTTGTCATATCGTCTGAAGTTTATTATTATTATTATTATTATTGTTGTTGTTGTTGGTGGTATTGGTGTTGTTATTATTGTTGTTGTTGTTGTTGGTGGTGTTGGTGTTGTTGTTGTTGTTCACTTCATAACTTCGACTTAGCTCCAAATCTTCACCGTAAGATATATTTTATCAATTCATTGTTATTATCACAATTTCTTTAGTACTCCTATAACTCACTACTGTATGCATAATAATTCATATTTCTCTATATCCCTCGTTTATCATTGTATCTCTGTGTTTCTCGTTGTTTATTTCTATTTCTTTTCAATTTTGTATTTGTCTCCTTCCAGCTGCAAATGGAATGAGGCTTTTTGAGTATCTGTTTTACTTTGAGTCTTTCTGAAACTTTCTGACGATGTGTGAGTCTTTGTATAATTAACAGTGAGTGAGTCTTTTCCTGTAACATATTGCTTTTAGAGAGAGAGAGAGAGAGATGTGTGAATAAACAGAGGAAGAGAAATAACAGGTATTGGTAAAGAGTTTGTGAGGGAGAGTGAGAATGATAACAACAACAACTGCTCAGGTTCTCAGAGACACAGCCCGAATCATGTTAAGTGAAGAGTAATGGTACAATGTGTGTGTGTTACTGTGTGGTGTAGTGTAGGAGTGTTGCTGTGTGGTGTAGTGTAGGAGTGTTGCTGTGTGATGGTGTAGTGTAGGAGTGTTGCTGTGTGGTGTAGTGTAGTAGGAGTGTTGCTGTGTGGTGTAGTGTAGGAGTGTTGCTGTGTGGTGTAGTGTAGGAGTGTTGCTGTGTGGTGTAGTGTAGGAGTGTTGCTGTGTGGTGTAGTGTAGGAGTGTTACTGTGTGGTGTAGTGTAGGAGTGTTGCTGTGTGGTGTAGTGTAGGAGTGTTGCTGTGTGATGGTGTAGTGGAGGAGTGTTGCTGTGTGGTGTAGTGTAGGAGTGTTGCTGTGTGATGGTGTAGTGTAGGAGTGTTGCTGTGTGGTGTAGTGTAGGAGTGTTGCTGTGTGGTGTAGTGAAGGAGTGTTGCTGTGTGGTGTAGTGTAGGAGTGTTGCTGTGTGGTGTAGTGTAGGAGTGTTGCTGTGTGGTGTAGTGTAGGAGTGTTGCTGTGTGATGGTGTAGTGTGTGGGAGTGTTGCTGTGTGATGGTGTAGTGTGTTGGAGTGTTGCTGTGTGATGGTGTAGTGTGTTGGAGTGTTGCTGTGTGATGGTGTAGTGTGTTGGAGTGTTGCTGTGTGATGGTGTAGTATGTGTTGGAATGTTGCTGTGTGATGGTGTGGTGTGTTGGAGTGTTGCTGTGTGATGGTGTAGTGCGTTGGAATGTTGCTGTATTATGGTGTAGTGTGTTGAAGTGTTGCTGTGTGATGGTGCAGTGTGTTGGACTGTTGCTGTGTGATGGTGTAGTGTGTTGGACTGTTGCTGTGTGATGGTGTAGTGTGTTGGACTGTTGCTGTGTGATGGTGTAGTGTGTGTAGGAGTGTTGCTGTATGATGGTGTAGTGTGGGAGTGTGGGAGTTTTGCTGTGTGGTGGTGTAGTGTGTTGGAGTGTTGCTGTGTGATGGTGTAGTGTTTGAGAAGTGTGTTGCTGTGTGATGGTGTAGTGTTTGAGAAGTGTGTTGCTGTGTGATGGTGTAGTGTTTGAGAAGTATGTTGCTGGTATAATAAATTTGTCAAGATACTGTCATACTGGAATAATATGCTATGATAGAGGGAGTGTCATTCAGGGAAGTGTCATTCTAAAATAATCAATGTGTTAGGAAAGTGTCATATTAGAAGGATATAACGTGTTTGGGGAGTGTCATACAAGAACAATCAGTGTGTCAGGGAAGTGTCTCAGTAGAACAATTAGTGTCTGTTTTAACAATCAGTGTGTCAGGGAAGTGTCATACTAGAACAGTCAGTGTGTCAGGGAAGTGTCATAGTTGAACAATCAGTGTCAGGGAAGTGTTATATTAGAACAATCAATGTGTCAAGGAAGTGTCATACTAGAACAATCAGTGTCAGGAAAGTGTCATACCAAAACAAATAGTGTGACAGGGAAGTGTCATACTAGAACAATCAGTGTGTCAGGGAAGTGTCTCAGTAGAACAATTAGTGTCTGTTTTAACAATCAGTGTCAGGGAAGTGTCATACTAGAACAATCAGTGTGTCAGGGAAGTGTCATACTAGAACAATCAGTGTCAGGGAAATGTAATAGTTGAACAATCAGTGTCAGGGAAGTGTTATATTAGAACAATCAGTGTGTCAGGGAAGTGTCATACTAGAACAATCAGTGTCAGGGAAGTGTCATATTAGAACAATCAGTGTCAGGGAAGTGTCATACTAGAACAATCAGTGTCAGGGAAGTGTCATACTAGAACAATCAGTGTTAGGGAAGTGTCATTCAAGAACAATCAGTGTTAGGGAAGTGTCATACTAGAACAATCAGTGTCAGGGAAGTGTCATACTAGAACAATCAGTGTGTCAGGGAAGTGTCATATTAGAACAATCGGTGTTAGGGAAGTGTCATACTAGAACAATCAGTGTCAGGGAAGTGTCATTCAAGAACAATCAGTGTTAGGGAAGTGTCATATTAGAACAATCGGTGTCAGGGAAGTGTCATATTAGAACAATCAGTGTCAGGGAAGTGTCATACTAGAACAATCAGTGTCAGGGAAATGTAATAGTTGAACAATCAGTGTCAGGGAAGTGTCATACTAGAACAATCAGTGTCAGGGAAGTGTCATACTAGAACAATCAGTGTCAGGGAAGTGTCATACTAGAACAATCAGTGTGTCAGGGAAGTGTCATATTAGAACAATCGGTGTTAGGGAAGTGTCATACTAGAACAATCAGTGTCAGGGAAGTGTCATTCAAGAACAATCAGTGTTAGGGAAGTGTCATATTAGAACAATCGGTGTCAGGGAAGTGTCATATTAGAACAATCAGTGTCAGGGAAGTGTCATACTAGAACAATCAGTGTCAGGGAAATGTAATAGTTGAACAATCAGTGTCAGGGAAGTGTCATACTAGAACAATCAGTGTCAGGGAAGTGTCATACTAGAACAATCAGTGTCAGGGAAGTGTCATACTAGAACAATCAGTGTGTCAGGGAAGTGTCATATTAGAACAATCGGTGTTAGGGAAATGTCATACTAGAAAAATCAGTGTTAGGGGAGTGTCATACTAGAACAATCAGTGTTAGGGAAGTGTCATTCAAGAACAATCAGTGTGTCAGGGGAGTGTCATACTAGAACAATCAGTGTGTTCAGTGTCATACTAGAACAATCAGTGTGTCAGGGGAGTGTCATATGGAAGCAATATGACATGACAGGTATATTAAAGACTGGAACAATTTACTTCAATATGTCACAATGTGGTCTGACAGCTGTGTGATATTGATTTTTTTTATTATGAATATATTGAAAAAAAATGTTGAAATGTATTTTTTTAATTCCATTGCGTATATATATATTGTCTGTTATTTTTTCTCATTTAATTATCGTTCTCTCTCTCTTTCTTTCTTTCTTTCTTTCTTTCTTTCTTTCTTTGTCGCTTTCTCTCTCTCTTTCTGTTTTCTTTTCAATCTGCTTCTATCTGTAGGTCGATTATAATTCTCCGTTTTTCTTTCACTGGTGTCAGACCGACCGACCGACCGACCGTGCTCCCCTACAAAAAATCAACTGTTTCTCTTATAAATCAAACGGGATAAATGAAGTAATCAAGAGAAATTGAAACACACAAAAGGAGGAAGAAAGATTAGTTTAAAAAGAAAAAAAAAATACAAAAGACTCATAAAGAAATACTAATGAGAAACAATCGACGGTAAAAAGGAGAAAGGTTTACATATTTTACTATAATGAATACGAGATTATTCATTCTGACCACACACGCTAGAGAGAGAGAGAGAGAGAGAGAGAGAGAGCAAACAGAAAATATATCGAAACAAACGAAAGAGAGAAAGAAAAAATATATATTATATTAAACATCATAATTAACTTTGATAGAAGAGAGACATAACACACAGCCAGTTAATCCTTTATTTTGTGTGAATTATAATTAATAAATGGTTAGACTAATTGGGTGTATTTTGATATGACAGAAATAGGTAATTAAACTGAAAATTGGCAAGGCTTCAGGGGTTTAGACGAATTAAATTATGCAGATATGTGTGTGTGTGTGTGTGTGTGTGTGTGTGTGTGTGTGTGTGTATGTGTTTAAACCTACATATATTATTTCCATCATAAACATTGTGGTTAAGTTGCCAGATTATAAATATTAGACCTTTTTCTGGTATATGTAGCGGGAATAAGAATGTTGTGTTGACGTCTCAGTAATATACTTAACTCCTTATCATATCTTGTCTTATCTGTGTTTATATATACTTAGGTTCACGTATCTATATGTACAGTAATATCCACAGTCTCCCTCAGGGCTTGTGTATATATGCTTATCTATATGAATCCTCTCTCTCACACTCCCTTTTATCGTCCTTTTGTCTTTCTCTCCCTTTCTCTCCCTCCCTGTATAACTTTTCCCTTTCCTCTCTCATTCGATATTCCTTTGCCCTTGTTTCTCTAACCTTTTCTCTATCTCACCCTCTTTCTCTTCTGCTCTCTCTCTCTCTCTCTCTCTCTCTCTCTCTCTCTCTCTCTCTCTCTCTCTCTCCTCGTCAAGTCCAAACAATAACCACAGATAAACGCTGTTCACAATCATCAACTCTCCCAACTTATCTCGTTCCTCTTAACAGCTTTCACCACTTCCTTAATCTACTAAGACAACGTAGCTACTTAATCCTCTTAATCCACTGAGTCAACGTAGCTACTTAATCCTCTTAATCCACTGAGTCAACGTAGCCAGTTAATCCCATAAATAACCAGGATTTTCCGGATTCCTACGCTGGGATTAACATAAAAGCCACTCACGAACTCAAAGGATTTTACTGGGACGTTTTTGGTTAAGGAATCCGCATTTACCAGAGACCCTTATGTTGATGTGTTGAACCTGTGAATGTTAATGTGTTGAACCTGTGAATGTTGATGTGTTGAACCTGTGACTGTTAATGTGTTGAACCTGTGACTGTTGATGTGTTGAACCTGTGACTGTTGATGTGTTGAACCTGTGACTGTTGATGTGTTGAACCTGTGAATGTTGATGTGTTGAACCTGTGACTGTTGATGTGTTGAACCTGTGACTGTTGATGTGTTGAACCTGTGACTGTTGATGTGTTGAACCTGTGACTGTTGATGTGTTGAACCTGTGACTGTTGATGTGTTGAACCTGTGACTGTTGATGTGTTGAACCTGTGACTGTTAATGTGTTGAACCTGTGACTGTTGATGTGTTGAACCTGTGACTGTTGATGTGTTGAACCTGTGACTGTTGATGTGTTGAACCTGTGACTGTTGATGTGTTGAACCTGTGACTGTTGATGTGTTGAACCTGTGACTGTTGATGTGTTGAACCTGTGACTGTTGATGTGTTGAACCTGTGACTGTTGATGCGTTGAACCTGTGACTGTTGATGTGTTGAACCTGTGACTGTTGATGTGTTGAACCTGTGACTGTTGATGTGTTGAACCTGTGACATATATATTTTTTTTACTTCCACTAAGCCAAATTTGTTTTAAGATGTGTTGTGTTAAGTTGTGTTGTGTCTCGCCACTCGCTGGTGAGCTGAGTGGAGTGGAAGGAGGGATCGATCGAAGGTCCTGTACCCTGCCTGATGGACTTCTTACCTTACCTCAACCCACTTTACCCCGGCACCACGACTATCAAGGAAGTCTTTTTTGTTTTTAAGTGTATTACTATTACTATTATCTCTTCTGATTACTCTTGCTAACACTCTTACTATCACTACTTTTACTATTTTTACTGCCATCACAACTAAGCATAGTACAACAACTACTACTACTACTACTAGTACTTCAACTACTACTTCTACTTTTTTTTATAGATTTAGGCCTCCAGTCTCCCCCAATAGCCACACCTCCGCCATTTTATTACCTTAAAATTAAATAGCCGTATACAAAAATAGCTTCCCTAGCTGTGTTGAGTTTGTTGAGCCGCAGATCTGTCCGGCACTCAGTGACTGTTGCCTCATAGTCAATATCTACTACTACTTCTAATACTACTACTGCTACTGCTACTATTAACCACGACAGTCATTTTCTTCACCCAAAATCTTAACAATTAGGTGGCCACTGAATGTGTAGTCGCAGCGTGTGGCCACTGCATATAACCAAAGAGATGGTGAGAGAAGATGGCCAAACGTTACGACATGTTCGACCGAGACCGAACTTTTTTCGGGAGAAAAATTATACGTCTGTCAGCACCACATAAAGGCAGGGGTAAAGGCCAGTAAGTCAGTTAGTTAAGGCTGACTACAGGCTGACTACACAACAAAAATCATGTTCTCAGTTCCGCCACACATGTTCAGCTTGACTCTCGCCTCTTGTGCAATTTGTCCTTCAAGCCTGACACATCCAAAACTGTTGGGCAGTTTGCCAGCCACTAAAAACTGCCACTGACTCACGACATTGTTCATTTACATATTGATATCCTCCTTTCTCTTCTCTTTCCCTTTCTCTCTTTCTTCTCTTTCTCTCTTCCTTTCTCTCGACACATGACATGTTTTGGTCAAACCTTGAGCTAACTGACTTACTCTCTGAACTATGACTCAGGTATTGAGTTAAGTTGACTCAGGATTAACTAAGTGACTCAGGTTGTGAACTAAATGACTCAGATTGTGAACTAAGTGGGTCATGTCCTGAGCTAAGTGACTCAGGTCTGTAACGAAGTGACTCGGGCCTGAAGTTATCATCACTGGTGGTCTCATCCCCCCTCTCTCTCGCGTGACGTCATCTGTCACCTGGGAAAATATCAGACGCTTTTTACGTCAGCTTCTGATTTTCAATTAGGTTCTCGAAAAATTGTTTGTGTTTGATGATGTTTTTGTTTTGATAATGTGTCATTACCATCACAACTGAGTCACTTACATGAGGACTTTATCCTCTTGGAGCTTCTCTTTAACAAGTTATAAACGGACAAACTTTTTCTAAACAGTAAATTAAAATCACGATATTCAACCAATTTGGTGTTGAATATAAGTCAAGAGTTACAGCCGTTAAGATTAATGTTACAAGATTTTAATAAACATGTAACTCGCTCTTAAGGTATCAGGTACAAGACCACTACTCCATAGAAGGACTTGGATCACCTGAAGATTAGACACTCCAGCATATTTGACTTAAAATTGCACACCCTAACGCTAACCTAATGTAAACTAGCCTAACCTAATCTAACGTAACCTAATATAACCTGATTTCAATTAACCTAGCCTAACCACCTTAGGTAGCATTAGGGTGTTTAATCATCAGGTGCAATAAGCTGGGGCGTGTAATCTTCAGGTAAAACGAGGTCTTTATATCAGGTGTTATTTACCTAACAGTAAACGCCTCATTAATAACAGCATATAATAACAACTTCAGTGTTCTCGAGGCCTCAAACCTTGCGTACTTCACCGTAAGTTTACAAGAGTTGCTAAAACATTTTTATGCGGCACTCAGTGACTATAGCCTCATAGTCAATATCTGCAGCTGTTGTCTGCTTTGGGGCCGAAGCTCTCGTTCCCCTGAGGCAGAGCAAAGCCAATCGAAGGAGAGAGAAGGACTATCGACATCTCATCCAGGCTGTAACATAACTTCTGGGCTGCTGCTTCTGTTCGGAGATCACCTCCGCGTGTCTGGCGTAGAAACATCTTGCACTTGGGCCCATCCCACCAGAGGATGTGAACACTAGAGGAGTGAAGCTGCCTTGATCAACGTTCTGAATTCTCTCCCGTATGCCCTTGTCTTGTCGTTCTCGTTCCTCCTGTGTGGAGCATTGAGAGCTAAGTTATGGTGACATGCGGCCATGAGATCAAAGATCCTGATGTCAAAGAAGGCTGGCTGTCCCAAAGTCCAGAATCCTCGAGCACTGACGTCAACACGGGCTTTGTTGGATATGTTTGAAGTCCTATGTTGGAAGATCTCACAGCCCAGTGGAAGGAGGGTCGGTTCTACCATGACATCACGGCAGATTTCCTTCAACATATTTGCTGTGAGATCCCTTACTTCGTCATGCTTCATGCATATGAAGCCCCCTTTCTTGCACACCATGGCGTGATCGACGTCATAGGAGGAGCCACACACGCATTGGGAGGGCATACCTTCTACTGGCCTACTGTACCTTAAAGTGTTGGCATCTGTAAATTCTTGTTTATTGAGACTGAAACCATTTGCCCTTATCGGGAACGTAGTTCACCAGTTCGAGGCGCCCACCTCCTGCACTATAGCTACTTTTTTTTCCATGAAATTCTCTGGTACTTGCAGCAACAGTTGCTGCAACTTATCACTTTGGCCGTGCTTTCGTTCTGTCGTAATGGACCTTCGAATCTTGTTTACTTCACTGGTATCCACCTCCCCTGTTGTGTTCTGAGCTATTATGTGGTCCGTGAGGGCTGCCGTGAGCTTAACTGAGTTTTGATGCTCGGTGGCAGCAATCTCCTCTAGATTGGTCAGTCCCATTCCTCCTAGTCTCAGTGGTAGTGCAAGGAGTGATCTTTCTGCTGGGGTTAAGTGAGGGTGTTTCACTAATTTGGGGGCATAGCTTCTGGATTGTTACTTCTGTTCTGATAACACCTCAGCCAGTCTGGCGTTGAAGCAATTTGCACTGTGTCCCACTGTATACACTCTGTTCCCTTCGTTCTCGTTCCTCCTGTGCGTAGCCTCGAGTCACGTCGAATCACTCCCACCACCACTGCTACCACTACCACCATTGCTGCCACCACAGCCACCATCACCACCACCAATCACTCTCACCACCATCACCACCACCACCAATCACTCTCACCACCACCACCACCACCACCACCACCACCCTTACAGCATTAAACATGCACGCCATCACCCACAATAAACAACTTCTCGCTCCAGCCTTTATATAGTATTTTCTGAACCTCTTAGTCAGAACGAGAGAGGTGGTCGAGTCTCAGGTTCTGGGAGGCGCCATGATGGACTGTATATCTTTCTCTTGTGGGAAGGAAGTGAGGAAGGAAGTGCTCGTGTAGATGTTGCTCTCAAATTCCCTTACTTTCTTTCACTCTCTTACTTACTCTCAAACACTGTTACTTTCTCTGAACCTCTCTTACTTTCTCTCCAACTCTTACTTTCTCTTTCATATCTCTTACTTTCTCTCAAACTCTTTTACCTTCTCTCCAAGTCTCTTACTTTCTGTACCTCTTTCACCAAAAGTTTAATACAGTTTCCACACAGTTATTGGTGGAGGTTCTTGGTATAATTACATTTCAAAAAATCTTCCGCGTATTAATATATGTTACCTAATTCTTGGAAGACGTTATTGTAGTATATGAGGAAGGTGGTGCTTGTGGGAGGTGGTGCTTGTTGGTGGTGGTGGTTGAGGGAGGTGGTGCTTGTGGGAGGTGGTGCTTGTGGGAGGTGGTGCTTGTGGGAGGTGGTGCTTGTTGGTGGTGGTGGTTGAGGGAGGTGGTGCTTGTGGGAAGTGGTGCTTGAGGGAGCTGGTGCTTGTGGGAGGTGGTGCTTGAGGAAGGTGGTGCTTGTGAGAGGTGGTGCTTGTGGGATGTGGTTCTTGAGGGAGGTGGTGCTTCTGGGAGGTGGTATTGAAGGGGGGTGCAGATAAGCTTCGCTGTCTGTCTGTCTGTCTGGTTGTCTCGATTCAACACTGTAAAGACTAATCTCTCTCTCTCTCTCTCTCTCTCTCTCTCTCTCTCTCTCTCTCTCTCTCTCTCTCTCTCTCTCTCTCAATACAACACGGGACATACCAGCTTCTCTCCTTCAGTTGCTGTTCCATATTTCATCACTTGTTGGCTCGTGTGTCAAAAGGCCAACACGTGAGCTTCTGCCTCCACTCAAACACGACCCATGTAAACACACACACACGACTCATGCAAACAATCTTACGGATCGGGGATGTAAACACTAATTGTTGCAACTATATCTTGCACTAGTCAGGCCGCACCTCGATTATGCGGTTCAGTTCTGGTGCCCTTATTATAGAATGGATATCAATTCACTGGAGTCGGTGCAGCGAAGAATGACGAAAATGATTCCGGGACTTAGAAACCTTCCATATCAGGATAGGTTAAAGAAACTAAACTTGCATTCCCTAGAAAGTCGAAGAGTGCGAGGAGATATGATAGAAGTATTTAAGTGGGTGAAAGGAATCAATAAAGGGGATATAGATAAAGTTCTTATAATATCCGAGCAGGATAGGACTCGGAACAACGGATTTAAGTTGGATAAGTTTAGGTTTAGGAGGGAGATAGGAAGAAAGTGGTTCACAAATAGGGTGGTGGACGAGTGGAACAAGCTTATCAACTTTGTAGTAAGTGCGGGAACTCTGGAAAGTTTCGAAAGGAGGCTAGATAGATTCATGGATGATAGAGAGTGGTAGTAACTCTCGACAGGAGCTGCCATGCACAGGCCAACCGGCCTATTGCAGACTCCTTATTTTCTTATGTTCTTATGTTGTTTAGGTTGATGTTTTGGTTCCCATCATCTTTTTTTTTTTACCTTTGAACTGATCTGGTTAAACCTGATCCTCCATCCCCATCACTTTTGACTTGACCTGAGCTGACCTCTATGGCCTGTTTTCAATCTTGTGTAACCTTTTAAATAGCCTGACTTGCCTTGAACTTTCTGATCTCTGCTCTTCATCATGTGGAACCTTCGACCTGAAATGACCTGACCTGACCTTCCTGATCCTGCTCTTCCTGATCCTGCTCTTCTTCCTGTGGGATCTTTTGACCTGACTGGAATTAATCTTCCTGACTGTTCTTCATCCTCGGTGATTTTTTGACCTGACCTGCCTGACTTGTACTCCGTCTTAGGTTACTTGGATGAACTTGTGATCTTACCTTTCTGTTTTCTTTTTGTATACCACGAATGTGTGACCTCTGACCTGGCATGACCTGACCTGACGAGCTCAAAGATAGAACAGTCCGTGAGAGATTTGACTTAGGTAGTATGGCCAACAGGTATGTGAGTTATTTAGGACGTCTACCCAAGCGAACTGGTGTGTGTGTGTGTGTGTGTGTGTGTGTGTGTGTGTGTGTGTGTGTGTGTGTGTGTGTGTGTGTGCGCGCGCGCGTGGATTGACCCCAGTCTAGCGTAATTATTAGGACGAACCCATTCGGACATGGACTCATTAGGACAGGAGCACATTAAGACAGGGGCCCACTACGGCAGTAGCCCATTAGGACAGGGGTCCATTAGGACAGTGGACCATTCGGACAGGGGGACCATTGGGACAGAGGACTATTAGGACAGGGCCTATTAGGACATGGGCTCACTTGAACAGGAGCCCATTAGGACAGCGGCCAATTAGAACTGGAGCCCACTAGAACAGGAACCCATTAGAACACGGATCCGTTAGGACAGGGATCCGTTTGGAGCGGGATCCATTAGAACAGGGGCCCATTAGGATTGGCGCTCATTAGGATAAGGGATCATTAAGACAGGATCTATTGTGACTGGGGCCCATTACGACTTTAGCCCATTAGGCCTCTGGCCCATTTGGACTTGTGTGTATTGGGACATTGGATCATTAGGACTGGGAGCCATTAAGATTGGGGACCATTAGAACTGGAGACCATTAGGTCCGGGATATTTAGAAATAAAGATCCATTAGGACAAGGGCCCATAGGTTCAGGGACCACAGGACAGGGGACCATTAAAACAGGGGTCCATTAGTACAGGGAACCAATAGGACAGGGGCCCATTAGGCCTGGGGACCATAGGACAGGGGATCATGAGGCCTGGGGACCATAGAACAAAGGACCATAGGACAGGGACCATTAGGACAGGGGACCATTAGGCCTGGGGACCATAGGACAGGGGACCAAAGGACAGGGGATCATTAGGCCTGGGGACCATAGGACAAAGGACCATAGGACATAGGACCATTAGGACACGGACCATTAGGACAGGGGACCATTAGGCCTGGGGACCATAGGACAAAGGACCAATAGGCCTGGGGACCATAGGACAGGGGACCATAGGATAAAGGACCATTAGGACAGGGGACCATTAGGCCTGGAGACCATTAGGAAAGAGAGCCACTAAATCAATCCAATAACCTTAACCATTGATCTGAATGAACTCGCTTCCATCACCCGTAAATAAAGTCACCAATTCCTCCACATTTCCAGAGTGGAATAATTTCACTTGGAATGAGAATATTCCAATTATCTGACACCAGCGGGAATAACAACATTACGGAATGACATCAGCTGGGTGTGGGAAATATTCTGGAGCGAACGAGGAGGCCTGGGAATATTCCAGATCCCCGACATCAGCTGCAATGGGAATGGAGAGAGCCCAGAGGAAAGTGGGAATGTGGAAGGGAATCTGGAATAACGAGTATTGTGGTGATGTGGATGTGTGACATAAAATGGGATGTTGGAGGAATAAGTTGAATATTATTTCATGTTAATAGAAAAAGAAGATCATTAATTTAAATCTATATTCATGTCTTGTATATTTAAGTATCGAAATAATTATACGCGAAAAAATATTTAAAAGTAAATAATAAGGCTTTTAATTAATCATATATCACACTGTTGCCATATCTTGTTTACTCTATTAATTCCAAAGATATTTTTAATTAACTTGAACTGAAAAAGAAGTATTTTTCTAATTATAATTTTTGTTGAAATACCAAAAAAATATGTAAAATTTTTCAGATCAACAAACACTGGAATTAATTCTTCATAGTGACACACACACACACACACACACACACGAGCACAAACACGCTCAAAACACACATACACACACACATACACATACACTAATTAAACACACACAAAAACACACATGCACAAACAAACATAAACCCACACAAACACCTTTACATGCACAAACAAACAAAGGCACACTCATCTACACGTGCGCGCTTGAGGCTAAGTAATGAGAGAATCGAATTCCTATTTATTTTCGTAAAAGAGAATAAAGTTGTTAATATCAGGCATTTTTCTTGCTATATATATTGAGGCTTCAAGAATATGTGGAAAATATGACGAGAATATTTTGAACAAAGTTATAATGATTAATATGTGAGGAAGGAGAGAAGCAAGGAAGAAGGGAGAGAGGGAAGGAAGGGGAAAGAGAATGGAGCAAGGAGGGAGAGACAGAAACTGAGATGGGAGGAGCGAAGGAAGTAGCGGGTGAAAAGAAAGGATAGAGTTTGATAGAAAGAGAGAAGGACAGATGAAGGAAAAGGAGAGAGACAATATTGGAGGAAGGAAGAAAGGGAGGAAGGAAGGACACTTGTTTGTGTTATAACAGCCTCAATAAATCCTTGGTGGAGAGAAACTTTGAGAAATGGTTCAAGACGATGACGCTGAATGTGTGAAAGATGAAATGGGCTGAGTCTTTCTTTCTCTCTCTATGCTAAAATCAATCTCTATTTTTCTCTCAATTGTATCACTGTGTCTTTGTTCCTTTCACTTTTTTTCTCTCTTTTTTTTCTGTCTTTCTGTCAGTCACACTCTCTTCCTTCTCCCATACACCTTTTCTTATATTTAGGAGTGAGATTGTTTTGAGTGTGTGTGTGTGTGTGTGTGTGTGTGTGTGTGTGTGTGGTATTATACATTATCTAATCGTATCAAAATTACCAAAACAGAAATACCCATTAACACAAAATTAAAGTATCGAACCCTGGAACTTGAAGAAATAGATGAAATAAAAACCAAAAACCCAATACAGGAAAAGAACACTTTAATTACTTCTGTAAATAAACGTCTTTCTCACCTCCATAACACAACACAAGACGAGCTGAACTGCACTCGAGGAAGCTGCCAACTCATACTATATAGCGTCGTTATTTCCATGCCTTCTAACCTGACTGTCTCTTGATTCCTAAACTCATAGGGATCATCATCATACTGAATACATATACCAAGGTTGAAGGTTGTAGGTAATTAGTTAATTATATTTCTGTGTGTAATTATTGTAGATATATATACAGATCTCCACGCCACTGATCCACCTTAAATAAGTAGCTTTGAAACAGATACATTCATATATGTATTGAAGGAATAATATTGATTCACTTTTCTCAACACAGGTATTTATAGATAATATTTTTGTTATAGTTGTTTCATGTTTTCAGTGACTTATTTTCCTGCGTGAAGGTAAAATAAGAGAGTAAATTAATTTTGGTTTGTCGCTTCTTCTTTTCGTCACAAAGCTACGTTGGTGAACAAATATTTAATGGAAAGTAAACGTTTTTATTATTTTTCTATTAATATTAGAGGTGAATATGTTTTCTGAACCATATACAAAATGTTTTCAGCCTGCACTACTGCATTCAACTGGAAATGAAAATGTATAACGTTCCTCTCTTTCTCATTCTCCCTGTTGCACTTCAGGCTCCCTCATAGCTAAAGAAACATTAATAACAATATTGAAGGTAGAAATAATAATAATAATAATAATAATAATAATAATAATAATAATAATAACAACTCTAACCTACATCACCACCACCCCCCCCACCACCACCACAGTTTAAGCCAGAATAAGGCGGCTTCCTCAGACAACCAGGAGGCCATTTCTATGTAAATCAGCCGTAGAGAAAGTTGGCGGCGACTTTTATCATTTACATATTATTAAAGACTTTTCCTGGTACAGTACACTTAAGTATTTTTGGGGAAATTAAGCAAAGATTTTATTCTAATATTTTGGTTCCGGTTACGAAAAAATAGAAAATTTCCTGTTTCTTTTGAAAAATATTTACGTAACTTTGTAAATTGGTTCTAATGTTAAGTTTTTATTCAATTTACATAGATACGATCAAAATACTCATATGACTCTGAAGAAAAACTATATCGGTAACTAAGTAAAATGGTTTTCAAGTTAGTATTTTCTGTCTTTTTTTTTATTGCCTGATGTCTTGTTGCCATATTATAAACAAAACTTATTTTTCTCTCTTCGGTGTTTGAGTCGTTTGGTTATGGTTAGACATATCAACTTTTGTGGACATAAATGTAAATAAAATTTTGATCATCGTAAACTAGTTTCCAGATCACTAGGTGTTTTAACATTATAAAATATATCTGAATGCTACAAAATACTTTTTAAAGTTTTTAAGCATAACGGAATGATATGATACTGTAAAAAAAACAGTGCATATTATGACTTCCCAAGGTACCATTATTTCTGCAATAGGGTCAAAGATCACAGAAATATTGTAAACTGAGATTTTAGTTCAATTTTTTTACGAGTTCAGATATTTTAGATCATTTTGAAAGTTATTAAAAGATCAGGGTTATTTTTTTTAGAAAAGTGTTATTGATGTTTAATTATATATCCATGTTTTTTTTAACAAGATAAACATCCAGTTGTTGTTTTTTACTTTGTTTTAAAACTGGTGTTTTCTTGGTGTTTTTCTCCTTGATATAAACTGAATTAGCATAAATCTTAAGAAATTAGAGGCTGATCTTCTTCTTCGTCTCCCTCCCCCTCCTTCTCTTCCTTCTCGTCCTCCCCTTCCTCCTCCTCCTCTTCCTACTCCTCCTTCTCCTCCTACTCTTTTTCCTCATCCTCCTCTTCCTCCTACTCCTTCTCTTCCTTATCCTCCTCGTGTACACATTCCACTTCCTATCGTCCATCTCACTCAAGAATCCCGTGAGGAATTGTCTTTGTTTTCCAAGTTTTGTATTTTACCCTTCCTTCATTTTTAGCGCTTCTCCTTTTAGCGTAGCCTTCATATATATATATATATATATATATATATATATATATATATATATATATATATATATATATATATATATATATATATGCCTTCGTTATCTTTTAAGTATTAGGATATAATGTTTTTGTTTTGTTTAAATACATGTATTTTGTGTGTGTGTGTGTGTGTGTGTGTGTGCGTGTGTGTGTATCTATGAAGCAAGGTTTGAAGCATATACTAGTTTCACCAACTGCCTTGTTTGAGGAAAATATTTGTTTGGGGGGAATTTCTAAATCACCTCAGTGAAAACTCGACTCTTTAACAGCTCTGTGTGGGGGAAACTAGTGGTGATGGGGTGGAGTGCTTGTTGATTGGTCACCTTACCCAACCCAGACTATCCTAACCTAACCCAACCTAACCTAACACAACTTAATTTAACCTGACCAAACTTAACCTAACCCAACTTAACCTAACCTAACTTAACCTAACCTTACATAATCTAACCAAATTTAACCTAACTTAAACTAACCTAACATAACCTAACCAAACCTAACCTAAACCATACAGAACTGTTATATTACCTAGTGTTTACTGAGGTGACAGTAATTAAAACAAAATATACGTCTGTGTCTGTATAGTCATATACGTGTTTGTTTGTACACCATATGTCTCTATCTACCCAGCAGTAATTGGGGACCTGGATGTTAATCGATTTGCAGATTGTGTTTTAGGGTAATGGTTCGCCAGTGCAGTTACTGAGTTGTCCGGTCTTCTTTTGATTGTTCCTTGACGCAGGTCGTACAGCTCGTTAACTTAGGGTGTCATTGTTTTGTTGGCGACAGCTTCTACACCTTATATAAGTGTGTGCGTATGTAAGTGTACAAAACATCTCTTAGTACTAAATAACCAAGATCTAATAAAGTTGACATCGAACACGTACTAAGAAATGAGAAAAAAGGAAATCATCATCAGCCATTATTCTCATCAACGGGAAAGATGTTGATGTTTGTGTTTTTTTTTCACGTGTAATCAAAGTTAAAACGAAAAAAAAATAAAACTGAGGTTGTTTGTCTCATTTCGTTTGATTTATCAATTCAGTGAAGACTTTACCCGACCTTAATCTTATATCCTCCATGACCTCTGACCTTAACCCTTCATCCTCCATGACCTCTGACCTTAACCCTTCATCCCCCATGACCTCTGACTTTAACCCTTCATCCTCCATGACCTCTGACCTTAACACTCCATTCTCCATGAACTCTGACCTCAACACTCCATCTTCTATGACCTCTGACCTTAACACTCCATTCTCCATGAACTCTGACCTCAACACTCCATTCTCCATGAACTCTGACCTTAACACTCCATTCTCCATGAACTCTGACCTCAACACTCCATCATCCATAACCTCTGACCTAAACACTCCATCTTCCATGACCTCTGACCTTAACACTCCATTTTCCATGGCCTCTGACCTTAACCCACCATCATCCATGACCTCTGACCGTAACTTTCCATCATCCATGACCTCTGACCTAAACCCTCCATATTCCATGCCCTCTCAGTCAAGATCTGACCACGTAAGGGACAGACGTGTGCCCATAGGTGCTCCTGTCCTCCCAATCGTCACACAAAGGCCACCTCAGTCTCTACCTACCCCTTCGCCGGCAAGTGTTGCCAGCGATGGGGGGGCGGGGGGTGGGGGGGGGGGGGGGGTCGACGTAAACGCCCCAGAAGAGGCGTCCCCTCTCTCATGGATACAGACATTTCTGAGACGGATAGTCATAGTGCATCCCACACCCTGCAGGAGTCAGACCTCAGTGATAGTGACAGTAACAGTAACGTTGCTATGGGAAACACTTGCCGGAGTAGCAACACCAATGTCAAGAGCAGCGAGCTTCCCCTCTCCACTCACCCCTCTGACAACCAACCTAGTAAGGTGAATCTGCACTTCCCCAAGGACTCACTGAAAACTGAAGAGGAACGGTTTAATTGGACAACACAGTATTGGAGACAACATGGTCTCACCATTCAATTCCGAAAAGGTAAGAGCCGTAACTTTATCAAGTGTCAGACACCTGAGGTCTATGAAACACTGAGTACTGTTGGATTTGACGGGGTTGTCCTCGTGTCTCCTCCTGCTGACGCAGCGGAATGTTGCCACATCCTAGTTAAACAATTCCCCCTATATGCTGAAGTCGAAGATGCTCGTAACTTTAATCCACGTATACTCAGTATACGTCGACACTACCGAGGGAAGACCCCACAAGCAGCTGTCATAGTTAAATGGAAGGGGAGGGAGTGCCCAACCACTGTTGAGGCCCACCCAGTCCTCCGTCTACTGTATGCAGAACCATATTACCCCGGGCCTGCTTTTTTGTTCACGTAACCATCACTCCTCCGTCTGTGCCCAGAAAATCAAAGACTACCTCAATGGGGTGGTGTGGGCTATGTTGTTGACCCCAGGTGTTGTAATTGTGGTGGCTGGCACAATGCTGACTCACGGCAATGCCCCAAACGTATGCCTGTCCCAGGAGAAATGCCTCCCCGAGTGCTGCGTCAACCTCAACCTTCCCCCCAGCCTACCGGGGCGCATCCCTCTGCGTCCCCTCCTTTGGCAACGCCTTCTTCAACAACACCTGCCCCTGCCTGGCCCCACCTGGCTGCAATACAGCAGTCCCGGCCGTCTCCTAACTCAACTACTACTGGGCCTCCTCCCTGTCTCTACTCTGATGCTGTCAGGCCTTGTGCTCCCACCGGTGCCCCCCCACAACCCCCCCTCCGGTGACACGACACAGATCATATCCCTCTTACACGAATTTACGAACCGTATTGAAAGACTCTTTGATACACTCTGTACAACCATCTCCAACCTACACAGACTACCCCTGCCTCCAGCTGCTACCCAGTCACCCCCCTCTTCTGGTTTGACATAAGCTGGTAGCCCCCCCTGTGTGTCCCTCATGCTCACGGCCTACTCCACCGCCGCCTGGCATCACTGCTGGCGTGGCACCTACCGAGCCTGCCCCGGTGTGCCCGG
The DNA here is from genome assembly GCA_958450375.1 of Homarus gammarus. NCBI lineage: Eukaryota > Metazoa > Arthropoda > Malacostraca > Decapoda > Nephropidae > Homarus > Homarus gammarus. Next base: position 1,267,781 of record CAUDMG010000748.1, on the reverse strand, counting down.
CTGGCCCCGTCCACCCACCACAAGCCGCACTTGCCCATGGACCCGAGGACACCACCCCCGGCTCCCCATCCCCCATCCACTCCAGTTCTCCACATCAATTGACCACCATGCTGACATGCTAGTGGACTACATATCTACGCCAAGAAGGACGTCCCCTACCAACCTTTCGACGTCCCCCTTGAAGCCAACAAGACCGACGTACACTCCATCACAATCACACTAAAAGGTATGTCCCTCAATATTGCCAATGCCTATGGCCTGGCACTTGACATTATTAGGGACCTGCCACGCTTTGCCATAAACATATAAATTGTACCGGGAATCCCCCCCCCCCCCCCACACACACACACCCGTCATTCTGTCACTTTATGTAACTTGCTGACAAAACACATGAACCTTCACGCTTTTACGCCCCTAATGCATGAGTCATAAAGGCAAGCATGAACTCCGCACGCTTCCCAGATGGGCGCTGTAAACGCTTCTGCGCTTCACCTTGCACAGGATGTAAAGGGGTGCCCAATAAATTAGCCCCCTCTGGGCAATCCAAAATCTAATCCATGCCCTCTGACCTCAATACTCCATCCTCCATGACCTCTGACCAAAACACTCCATTCTCCATGACCTTTGAACTCTGCTTTGACTCGGTAGTAAAACGTTAACAAAATATCAACTTTAGGTAAGTTTATGTAACATTTTATTATTCTTGTTTATATGAGGGTTTAATATTTAGTTGAAAATGTTTACAAGAAAATATGGTAGAGTGAAAGGGAGTTTGTAGTAACTTTTTACAATAAATGTTTTGTAGATTCTAAAGTGTAAAAAAGTTGTAAAAGTGTAAAGTGATTGAAGTAGTGTCATTTACATTTTCAAAGTCATAATTTTATTTGTAAGGGAACTGAGGGGCAATTAACCACAGTATACAGTTTTTAACTTACAAAATACTTATACTCATAAGATTGATAATTAGTAATGCAATTTCATATGTTTACAGAATGTAGTGAAAAATAATTGTTAAAATATAAAAATAATTAAACCATACATATATACAGTTTCTAAAAGGTGAAAATAATTGTAAAATTCATTACTAATTCAACTTTACTTATTTACAATTCCTGGGGTGTAAACAAAAAAATTAACCCCATTTTTGTTTTAGTAAATATATATATATATATAGATATATATATATATATATATATATATATATATATATATATATAATATATATATATATATATAATATATATATATATATATATATATATATAAACAGGAGAGAGAGACAAGCTTAAGAAAAGCTTAAGAAAGGCTTTGGTTCCTGAAGAGTGAAATTATAACACAGTATTATTAGAGGAGGTTAGGGTGATCGTCTTAAGGCCACTCTGTGTAATGTGCCATAATGACCATTTTTCCTACATGTTTCCCGGGTAAAAAAAATAATAAAAATAAGGCCTATGAACGTTTGCATGTTATGTTTGTGTTCTGCATATTTTTGTTATGTCTTTATAGACAGACAGACAGACAGACAGACAGACAGATAGGTAGATAGATAGATAGATAGATAGATAGATAGATAGATAGATAGATAGATAGATAGATAGATAGATAGATAGATAGATAGATAGACAGATAGATATTTTCCAGAACACTTATCCAGCAACTCGTCCACACTATAAGTCAACAGGTAAACCCGCTAATTCCTGTCGCTAAATTCAGCACAACTTCACCACGATTTAGCGACGTTGACAGACACCAGAATGTGACCAGGAGACGACCATAACACAACACAACACCATTAACTCCGGCCGACACCTGCTGGGGGAAACCTTTTTTTTCAGGGTTACGTATCTGCGGAGTGTTAAACCTAATTACTCATTCCATTATAAATTTTTGTTGCTTAATTAGTTGGACAAAGATGCTAATTACTGTAATTACACGCATCGTGAACACTGACGTCGCCAATTATCGCTATAATCGGTTGAGATAATTGGTTGCTAAACTCGCATACGTAGAAATTATTAGGATCTTTATTCTTACTGATTTTGTGTTTCAAAGAAAATAATATTTTATGTTGATAAATAATAATAATAATAATAAAAATAATAATGATATTATATATATCATCACCGAAATCTCTCTCTCTCTCTCTCTCTCTCTCTCTCTCTCTCTCTCTCCCTCACTCCCACACTCTCCCTCACTCCCACACTCTCTCTTTCTCACACTCTCCCTCACTCCCACACTCTCCCTCACTCCCACACTCTCTCTCACTCCCACACTCTCTCACTTTCAAAAACACTTTCCCAGTTTCAATCAGCAGCGGAGGGAAACGACGGATTAGGGAGGAAAGGAGGGAGGAAGGGGGCAGTGGGAGGGAGGAGGTGAGGAAGACGAGTACGGAAGGGAGGAGGTGATGGGAAGGAAAGAGGAAGGGGTGTAAAAAAAAGACTGGATGGTAAACATGAGGGGAAGAGGTGGTGGGAGGAGGAGGAGGAGAGAGGAGATAATGTGGGGAGGGGAGGGGAATGGGAGATGAGGAGAGTAGGAAGAAGAGGAGGAAAAGGAAAGGAAATGGAGGAGGTAGGGATGAAGAAGAAGAGAGAAGGAAAGAAAGAGGAAACATGAAGTAGGATAATAAGGGATAAGGAAATCCGGAGGAGGAGAAATGTGTCATGAAGGAACGAAAAGTAAGAGGATTGAGAGAAGGAAGAGGAGGAGAGAAGAGAAGGATGGGGATTGAGAGAGGAAGGGGAGAAGGAGAAGTAGATAAAAATAAGAAAAGAGAGATTGAGAGAGAGAAGGAGGAAATAAAGTAGAACAGGAGGAGATAAAAAAAAAAGGGAGAAGGAAGGGAAGAGAAAGTTGGTGTGGAAGACCTCGGGAGGGGGGGGGGGGAGGATCAGGTCACGGGGAATATCATTAAGTATTGAGCTAAAAATTTTTACTAAAGTTTTTTACAAGAACGCTTATTATGGTGTAGGAGAGAGAGAGAGAGAGAGAGAGAGAGAGAGGTTAAAAGTTAATCAGCTTTTCCTCAATAAGCTTCTGTTTCCCTGAAGTTAATGTTTTCTAAGTGTTAATACTATACTGTGTTTATTACTCGCCCAAGACTACTATCATTACATCACTCACCGAGAGATAAAACTGTTGGTGAAGATTTCCAGGTGTTTTAAGACATAGATAAAACAAATATAGACAAACAAAAGCATCAACAAACACAAACAAACCCAAACATCAACAAACACAAACAACCTAAAACATTGAGGACTTGTTTTTAGAATTTTAATTGAGTTTCTATTTCCCTATTAATCTTATATCCCCACACCTCACACCCATCATCCATATGTTATAATTGGTAATACCATTGCATCAAAAACATGAATCTGCCAGTCAATGGGCAGATCAAATTTCGCATATTTCCCTATTAAACTATAATTGGCTCTGGTTGTGTACGTAAATCATTTTGAGTTTTTTAATATTCCATTATAATTCAACAACCGAAAAACCATATCTTTCAGTTGCACATTTTTTTTTCCAAGCACCACAACCTTTAATACTGTTTCTATCTAACTTCTATTCTTTACAATATTTCTCCATATCCTTAAAATCATTCACAATACCTTTCTCACTACTGGCCAGAATAAATGTCATCTGTATACATTAATACCAGATATTTCAACATCATATCTAACCATTCTTCATTAAAACTTAAATATTTACAATTTCTTTCAAGCAAGAACTCTTCAAGATCATTAACATAGTGAAAATAGAATGGGTGAAAGGTTTTCTCCTTGCCTAACTCCCCTACAACTCATAAAAGACTCAAAAGTCTCTTGATTATGAAAAATACAAGATTTTATATTTCTATTCATACTAATTAAGACATTTATAAATTTATCATTAATCCCCGGTTCTATCAGTTTATGCCATAAGCCATCCCTCCAAACAAGGTCAAAGGCCTTCCTTTGGTCAATATACAAACAAAATAACCTTTTATTTTGTATCAAATTAAGTCGATTACATTTTCTAATACAAATACATGATCAATTGTAGCATATCCTAGTCGAAAACCCGCCTGTAATTTTTCAATATCGTTATTAGCTTCACAGAATTGCGTTAATCTATCGTTTAACAAGGGTGTAACTAATTATACTACACAACTTAAAAGTTATACCTCTATAATTATTTAAGTCCCTCACAGCACCTTTATTTTTATATATGGAACTGTTACTACTTCCGGTTACCTGAGGTTTGCTGATGAGCGGTAACTTCGTAGTCACATATAAAAGTTTATGGGTTAAGTTTGTAAACCCAAATGGTCTTTTCTCCATTTATTTAGAAGAATAAACTATGCACAGTCAACGGGGATATCCCCGTAATTAACACTATGAGCTGTGAGTGTTAGTGAAGGACGGAACTTATCAATAATAAGCTTTATGTCACACGTCCATCTATCGTGAGGGGTGAGTGATAACTGAGAGAGAGCCGGCTTCTAATAGCTGACCTAGCATCTTTAGAGACACGACTTGAGAGTGGAAAGTACCCATCACATGGTCTGTGCATGATAGCTCACAGCTCAAGGAAAACTACTGTGGTTGATGTAATTATATAAACCTAATGTATACAACCCATATTTATATAAGTGCTACTGTCAATTAGACAGGGGCTAATACAGTACTATGAGATCTATAAGCCACTCCTCCAGTAACTCTCCAGTATCAAACACTTGGTTCAATAGCTTTATGTATAGTGGACTTAACAGCTGTTTAGTACTCTTATATATTCATTGTTTACTCAATAGTCGGAGATTTACTGTTTTTAAGATTGTCTGTGTATTTAATTGTTTCATCTACTATAATGTTGACATTTAATGTATTATCCACACTCACATCTTTGACAATATCCAACCTGGATTCATCTACATAGTCTCCTTCCTCAGCCAGCCTTTTGAAATGAGTCAAGAATTCGTTCATCATTATCGGAATATCTTCTTTTTTTAACACCCTGTAGCGTTTTTCAATACAGTTTTGGGTCTTTAGTTTGAGTTCATTCAACCTTGCATTTTTATTTCTCTTTAACTTATTAAAGTTCACCCTTATATGAGGCGTCGAGCGTAGGAGGGACGAACTCGTCAGTTCCCCCAAAATCCGTTTTCTATGTTTTCGGAATTTTCCAGGTTTTATTTTTCCAACTGTGATGTCAGGAAGTGGCTAGTCTGTCTCTACTCTCCGTTGTTTTCGTATGGATTTAGGGGTGAAATGAACCACGCGGTCAGGCGCGAAAACTCGCCAAGCGTGATTTGGTGAGTTCGTTATTCCAACGCGAGACGCCTCATATGGCGCTAGAACAAACTGATGACATTCGTGTCAAGTTTCTTTGGATCCCGTCACATATAGGAATAACTGCCTGTGACACTGTTGATCGGCTTGCCAAAGAAGCAACACAAGAAGAAGATATTGAAGCCACTCTCGCCCTCTTCCTGAATCATCTCAAATCTCGCATACACGCCACACAACGAGAGGCATTCAACGAAAATTGGACACACCTGAAACAACGGGGTAGCGTCACACTATGCCACTATGACGCTGTAACCGGTGACGACAACCGCCACTACAAAGAATATCAATCCCTGACTCGATCTCAACAGCTTATATACATGAGACTGCGCCTAGGGTACAGGTACCTTTTGGAGTACATTGGCAACCCTGAGCCTCACCGCACTGTTTGTAAGCTTTGTGGCTAACCCGACTCTCACACCCTCTCTCACTACATCCTCACTTGCCCTATGACCTCCTCCTATAGGTCCCCAGCCGTTACCAACACCTCTTCCCTCCCAGACCAGACATCCCTCCTCCTAGTCACAGGCCTGGCATTTGACATTATTAGGGACCTGCCACTCTTTGCCATAAACAGATAAAATGTACCGGGAACTTTCCCCCCACACACTCATCATTCTCTCACTTTATGTAACTTGACAGAACCTATGACCCTTCAGGCTTTTACGCCCTTAATGTACGAGTCATAAAGGCAAGTATGAACTTTTCATACTTCCCTGTTGGGCGCTGTAAACGCTTCTGCGCTTCACCTTGCACAGGATGTAAGGGGGGTGCCCAATAAACTAGCCCCCTCGGGGGCAAATCTGAATCTGCCTCATATGGCCTACTGGTTTTCTATCAGGTCTTTATAATTATATTAATTTTTAATCAGGTTGGTTATGCTTTACTTTGTGATATTCCTTTCTACTCACCCAATACTTTCACTGTTACTCTTTTTGAAATTTTGTTTACCTTCTCTTCTGGGGAACGTCCTAACTGCTGACTCCATAAGTATTTTTTAAGTTCGTCATCCATCTCGTCCACAGACATATAATCAATATCTTATAGAATTCTGTGTATATATTTTTTTTCCATATTACTAATATATTTCTCTATTTTGTTCTTGTTCCACTTTTTTTTTATTTTTAATGGGGATTAGCCCATCCGGGCACAGGTCACTGACCCACAACGGGGCCTGGGGGGCGAAAATGTTATAATAATAATAATAATAATAATAAAAATAATAATAATAATAATAATAATAATAATAATAATAATAATAATAATAATAATAAACCATAAAGAAATAAAAAAGAAAGAAAAAAGGATCAATAGTGAGAAACGATATATGTATGTTGTGTTGTCAAAGTAAGAGAAACAATTGAGACCCAGCAATTGTGTATAAATGAGGCAGAATGTCAGCTCAGCAACCTGGGACTTGGTCACAATTTTCGTAATGCCATATAGCAGCAGGGTCTACCTACCCAGTTGATCAATATATCCACTTTTTTTATTACTTACATTTACCTTATCCTCTTGTAATGTGATCTCAAAGGTTAATTCTGCATGAATACCACAATGAACATCTGAAAATAAGGGATCAAAGTATATAATTCTAAAGTGTATTATCTTATTATGTAATGATGGTGAGTCAACAAAATAATCAACAACCAGTGGTTTCTTTTCCTATCAAGAAGTTCTCTCCAATTCGTCCATTAAAAATACATATTGAGTAATTTTTTACAAATACCTAATAATTTCTTACCATATCCACTATTATCGCCAGTTTTGTCTTGAGAATATCTTTCCAGCGGTAATCCAAGTTCCACTAAATTATTTGCAACGTCTAAAGATCTCTTGATATAATCATCACTGTTTCTTTTACCTCACACATACTCATTAAATTGCACAATACTGTAGTCTGTACTTGCACAGCAATTGCACTAATTGAAATATACTTGAAAAAATTCAAGTACTTTCAAGTACTTTTCAAGTACGTCGAGCATTGGGTAAAGAAAATTTGAGGTTTCTAATGACTCTCAGAGAAATTCGTAATGAGTGCAATATCTAAGTGGGCAACCTTGCAGCTGAGTGCTACCCAGAGAAAAAGATTACACCTTCAAGGGAATTTCCATAATCTAAGGCAATTTGGTTCTTTCAAGGAAGTTTGAAATAAAATGAAAAGTCTAAAGAAATTCTAAATACGTACAGTCCTGGACGAAAATTCTCACTACAGTCTAGGTGGATGTTGTGAAGTCCACCCACCCTTACTGGACGACGGGTCCGCTGTCCAGCCATTGCCTCCCTCCCTCCCTACACACACACACACACACACACACAAACAATCACCCTCGCAATTCAACAATCGAGCTCTGATAATTCCATTTCTCAATAAGGACGAGGGAATGATGTCATTGTTTTGTTAATGAATTCACAAAACAATTAATCAATCAAGTTGTACAATATTTGACATAATACGTTACATCTTTATAAAATAATCATGACATAGTACAGAGTGTGTTTTGGTGGCTGGGGTTCACAATGATATCAGAATCCTCCAGGCTGCATTGTCCCTCAGAATGGTTGCCGGAAAACTAAGCATGAATGTGAGGAATAATATGGTCCATGAGAATGTTTTATCAGCCTCCATGATAATGGCTTTATCTTAGGGTCTGATGAATGTAACCTTGACTTGATCTGTACAAAGGAGGACATGATGGGAGTATGACTGACTTATAAGCGACACAATATTAAAGTGTGTTATAACAAGAAGTAGATCACAACAATTATTGATTAGTGTTTGATGGAAAATAAGACAAAAGTAGCCTGACCATATTTTATTATTAGTTATACTCGTACAGGTGACCATAAATGTTGCTTATTTAATATTATAAACAGTACACTCAATATCTTTGGAGATAAGTTTACAGTTAAAAAAATAAAACAATGATTCAAACAATCTATTCATTCAATAGCCAGTCCTCCCATCCTGCTTTTCAATGGCGGCCTGTTTTATTTTTTAAGTATTAATGCGACGGTACGATATATAGAATAAATTTAAAATTCAAATCACTGTGATTTATTTTTCTCTTCACTTACAGATTTTTTTGGAGGGTGTGTCCTCTTCTGGCTCTTGTTTTCTCTTTGGAGACGGATCCTTTTCATTGGTGTTTTGATTTTTTGTTATACGAGAAATTAATCTTTCCAAGGTAGGCCTCATGTCAGGGTCCTCATTTTCTGCGTCTGCAATCCACCTTTTTATATGTGCTGGTAGTTTATTTTCGCCTTTGATGAAATTGAATAATTTTGCCAAACTGTAGATATCGGAATTTTCACTAACTTTCCCTCCCCTTACGACTTCTGGCGCCATCCAAAATAGTTGGCGTATTTTTTCTAAGGGTATGGAAGATTTATAAACTTTTTCACCGAGTTTGGTTCCTAATCCAAAATCAATTAACGTAACCTTAACGTCGTCTTCTTTGGTTATAATGCAGATATTGTTAGCTTTGATATCGTTGTGAGCCAACCCTCGTGATATCATCTGTTCTGTGATTTTCGCCAGTTGTAATATAATGGATTCCAGTTGATCCAAACCTAGGTTATGTTTGTTGATGTATTGGTCTAACGGTTCGCCTGCATACTCAGTAATAATCATTGTTTTTTTCAAATAAGCTCCCACTAGCTTTTGAGTTCCTGGGATATCTTGCACCTTCTCTAAGTGCTTAATCTCGTCATATATCTTAGCGTAGGTATTTTCTCCTTGGAAAATTTTAACAACATAATCTGTTGTATCACCAGACACGCGGAAACACAACCCGAGTGCCCCTGAACCAATATTTTGGCCTTTGTCCCCTTGTTTATAGATGGTCCTCATTTCTTTTGAGCTCTGGAAAAGGCGAATACCTTTCCTTTCGCAGAACTTGATAAGGCTGGGGAGTTTACAAGAATCCATTTCCATTTTTAGATACAGATAAAAACACAACTGTATTTCATAGCATCATAATGGACCTCAATGATGACTTTTCTCCTTCAGTTTTATGTAGTAAGAGGTCTATCATAACCTGACCCACACATGTGCAAATATAAGCCACATATGTTTATAGCGAAGGTCAACACCATGTTAATAGTGAAGATCAACACCATGTTAATAGTGAAGATCAACACCATGTTTGTAGTGAAGATCAACACCATGTTTATAGTGAAGATCAACACCATGTTAATAGTGAAGATCAACACCATGTTAATAGTGAAGATCAACACCATGTTTGTAGTGAAGATCAACACCATGTTAATAGTGAAGATCAACACCATGTTAATAGTGAAGATCAACACCATGTTTGTAGTGAAGATCAACACCATGTTTGTAGTGAAGATCAACACCATGTTAATAGTGAAGATCAACACCATGTTTGTAGTGAAGATCAACACCATGAATGTAGTGAAGATCAACACCATGTTAATAGTGAAGATCAACACCATGCTTGTAGTGAAGATCAACACCATGTTAATAGTGAAGATCAACACCATGAATGTAGTGAAGATCAACACCATAAATGTTAATAGTGAAGATCAACACCATGTTTATAGTGAAGATCAACACCATGTTTGTAGTGAAGATCAGCACCATGTTTGTAGTGAAGATCAGCACCATGTTAATAGTGAAGATCAACACCATGAATGTAGTGAAGATCAACACCATAAATGTTAATAGTGAAGATCAACACCATGAATGTAGTGAAGATCAACACCATGTTTATAGTGAAGATCAACACCATGTTTATAGTGAAGATCAACACCATGTTAATAGTGAAGATCAACACCATGAATGTAGTGAAGATCAACACCATGTTTATAGTGAAGATCAACACCATGTTTATAGTGAAGATCAACACCATGTTAATAGTGAAGATCAACACCATGTTTGTAGTGAAGATCAACACCATGAATGTAGTGAAGATCAACACCATGTTTATAGTGAAGATCAACACCATGTTAATAGTGAAGATCAACACCATGTTTGTAGTGAAGATCAACACCATGTTTATAGTGAAGATCAACACCATGAATGTAGTGAAGATCAACACCATGTTTATAGTGAAGATCAACACCATGTTAATAGTGAAGATCAACACCATGTTTGTAGTGAAGATCAACACCATGTTTATAGTGAAGATCAACACCATGAATGTAGTGAAGATCAACACCATGTTTATAGTGAAGATCAACACCATGAATGTAGTGAAGATCAACACCATGTTTGTAGTGAAGATCAACACCATGTTTATAGTGAAGATCAACACCATGAATGTAGTGAAGATCAACACCATGTTTATAGTGAAGATCAACACCATGAATGTAGTGAAGATCAACACCATGTTTATAGTGAAGATCAACACCATGAATGTAGTGAAGATCAACACCATGTTAATAGTGAAAATCAACACCATGTTAATAGTGAAGATAAACACCATGAATGTAGTGAAGATCAACACCATGTTTATAGTGAAGATCAACACCATGTTAATAGTGAAGATCAACACCATGTTAATAGTGAAGATCAACACCATGTCAATAGTGAAGATCAACACCATGTTAATAGTGAAGATCAACACCATGTTTGTAGTGAAGATCAACACCATGTTAATAGTGAAGATCAACACCATGAATGTAGTGAAGATCAACACCATGTTTATAGTGAAGATCAACACCATGTTAATAGTGAAGATCAACACCATGAATGTAGTGAAGATCAACACCATGAATGTTAATAGTGAAGATCAACACCATGAATGTAGTGAAGATCAACACCATGTTTATAGTGAAGATCAACACCATGAATGTTAATAGTGAAGATCAACACCATGAATGTTAATAGTGAAGATCAACACCAGGTATGTTAATAGTGAAGATCAACACCAGGAATGTTAATAGTGAAGATCAACACCAGGAATGTTAATAGTGAAGATCAACACCAGGAATGTTAATAGTGAAGATCAACACCAGGAATGTTAATAGTGAAGATCAACACCATGAATGTAGTGAAGATCAACACCATGAATGTAGTGAAGATCAACACCATGAATGTTGATAGTGAAGATCAACACCAGGAATGTTAATAGTGAAGATCAACACCATGAATGTAGTGAAGATCAACACCATGTTAATAGTGAGGATCAACACCATGAATGTTTATAGTGAAGATCAACACCATGAATGTAGTGAAGATCAACACCATGTTTATAGTGAAGATCAACACCATGAATGTTTATAGTGAAGATCAACACCATGAATGTAGTGAAGATCAACACCATGTTAATAGTGAAGATCAACACCAGGAATGTTAATAGTGAAGATCAACACCAGGAATGTTAATAGTGAAGATCAACACCAGGAATGTTAATAGTGAAGATCAACACCAGGAATGTTAATAGTGAAGATCAACACCAGGAATGTTAATAGTGAAGATCAACACCATGAATGTTAATAGTGAAGATCAACACCATGAATGATAATTGTGAAGATCAACACCATGAATGTAGTGAAGATCAACACCATGAATGTTAATAGTGAAGATCAACACCATGAATGTTAATAGTGAAGAGTCAGGAAACTGTGTTTCACTAATGTAAGACAGAAGTTTAAGCTTATTAGAGACAACGTGAAGGCTGCTGATATTGATATTCAGTAAAAATGGTATGGGTACGAGTTCAGAAGTAATGTTTGATACAAATGCAAGATGAAGGTCAGTAGGCAAGGTTATGGTTGTATTACTACTGAGCTCACAATAGTCTGGTGCCATATGATAACCTTCGACTACTAAATGTTTACCTACAACCTGACATATAATTATTGCACAGTTTACTTTGGAAAATAAAGATATCTCACATTATTGACATGCACATGCAACACTAACCTATGAGGTATTGGAGTGTATACACATTGCTGCAGAGCTGTAGAAGCATTAGCTTGTACGATGACTTACAATAATTTAGGACTTAATGCTGAGTCACAGCAACTAGCCAAAAATCTTCTGAAACCACTATTAGTTCAGTTTCTCTGTTAAGAACCTAAAGATTCGCCTTCAATGGAAATGGCATGCATTAAACTTCTTTTGTGATTTTAATGTAATGTGTATTAGTATATTCTCATGCGTTAAGGATGCCGCCAATAAGGGTAATAATATTCCACGTCATGCTCCTGAAAGATAGGAGTTGGGTGATAGGCAGTTACAGCTATATGTAGAGCGGCAATAAGTTGACCAACCGGCAACAGTTGTGCATCTACACGACCCAAACCTTCATTCACTAAATCAGCTATGAGTCTATCATTGGTAACTGTGAGAGCTTGCACAGAGGCTTCATCTCTGAGTGTCACCAGAAGTGTCATATGTACATAAGTTATGTAATCCAATGTTATATTTGTAGCTGTGGCATTTATTGGAAGTGTTGGTGTGATTTCAATAGAAAGTATTCAGATTTTCACTTGAAGTATTTTTCTAACTATTGAAATTATTTTTTTATATAACCCGAGTTGAGTGTTATATGAATTTTTTATATGTGTATGTTATTATTTTTCTTTTGCTATTGACCTAAATTGTAGACTGACTAGAAAGAGTTTTAGTTCTCAGTTGGAGTCAATTTGTGACAATTGAATTTACTGATATAACACAAATTTAAAGTTAAATTTTTCTGTGTGGTATTTTTTTGTAATGTGTTTCTTGTAGCTGATAATTTGATTACATACTGGATTACAATTTCTTAGTGTAGATTGATATGCATTGTTAGTACAGGTGCTATATGTATTTGAGAACTAATTCTGGTGTATTTTCAGCAATAGTTTGATTGGGTTGAGGACTCTGTGGTGATATGGACATCTATAAGAACGCAATCTCTGAAAATGGATTGTTGGAAACACCCTCTGTACATGTAAAGACCACCAGTTGTGATTAAAACACAGAGCAAATTGTGAAGTGATAAGACAGGGCTAAGATAATTGAAAGAGACAGTAACTACTTGTTGAGTACAGAAAATCTGCTTTTGTGTTTGTCATTCGTGAAATCTAAAGAGTTATATTTTCTTGAGACATTCTTTTCAAGTACATATCATCAATTATTTTTTGACCCTTACTCTGAATACCTTGTAGATTGAAAGTGTGCAGTGTTCTCTTTAGAGATACGTAATTTTCTTGGTGACAGTCTTCTATACCATTATCGATTATTTTTATGATTATCCATTTAAGAAGTATCCTGCGCATTTTGGTGATAATGTTTACCCCTTTTGCTCTTGAAGGGTGTTAACTGAATTTCTCTGTGTGCAGTTGCGTGAAGTTTTGTGGTGACATCAAGGCATGATGATCACAGTAGTTGTTAATAAGTTGCAACTTGTGTGTGAGTTCCGAGAAGTTACCAAAGCCACGGAGGCAAGTATTCAGCAGTGAAGAATGCTGAAGGCTCAGAGAAGTAGGGACAAAAATCATGTTTAGAGATTTTCCGTCAGGATCAGAACCTGATGAAGGGAAAACTGCCGGCGAGGCTGAGGAAGCAAGTTGTTGTCATGGTTACTAGACTTTGGGTTTGAGAAGGGGAAGTCAGTGATTTGAATGAATTATTTTAATAAGTATGCTTAGACTTACCCAACTTAGATGAATTAGTAGAGAGAGCAGCAGGAAATGAATATTTGCTACTCTAGACTTGAAAGACGCATATTATTAAAGTGATATTTAACGACAAAATTCGAGACCTAGCCACATTTAGTGATGCATATAACTTATGGAGATTTACACGCTTACCCTTTGGCTTTTCAGCCAGTCCCGCCATTTTTTACCAGAGAAGTAAACCAAGTATTCGCCCCTTTGGCAGCGAAGAACTGAGTTGAATGGAACTACCCCGATGATGTTATAGTGTGGGCTCATGATTTTAAAACCTCGTCAGACAGGTTAGCCGGAGTACTGATAGATTCGTAGAGATGGGAATCAAGTTAAACGCAACGGCTAGGCGTGTAGTTACTTAGACAGAGTGCATTTGAATGCTTGTATGGCGAAGTAATAGAAGGGCACTTACATCTTGTACTTGAGATTTGTTGATGGTGAACATCAACTGTTTGGTATTGCCATTCAAGTTTGGCTAGCGTGAGACTTTTTGTGAGGGGATTGTCAGTATGTAGTATGGGCAGGGAAGTGAGTAGATGTGTCTTACTGCAGTGGGAACATAGTTTGGTGTGAGTGATCAGGTTCGGTTGGAGGTCCTATCCTAGGTAATAATATTAATAATAATAATTAACGGTTTATTGAAAGAACTTGGCAGCCAGAAGGCTGAAAATATACAGTTACATATTTGGGGAATGGGTTTCGAATTACAAATAATATACAAATAACATAGGTGATATAAATAAGATATATAATAACTTGATGGGGAAAAGCTCAAACTACAGGGCATTTCAACATAGTGACAGTGCAAGAAGTAGTATTTACTGGGAGTGAATACACTGGTTTATTACAAGTTATTGATAATTTTTACAATGGTTGAGACTGGGCTGTTCTTATAGCGATCAGTTCGTGCACGTATGGGCTGGATGCGGTTGTGGTGTCGAACAGCAATTCTCGGGCTAGGGATCTCAGGTGGTAGTAGGAACCGGTGTCGAGGATGGTGTAGAAGCTTCTTACCAAATTTGCAGATGAGGTCGTGGTGATGGTCAGTGAGAGTCGAAAGGGTTAGTGTGTTGAGCGCTTCTTGATATGTGGAGTAGGAAGGGGAGAGAATAATCTTGCATGCCCTCCTTTGCACTTTTTCTAGGTGTTTACGTTGTGTGGCATTTAGGGAGGAAGACCAGGTAAGGGAGGCATAGGTGAGCTTGGGAAGTATGAATGTTGAGTAAACACTGAGGAGCTCGGGTGCAGGAATTCCGAGGGACTTGAGTCGGCGGAGGAGGTGGAGACGGAAACTGGAGGATTTGACAACTTCACTGACGTGTGGTTTCCAATTTAGTTTGTTGTCTATGGTGACGCCGAGGAGCTTCGTGGAATCTACAACCTGGAGTGTGTTCGGACCTAAAGTAATGGAAGGAGGTGGGACAATGTCGGAGGAGAGGTTGATGTGCATAACCATGTTCTTGGTATGGTTGATGGTGACATAGTTGTTGGTGGCCCAGTTTTGGAGACTGTTCAATAAATCCTGAAGGGCGGTATAGTCGGGAGCAGAATTGTTGACGCTGATCCCAATGGTGGAGTCGTCGACATATTTCCAGCGAGCAGGGGTTTCTCTTAGGGCATCATTGATGAGCATAAGATAGCAGAGTGGTCCCATCTTGGTGCCTTGGGGGACGCCACAGGTGAGTGACTGAAAGGTGGAGACAGCCCCTCGGAAGCGTACAGCTTGGCGTTGGTCACTGAGGAAGTCTGTAAGCCATGGTATAAGACTTCTCCGAAGCCCGAGGTCAATCGCTTTATTGATGATTATATTGTGGTCGACTTGGTCGAATGCTTTAGTGAAATCAATGAAGGCGACAGCTACAGACTTTTTTCGTTTCTCGAGATGGCGGTATATGTAATCGAGAAAGCTGACAAGACAGTGAGTGGTGGAGGAAGTTTCATATGGCCAAATTGCTGAGGGTCTACGTCTCCTGCAATATCAGCATAAGCCCAGTCGAACACAAAACTTTCACAGATTAGGCTGGGTATTGGGGTGATTGCAATAGGTCGTAGCTGATTTTAGGATTGTGAGCTGGTTGACTTGGGCACTGGTGATACATACGAGGTCTTCCAGTCAGCTGGGCATCTGGCTTGACTGAGAGAAGCATTGATGATGGAGCATAGGGGTCTTGCAAGCTCCGGGGAGAACTCCTTGAAGAGTTTCATTGGTAAGTCAATGGGGGTGGTAGATCGTTTTAATGTC
Organism: Homarus gammarus; assembly: GCA_958450375.1. Classification (NCBI taxonomy): domain Eukaryota; kingdom Metazoa; phylum Arthropoda; class Malacostraca; order Decapoda; family Nephropidae; genus Homarus; species Homarus gammarus. The sequence goes on along the minus strand of CAUDMG010000748.1, from coordinate 1,251,584 downwards.
AGCTTGTCCAGGCGTTTTGCTACTTCAAATTCTTCTACCAAGTCAGTGGGAAGGGGGGCTGGTAGGTAAGCAGGGAGAGTGGTTGTGTCAAGCCGGGGGAGCGTCTGGCATATAGTAGCGAAATGGTAGGCCTGGTTGTGCGAAAGGAGGTATTTGTGCTGGACTTTAGTAACGACTAGGCGTGTAGTTACATGGACCTAGTGCAGTTTAAAGCGCTTGTATGGCGAAGTAACTGAAGGGCACTGGATTTGTGGGGTTTCATGTGGACCGGGTCGCCGGCACTATAGTCTATTTGCGTCCATGTAAGCTCCGGCCTCTTAGATCTTGCCTCGTCTCGTGAGTGAAGAATGATTTTTTTGTGATAAGGTCAACCCGAATAATTCAGTGGCTGGATGAGGTCAGTTCATATACTCCTAGCCTGAGATCTCTATTGTTGAATTTCGTGCTTGGGCCTAGTGTCGTACATACCTGATCAATCGCCTAAATGGAAACTACATGTAATCCGGTTGGATGTTTGTGAGAAAAATGTATCAAAATGTTCTTCTGTGTCCATGACAAGTAAGGCTTCGTTAATTTTATCTGCCCATGTCTGGGATTTTTTTGTGATTATTCATTTAAAGTGCAAAATTTTATGTACGTGAAAATTTTGTAATATGTATGTTGCCTGTATTGTTGACCGTTAACCAAGTGTTTCAGTATATGTTGTTTTGAAAAATTATGTAATTACTGTGAATGTTTTGTTGACTATACCGCATAATTTGAATCTTTTGGGAGGGGAAACCTTTGTAATGACCACGGTCATGCACATCAGTTAACGTAAAATCAGACGATTCATATTACGCTCAATAGCCAACAAAACATGTAGCTATGCCTTCTTTATTGAGTCTCCCATCTAAGGCATCCGTTTTCTCATCGCTTCAAGACGTCTGAGTCCTCCGTTATCCCATTTTCTCTGACTTCCTTAAATCAACCTCTCTAAAAAGCGAATTTGAATGTGAGAGAGAACACCATTGTTTTGAGGCAACTTAGATATGTTTGATTATAGTTAAAGCATTCAAGATCCTTTGTGAGTGATGTTGAAAGCTTCAACTGTCTTTGTTGTTAGTAACATTTGTCTAGTAAGTGAGAGTCGAGTCTGCCTGTACGAACGACGTCTCGTGATTTTGTCCCTAGGAATAGCCATGAGTTTCCAATTGCTACTGAAGTTAGATTACTTTGTTGCTCAAACATCAGAGAATCTGATGGTTGTAGTTTAGTAATTGTCAGTTGTCTATTTAAGAAAGTCATTAATCTCCTGAGAAGAACATGTCAAACTCCTTATCTCCAACATCTCAACGTATATGCATAAAGGCTCTTTGTCTAGAAGTCCCGCCCAGTTGGGAAACTAAAGTTATCAACGTGTGTAATTCTACTTTTTCCTGGCAAGCTCAATCTCTGATTAGATTATGTAAATCGACTTAAGAAATTCGCCTGACTCATGGCAACTGAGTTTCATATTTAAATATACAGCAATTGAGGTAAATGTAATTTCTGTCATTGCGTGAGTAGCCATTTCTGGCATGTGTTGAGTTGCCATTTAGCCATATATAAGCTCGTGCGCAGGAGAGAGATAAAAAAAAAAAGAGACGTCACTTTGAAAGATGAAGCTATCTGGTTGAGCCCAGATTCTTTCTACTCCAACTGTATTTCAGTTTCACCGCTTTTCTTCAACCCCTAATAATCTTCCTTCACCTCATAACTAATGACTCCGTTCCGTTCGGACGTCACTTCTCTGACACTCTCCAAAAATTATCTCAGGTATGTGTAAGATTTCCCGCCGCAATGTTAAGTCAGTTTAACTTAGCCGATTTTGTGGATATTAGTGTTCATGTTGTAATAGTGAAATTGTCATTTACCCAGTGAAAGAATTAATATAACGTAAATATTATCTGTCGTTGCTAGACAAGAAATTGTTTGTGATTGAATTATTAATATAACTTCTCTGACGCTCTCCAAAGATTATCTCAGGCCCAGTGTGTGTGTGTTAGCTGAATACCCATTGGCTACCGGGGATCGGTAGCCGTATTGGATGATGTCGTTAATTTGACAGGATTAAACTGTGAAGTCCGTACCCTGCAAATTAGGCCCCAGCTCCCTCGCCGACACCGACCCCCTAGCAGCGATCTTCATTTGTTGGGGAAGACACCAGTGTTATACCCTGGGGCACTCCTTACAGTCATATGGGCCAAAGTGTTATTGTATCTATTATTGGGGGATTAACTTGCAGAAATATGGAAATCCCAGGTTAAATAGTGAACCCATAAATATTGATAGCACCAGTAAATATGTTATGTGAGTTGAGTACATGAACTGAAGGAAAAGTACCATGTTATTCATGCCGATAGAACATGATGTTATAAGTTAATTTGGGATATTGTCACGTGTATCATACCGCCATCTGTATTAGCCATGAAATAATATAATGACTGTTAAATGCTGTAACCAAGAATTGAAGATGTAATTTGTTACTTGTAAAAGTAAGACCTGAGGGTCCAGTCCGATCTGACCGTGTGTAATAACTACTGTATCGTATCTGTCAAAGAAATAATACAACAGCTGTTTAATGATGTAATAAGTAATTTAAGTGGTTTAATGAAGTAATAAGTAATTGCAGATCTATTTTTGAATGGTAAAGACCTGAGGGTCCAGTCTTGTCTGAGTGAACTTAATTAACATCTTAGTCACTCCTTATGTTAATAAATATTAAATTAGTAAAACTACGAGTATCACCACTCTACTCCTTCTAAACATTGGTTCCCAGAAAATAATACTATACTCACTTGCCTAGATACTTACTCTACCACACTACCTAACAATGCACTAAAACATGTTATTCTGTTAAAAGTCTGGGTGGTGGCAGGCTACCGTTGAAAATAAAATCAGTGTTGTAATAAGAATGACATGGTTCCCCAGACTAATCCATGTATAAGAATATAAGTAAAAACAGAGTATACTTCAGAAAGGTAAGGACACTGAAATTCAGAAAATAAAATACTATATAAAAAGAAATGAAGAACAGAAAAGAACATTGACTTAGAAAATATAAGCAGAGAAATATAAGAGATATATTTACACTGTGGAAGTAAAGACACAGCATAGAAGATTATTAAATATTTACACCATATAAAAGATAGACATGAGAAGGAAAAGAAGTAAATAAGAACATAAGAAATAAGAATATAAGCAAGAATACAAGTACGTATATAAATACATTAAAAGTAAGAGAAATGTAAGACAGTTACTTATATATATATATATATATATATATATATATATATATATATATATATATATATATATATATATATATATATATATATATATATATAAAGAATTGAAGAATAATAACAGAAAAGAATAATCTGGAAGATAAAATAGGAAGTAAGGAATTCCCGCAGACACACGAATATTTGTGCATATTAGGGATGCAGCAATGGAAGGTAACAAGTCCCTCATCATCAAAGCCAATGACACTGATGTGGTCGTCATAGCAGTATCTGTACTGCCATCACTACAGGAGCTTGGTCTTGATAACATGTGGATTGTCTTTGGCCAAGGAGCCAGTCATCGATGGATTCCAGTTCATGATGTAGTTTCTGCGATAAGCCTAAGCAAGCTAGTGGGATCCTATACTTTCATGCTTTCACTGGCTGTAACGCTGTGTCTGGCTTCTGTGGGAAAGGAAAGAAATATGCATGACAGACATGGAATGTCTGTGATGAAGTTTCAGCCAATGTCCAACAACAGTTGCTGATGATGACCTGCAGAAGCTGGAAAAATTTGTTGTCCTCATGTACGACAGATCTAGTGCAGCCACTGGTGTAGGTGAGGCAAGACTAAATCTCTTTTCTGGTAAGCAGAGATCATATGACTCCATTCCACCAACCCAGGCAGCCCTCAAGGAACATGCAAGGCAGGCTGCCTACCAGGCTGGTATCATCTGGGGCCAGGCAACAATCTCCAATCCAGAAACCAGCAGTCCTGTCAACTGGGGATGGATACAGAAGGGAGAGGCATGGCAGATTCGTTGGACGACTCTTCCCCCGATTGCGACATGCTGTCAGGAGCTGACCAAATGTTCCTGTAAGAAAGACTGCAACCAGAGATGCAAATGATTTCACTCTGGACTTTCTTACACAGCACTTTGCAGACTGCATATGTGAACAGCAGTAAATGCACAAATATGTACTGTCAGGAGAAGTCACAGGAACCAGTGCTAATAGTGAGTACTTTTTTTTCGTAAGTTCTTTTTTGTTATATTTTTTAACTAAAAGTGCTATTTTATGTGGGTAAAAATGTTACAATGGATTTAAACTATAAAAAAATCATCTGAGCTTGCTTGAAAACATACATATCGACACCAAGATCACTCAGATTGACAAACTACATCAAATTCTTTAAGAAAAATCAAATTTTGAAGGTCAATATGGCGGCCATCTTGAAAAATGACCGCTATCTTGGATTTTTAAATGGCCAATCAAGCAGACTTGACTAATAACCATGAGAGAATTATCATGCCAAATTTGGTGCTTGTATCACCATTTGCATGATTCTCTTGAAAAATTGCATTTAGCTACCCCATTAGCAGTAGGCAGTTATCAAACAGTGAGGTACTACCGCCTGGAAAGATATTGGAGGCAAAATGTATTGTCTAATGGTAGACCCTGTTGCCATATGGCATCGCAAAAATTGTGACCAAGTTCCAGATTGCTGATCCGACTTTCTGCCTCATTTACACACAATTGCTGGGTCTCAATTGTTTCTCTTACTTTGACAACACAACATACATATATTGTTTCTCACTATTGATCTTTGTTTTTTTATTTATGATCCTTTATTATTATTATTATTATTATTATTAGTAGTAGTAGTAGTGGTATTTTCACCCCCAGGCCCTGATGTGGGTCATTGACCTGTACCCGCAAAAAAAAAAAAAAAAAAAAAATCGGTGGTTGACTTTGTGACTCTAACAGACGAGTATTGGGTTAAGAGCAAGTACAATATCCACTTAACCACAAATAGAATATAAGGGAGGGTAATATTTTCTGAAAGAGGAACATAGGATTTTTAGAATTTAATATCATGTATTTTGTTTCCATCTCTCTCTCTCTCTCTCTCTCTCTCTCTCTCTCTCTCTTCACCACTTTCAAATTTATTTTCATTTTAATCTGACTTGATGCTCCTTTGACAGTCTCTTTATCCTTCTTATAATTTCGTATCACGCCGAAAAATAATAAAATAAAAAAATCTCAAGAAAAAAGATGACAGCATAGTTAGGAAAAACTTAACAAGAGAACAACACAATACATAAAGCAAGATAATGATTAACAACATAGAAGAGTGATTCGTAATTGCAGTTCAAAACAATGTTGATTACAATGAAGGCAATTGCATTATAAAACTGTGTGCTGCAAACAAAGGTGCATTAAATTGTTTTGCTGCAACAGTGATTTGTGTCTGGCAGAGTCAAACACAGCAGTGATTATTATTATTATTATTATTATTATTATTATTATTATTAGCATCATCATCATCATCATCATCATCATAATATTATCACTAAATATTACAATTATTTTTTCATATAAAATATTAGCTGTAATATTACTTCTTCTTTTAATACCCTTATCGTTGCTACAATTCTTTTAATTTAAGAACATAAATTTCTCACAAACCTTTTAACAAACTTTGAGAAAAAACCAAAGGAAATTTAAATGAATTCAATATTGGAATTAAATATATAAAGAAACAGTAATAGAAACAATGACATAGTTTACATAGTTTTACATTTGTTACATTTATCCACTAAAAAGCTTGCATATATCCTGGCAGGCAACGCATACAATAAGTCGTAAACGTGAAGCAATGAAGCTCTGTTTAATGAAGAAAATATATAATAATTAATTAATCTATTAATTTTTGTTTTATTAATTCATTTTATTTAAATATTGTTGTAAATAAGGAGATTCAAAGTGGGCATCAAAGTCTGTTGTCGAAAATATTTAATGTTGATTTTTTTTTTCTTGGGGGGGGGGTGGGGGGTGGTGGGTCAGGTAAGAATATATACCTATAGTGAGCCTTTTTTACGTTCAGTTTTGAAAAGAAATGTAACTGAAGGAAATGAAGAGAGAGAGAGAGAGAGAGAGAGAGAGAGAGAGAGAGAGAGCAGGATTCGGATACTTAACTCCAAGTAGGAAAGTTTGGTTTTACGAGTAATATTGTGGTGGTTGTGTAAGTCTCTCTCTCTCTCTCTCTCTCTCTCTCTCTCTCTCTCTCTCTCTCTCTCTCTCTCTTACACACACACACACACACACACACATACTCTTCACTCATCCGTCGATACTTAATCCGTATTAATAGCGATGGTAATCCCAGCGGTCACATGTGTCAAGTACAGGTAGTTAAAGCCCAATAAATCCGAGTAAATCCATTGTATGTAGACTTAAATCCCATTAATCTCTCGTATGTACCTATAAATCGCCTAAATACTGGCATATACGTAAATAAATCACTGTATATTCTATCGTTTATACCTATATAAATATCAATATATCTCACCAAGTGTACTAATGTATCCTTGTAAATCATATCATGTTCCCCCCCCCCCCAAAAAAAAAATCGCCGCTAATATCCACATGTATAACTGTATATTAAAAAATCCCAATAATAAATTTAATAAATATCCAAGTTTATAAAAAAAAAAATACCAGCAAATAATAAGAGATCAAATACCTGTAAATCACAAAGTGTTTTCAGGCGCTTCTGTTATTATTTTTTTTGTGTGTTTATTATTGTTATTGTTGTGTTTGTTGAGGATGGTTTTGTTGATTTTGTTCTGTGTGTGTGTGGTTGTTTTTTAATTGTTTTATTGTTATTGATGTTGTTGTTTATTGTTTTTCTTATTGTAATTGTTTATTATTGTTATTATTTTTGTTATTTTAGTGTTGTCTGTTTTGTTGCTCTTGTCATTTTTGTTGTTGATGTTGTTTTTCTTGTTTACTATTGTTATTATTGTTGTTGTCGTTATGTTTTTTGTTGTTGTTGTTGTGTTTGTTGTTGTTGTTGTCTCCTAGGGTACGGACGTGGAACACCTGTGGTCCCCAGTATTGACGTCACCTGGGGCTGGGAGTAGTGGGGAGAGGGGAAGGGAGAAGGGGAAGAGGAGGGGGAGAGGGGAAGGGATGGAAGGGGGTAATGAAAGAAGGAGTGAGGGCAAGAGAGAGAAGGGCAGAGGGGAGAGGTAAAGGGAGAGGAAGAGTGGGGGAGAAGGGAGTAGTGAAGATTAGGGGTATAGGTAGGAAGACGTGAGGGGAAGAATAGGGGAATGGGAGGGAGAAACTGTGTGAGGGGAAAAGGGAGAGAGAGAAATAGTGAGGGTGGTGGGAGAAGGGATGAGTGGGGGTGGAGGAAGGAAGGAAGAAAGGGGAGGGAGAGAGAAAAGGTGAGGTGAAGGGGGAAGACAAGAAAGGAAGAGATGGAAATGTGAGAGGGAGAGGAGGGGGGGGGGGAAGGGTGAGAGGGAGGAGGGGGGAGAGTAAGAGGGAGAGGAGGAAGGGGAAAGGTGAGAAGAGAGGATCACAAGGCCTGCAAATGTCAAATTCAAGTTTATTTGTAAGAAAATTATAATACAAATATTAAATAATGTGTGTGTGTGTGTGTGTGTGTGTGTGTGTGTGTGTGTATGTGTGTGTGTGTTCGATGCAATAACTCACCTTCACCTGACCCGACGAGACAGTCCCTCGATAACAGAATAACATAATTAAGAAATAGCAACGATATATAAATCAAACTATCAAACAGAGAGAGAGAGAGAGAGAGAGAGAGAGAGAGAGAGAGAGAGAGAGAATTGGGTGTCATCTGAATACTTCTCTCGGAGATTCACTCTTGTGTTGCAGCAGACAACAAATTGCGACAGTTCTCACCTGACAGAGACGAGGGAATACACCAGTTATTGGCCGGGTTCTCTCTGAGAATTTATTGTGATATAAATCTCTTAAAGGAGCTATGCTCTCTCTCTCTCTCTCTCTCTCTCTCTCTCTCTCTCTCTCTCCCCACTGCCAAGTTTCTCAAGGTTTATTTCGTTGATTTTTCCCATTAAACTTGAAAGATGAAAAGTGACACACTTAAACTATGACACCAACGTTTTTCTCAAAATGGAGATGTGAGAACGTCTTTCACTGCCTCACTTAAGCCACGAGATAGAGAAAGAAGCTGAAAATTTCTCACGTTAAAATTTTCCTCCCAACTGGAGACTTGAGAAGGTTGTGACTCTTACCATGAATACAGCGTCAAGAACGAGCACTGAGCAGCGCCTGGCGTTCCTCTTCTGACTGTTATGACACGTTTGGTTAAGTTCCGACAGACGAACCTTCGCCTACTTTCTTCCTGTGGCAGTGATCGTGGGAGGTTACCAAGGTCAGATTTTTACTTTATTTTCTGCCGTTTTATTTGATTATATATTTTTATCCTCCACTCTCAGGTGTGTGGTGTTAATTGGGTCATGAGCAGGTGTGTCTGCCAGGTGACGTGACCTTCTCCTCCTATTTGTTTACATTCATCAGCTGATCAACAGGTGGTCCATCACCTCTCAGCTGATACCCTCTGAGTTAATGACTTGTCTTTTGTCTCCTGTGTGTGTGTGTGTGTGTGTGTGTGTTTATACGTAAGGCGTATTATATGTGTCGGTATACAAAACATTCAGAATTCTTGCAACTGCTGACATAATACATTCATATCTCCATTACTAACCCATAAAACATTCACCTCCGAACTAGACATTTATAACATTCACCTCCTTATATTTATCAACATAAAACCTTCACCCTTTGATTACTATCACTACAACTTATTAAAACATCCACACTCTCTTTACTAAACATACAACATTCAATTCCTCTTAACACCTCCCCCACAAAACATTCACCCCGCAGGAAAGCCAGAACTAACCTGCCTACACCAGGAAACATTAACTCTTTCCTACACATTCTCAACAACACATTCATCTCCCGTTATGGTCATTCTTCCTGGTAAACTGTTATGGTGGATTTTGTTAGCTGTGATCCACTCCTAAATTCTCAAAGGTAAATTATTGTTGGAAATTTAGTGTTGGTATATATCATGGGGATTGCTTGTGTGGGTGTGTGGTGTGGGTGTGTGTGGGTGTGTGTGTGTGTGGGTGTGGGTGTGTGTGTGTGTTGCTACGGTCTGTGCCTTCCAAGAGAATTGATTAGTTATTCCTTATGATATTACCAGATGCTTTCGTGTATCTTATTTGTTTACATTTATAATACTGTACGTTAGGATGATTATTAATATTATTTTAATGGTTTATATATTTTAGTAAACTATAGTGCATGAATTTAATCGACAACTTTAACAAATTTATATGAAAATAGAATATAAGTAAAAGGTAGCGGACGCTGGTGACGTCCCTAGGGGTGATCTCTCTCTCGCGTTGTGTCGCTTTGTAAATATTGTAAATGGCGTCCTTGGAGAATTTTGATTTGTATAACTTTAAGATTGCTGAGTCAGGAATCCTGTGTGTATTATTATGGTGGAGTTGTGTGTGGGGGTTATGATTCTGTAAGAGAGAGAGAGAGAGCCATATAATTAGTGAGAGGATAGATATTTGAGAGAAATTAGGGTCGTGTTGTGCTGAGTGTTGTGTGGGATGGCTGCAGCCGAGTGTCATCTTGTAATTTGAGCTGTCAGTGTATTACTTTTTCTTCAATATACTTTGTTTATTGTTGCCAGTGAATTTTCATGTACCTCATAGCACTGTAAAGGTGATACCAAAGTTTAGCCAGCTTTCAGGTGATGGTCGGTCTATGGTATGTAATTCAAGAGCCTACATATTTCACTGTTAACCAAGGCTGTTACTTCAAGGTCCTCTTGATAAATTGGTCAAAGCAGTTGGAGGGTCGTAACAGTGTGTGTGTGTGTTTGTGTATGTGTAGGAATTGCGTGTGGTGGTGGTGGTGAGTGTGTGGTTTTGTTGTTGGTTGAGCTGGTAACTGAGCGTTTTATGTAGTTAGAAAAGAAAAACCATTTAGTCGAAAAGGAAGTCATTCAGTTAAAAAGAAAGTAAAAACGAATGTCATCGAGACAGCACAAATTTCTTCAGTCAAAAAAGATAAATTTATTCAGTCAAAAAGAAATCTGGCCAAAATTCTTTGATAAAACATTTATTCAGAAAAATTATATCAGTAAAAATTAGTCAAGGGAGACAAATGGTCAAATGTGGGAAGGAATGGCCCACTCTGGGGACGGTTATGACCCAATGAGCAGGTAGTGAAGATGCAGTTGGCAGAGCGTCCACTTTGTGAGCGAATGACCAAGTGTTCGATTCCCAACAGGAGTGAAGAATTGGGTTCATCCCATGCACACCAGCCCTTGTTCAGTAGCCCTTGTTCAGCAGCACCTTGTACACCAGCCCTTGTACACCAGCCCTTGTTCCCTAGCTTTTGTTTCCAGCCCTTGTACACCAGCCCTTTTACACCAGCCCTTGTACACCAACCCTTGTACACCAGCCCTTGTACACCAGCCCTTGTTCAGCAGCACCTTGTACACCAACCCTTGTACACCAACCCTTGTACACCAACCCTTGTACACCAGCCCTTTTACACCAACCCTTGTACACCAGCCCTTTTACACCAACCCTTGTACACCAGCCCTTGTGAACCCGCCCATAAATGAGTACACTATTGGGTGTGCTTGTTGGTGGTTGAACAGCCCTTGGGTGAACTAGCATCCTGCCAAGGTGATGGAGTAACCCACTAACTGCTAAGCCACAACTCCAACACTCCGGCCACTCCTTCATTAAAAAAGGAAGAGACTTAAGCTGGGATTCCATTCACGCGGTAGCGGTAGCAGTAGCCTTAGCGCCAAAAATTAATCATATTGAAATGTACGCAATTCCTTCCATTGGCACGGTTGCATTAGCGTTATGCGTTTGCGGTACATGTCAATCGCTCCCTGTAGCGATTGAAAACGCAACCGCATGGAAGCGAACGAGGAAATCCCACGCTGTGCCGTCACTATCCCTGTGTTTGCTCTCCCCACCCAACAAAATGCCTCGAGGGAAAAAAAAAGTTTTCTGTCGAGGAGACTGAGAAGTTGATTTCACTCAGACTATATCCCAACCTAGTAGTGTGATGCATTTATATAGTTCATTTAGAAAGCTAGCAAGTGTTATTTCATAAATTAACTTATTAAGGATCATTTCTTATATATAATTTTACGAGATCCATACAATTTTTACACACTTGTTCGAAACTGAAGGTTTATGGTTTCAATAAAACGTTCACTGAAATACTAATTTTTGTGTCACTTAATATTTATCTACGGTTCTTAAGACAGTATTTCCTATTTATAAGCATGACTCACCTTATACATATTGCAAGTCGCTGCCTTGGGTAAATAACTTCTCTGTTCCTACAGTGTTTCACCAAATCCTCCTCAACCAGGTAAAGAACATGTGAGAACTGCTGTCCGCTCAGACGAAAATATTCTTTTAATTTTTCTTCATCCAAGCTTTGGTCTTTTACCAGTGTACTGTAGGCTCCATATTTGGTCCGATTCAGTAGCAGTCTATGAACCACTGTCTCTGTTTCCTTGTCCGGTTTTCCTTTGACATACGCATGATCTTATACAAACCCAGGATGTTTAATAGTAAATAATACTGTTCATATATGCCTCGTAGCTTCAGTGCATTTGGAGCCATCTTTCCTGTCCTGTTCCCGTTAACAGAGAGACAGCTGCATGCAAATGGAAACAGGGGTGTCCGTTTTGCAGGGTAATTTAACGCAAACGCATATATGGAATCCTAGCTTTAATGTACATAATCATACCACACACACACACACACACACACACACACATTTACAGTATATATAAATAGGTATTCAAATCAGAAACGCCCAGCAAATACAATAATTCAATTGTCGGCGGCGTCAGCATGTGTGTACCAACAAGAATATGAATTTTAACATATACTGAGCTCTGGCGGCCTCTCTCATAACCAGGCGCTGTTTAAATCAAAGTCCACAGGGATGATGTGACTACCAGCCTTGGCATTTTATTTTGATGTTTTAGAGAGGGATATTGTATTGTGTGTCTGTCTGTCTGTCTGTGTCTATATAACTATGTGTCTATCTGTCTATCTGTTTGTCTGTGTCTATATAACTGTCTGTATGATGTCTAACTAGCTGTCTATCTGTGTGCCCATCTGCCAGTCTGTCATCCATCTAATAAATTCCTTGAGCCAAAGGTCAGGGTCACGGAGGGGTTGCTAGATGTAGGATGTGACGCGTTTACGGTGGTGATTTATGACCTTTGACCTGTGACTTCTAGTTTCTGACCTCCTGTTTCCTGATCTCCTGACATCTGATCTCTTAGTTCTGACCTCCTGACCTCTGACTTCCTGACATCTGACCGCTGACTCGTGATCTCCAGACACCTGACTTCTGATGTATGACCTCCTGAGCTCTGACCTCCTGACTTCCTAATCTCCTGACATCTGACTCCTGACTTCTCATCTCTTGCCTCCTGACCTCCTAAATGCTGACCTCCTGACACCTGATCATCTGACCTCTGACCTCCTGACACCTGACCTCGTGGCCCCGGACCACTTAGACGAGAAAAAAAAGTTTGTGGGGTCAATTTGGTGTAAACTAGTGAAGAGGCTCGTGTGTGTGTGTGTGTGTGTGTGTGTGTGTGTGTGTGTGTGTAAGCATTAATAAAACACACACACACACACGGGTGCTGCAGGTTAAGGCTGTATCACGCTGTTATCTAGGCCACAGCGGCTGTACCCATGCACGGTCTGTAATAACCCGGGTGTTGGTGTGGCCGGAGAGAGAAGAGGAAAGAGAGAGGACGGAGGAATGAGGAACGGGAGGAGGAGACAGCAGGTGGGAGGAAGGGTGAGCGGAAGAAGTGAGAAGGGAACAAGAAAGGGGATGAAACGAGAGGAGGGAGGATGAAGGAGGAGGAAGTAGGAAGGAAGGAGAAGGGAGCAGGAAGGAGGGAGAAAGAAGGAAGAAGGTAGGAGGGGGAAGAAGGAGGTTATTGTCTGACACACGGAAGACAACATTTGCTGGATACCGTCAGTACTCAATATGATGTTGGTGAGAGAAGGGGGTGAGGGGTGAGAGAAGGGGTGAGAGAAGAGGGGTGAGGGGTGAGAGATGGGGGTGAGGGGTGAGATAAGGGGGTGAGGGGTGAGATAAGGGGGTGAGGGGTGAGAGAAGGGGGTGAGGGGAGAGGTGAGAGAAGGGGGTGAGGGGTGAGAGAAGGGGGTGAGGGGTGAGAGAAGAGGGGTGAGGGGTGAGAGAATGGGGTGAGGGATGAGAGATGGGGGTGAGGGGTGAGAGAAGGGGGGTGAGGGGTGAGAGAAGGGGGTGAGGGGTGAGAGAAGGGGGGTGACGGGTGAGAGATGGGGGGTGAGGGGTGAGAGAAGGGGGTGAAGGGTGAGAGAAGGGGGTGAGGGGTGAGACAAGGGGGGTGAGGGGTGAGAGAAGGGGGGTGAGGGGTGAGAGAAGGGGGGGTGAGGGGTGAGAGAAGGGGGTGAGGGGTGAGAGAAGAGGGGTGAGGGGTGAGAGAAGAGGGGTGAGGGGTGAGGGAAGGGGGGTTAGGGGTGAGAGAAGAGGGGTGAGGGGTGAGAGAAGAGGGGTGAGGGGTGAGAGAAGGGGGTTGAGGGGTGAGAGAAGAGGGGTGAGGGGTGAGAGAAAGGGGTGAGGAGTGAGAGAAAGGGGTGAGGAGTGAGAAAAGTGGATGGGGGATGAGGTGTGAGGGGTGAAGGTGAGAGCTGTGGGATGAGGACCATATACCCACATCGTCCATATACCCACATGGACCATATACCCACATGAAACCATACACCTACTGTATGTATATTATGTATGCTGGATAATATATCATGTATGTATATTATGTATGTGCTCCATTTATGTATTATTTATTCAGCCTAGCTAGCAGCGTGTGGCAATGTTATTACCATATCCCACACGCTTAATTAATGTGCCTGGCGACGTATGGAAGCTGCT
>CAUDMG010000748.1:1067500-1232500 GCA_958450375.1 Homarus gammarus | reverse complement strand
TTTGATTGTCCAGATGTAAATCATCAGAGATTTTTTTTTAAATATCCATATCTGCACTTATATCATCAAGCCACCAATACATAAATTTGAAAAATACGTGATCATGCACGGTCAATGCCAGTCTTCATGGCGGCTCACTTTTACAATATTAAACTATTATTACTGATTCCTTACAAAGTTACTATGAGACTTTGGATCTAGAATTAATATTTGAGACGGCAGTCGAGTGGATACAGCGCTCGCCTCCTGTTTAATGGATCGGTGGTCTGATCCCGGGCACTCCAAAGTTCACCCAGCTGTAAATGGGTACCTAAAGTAAGTTTACAACTTGGGAAAGTGAATGCGTTTAGTGCAGTATCGGCCATGCTACCTCCTTGTGTACCGAAGGTAGAGCAATCAGTCGCTGTCACACTGTCCCTAAAGAAGTTTTATTTTCACCTAAATCCATATATAAGACGTCAGACTTCACAGATTGAGAAAAAATTACTAGACACGACAGATGTCGGTGAGACTCTTCCTCTTCCCTCTCCATACGTCACAACACCCCGCCACAGTCTAGCAGGGAGTTTTACTATATGTAAAAAACACAGACCCCCTACGTCTCACAAAGCGAGCCAACCACTGCAATAGATGGAACTGTGGCCAATTGTACCTATATATCTGTTTATATATATATATATATATATATATATATATATATATATATATATATATATAATATATATATATATATATATATATATATATATTCTCTTCACGCGTTATCACGTTCCTACATGTCTTCCCAGTTGGCCTCCTCCAGTCTCTCCTCTTTGACTCAACCCAAGAGGGTCGGTCTCTCTCTTGTTGTCGCTCCCCGAGGGGTCCACCTCACAGTTTCCCTTATTATTCTCTCAGGTTAACACGAACAATGTGTCCCATCCATCTCCGTCGGTCTCTCATTAGCCACTCATTAACTTTTGGTATATTCGCAGTTCCCCGTATGATCTCATGTCTGGCATGTTTCTACTATCTAATTCCCAGTATTCTCCCAAGAGCTTTGTTTTCGAATGACCGAAACCGTCTGGATACAATTTCATTATCGTACCATGATTCTCTTCCATAAACCAGAACAGACTTAATCAGTGACATGTACAGGTACGTTTTGGTGTGGATTGTCGATTTATGTAATTTCCAAACCTTAGCTACTATACCTATAACTTGATTGTCTCTCTTCAGTCTTCCCTCGAGTTTAGCCTCAAGTGATCTATCGTTTATAATAACTGAGTCCAGGTAGTAAAGGCAGAAACATCGCCAATTCTTCATCCTTCTAAGATACTATCATCTGTCATTATCTGTTCAGTCATAATCTCAGTCTTGCGCGCATTGATTGTCAGACCAACTCCCCTCCTTTTCTCCTCCAGCCAGCTCACCATCGCCTCTGTTTTGTCTATTCTTGCTCATCAACACCACACCATCTGCATTGTCCATATCTTCGAGGAATTTATTTTTTGCCATTTTAGTTTCCTCATTTTTATCACCAATCGTCTCCTTCACAAAAAAAAAATCGATAAACACAGCAAACAGAAAGGGAACATAACATTGCCCTGTACTACGCCTCACTCAACACGGAATTCAGGAGAGAGTTGACCATTACATTACCATTAACACGACATGTACTGCCATCGAATATCCATCGTATATTTCTCCTATTAGTATGACATATTTCTCCGGTAGTTAATAACTTTGTAGAATTCTCCAATGCTGATTGATTTATGCTGTCGAAAACCAGTTAAAAAAATCAATCGACAGAGAGAGAGAGAGAGAGAGAGAGAGAGAGCTCACCTTGAACCTATCTCTCGATGAACTATAGCGTCTATTATTAACAAATTATTTTAACTGAGTAAAGCCAATACTCCGAGGGCAAAAATATCCCCCAATAACCTATGATCAATAACTCAGATCTGATAAAAATCTTTGTGAATAGAAACTTGTGATAAAAAAAGGAGAATGTACACGGAGTTATGATGTTATATGAACACCACTCTGTTATGTGATAGTATGTGAGAGATGTTTAGAGCCCAAGTCTTTAATAGGTAGATGGCCAGTGCTTTAATCAGTACCAGGTGGGCGGGAAGGACCGTGGGAGTTCCTCAAGACACATCAAGAAAGTTTGTAAGTTATGTGGGAGTCTTGGAGACGTCTTGAAGCATAAGATAGTGTGGGCGATCTCCAGACATTCACTCAGGTAATTAGACTCTTCCTATAATTAAAAACAGCTGCGGGAAGCAGAATACTACACTGTTTTTATGATAACTTTAATAAGGCCTTTTTTAAAATATATACTTTATATATAATGTACTTTTGCTGATCATGTATTGTGTGTCATATTTCTTGTGAAATTTTCATATTTGGGTTTAATTGTTTAGGATTTGTTTCGGTTATAATAATGATAAATGTTTTGCTTCCTTTGTTAAAACACACACACAAACATACCCCACACACACACACAAACACACAAAAACATACCATACACACACACACACACACACACACACACATAAATAATGGTTGCCCTCGTGTAACGAGGATGGCCGGCCCTGGGGCCACCTAGGCGTGAGTTTGTTTAAGGTGTAGAAGCTGTCGCCAACACAACAACCACACCCTAAGTTAAAGAGCTGCATGACCCAGTGTCAAGGAATAGTCCGAGAAGACCGGACAACTCGCCAACTGCACTGGCTAACCATTACCCCGGAACACGATCCTCAAATCGATTAACATCCAGGTACCCAGTTACTGCTGGTAGACACAGGCAGATGCCGTAAAGAAACTTGCCCATAGTTTCACCCTGCCAGAGGATCGAACCCGGGTCCACTCGCTTATGAGGCGAGCATGTTGACCATTGCACCACAGGTCGCTACCACACACAAAGACAGACACACAACACACACACAGATACACACATACACCACACACTCATACATACATACATGCCTGCATACACACACATACACACACATGAGATAATTAGAGTTCCTGCCACGCTACCCTCAGACAATCTCTCTTTCTGCTCAGAGATCCTTCAGTCTCGGGTGTCCTAGACGTGTGAAGGAACCAGACTAAAGTGACAGTGAGAGTGACGGGCGCTAGTCTCTCTCTCTCTCTCTCTCTCTCTCTCTCTCTCTCTCTCTCTCTCTCTCTCTCTTTCTTTCCGTGTGTGCCTCTGTCTCCTATCCGTCTGTCTGTCTGTCTGTCTCTTTATCGTGTGTTCTCTTTATCCTTTCCCTTTACGCTCTCTGTTCTCTCTCCTTCTAATCTACTTACCTCTCTCTTTGTGTGTGTGTGTGTGTGTGTGTGTGTGTGTGTGTGTGTGTGTGTGTGTCTATTTATGGTCTACATACCTGTCTCTCCAACTGACTAACAATAACAAAACAACAGATGAGAAGCACCATAACATCCATTAACACACCATAACATACAGATAACATCCATTAACACACCATAACATCCATTAACACACCATAAAATACAGATAACATCCATTAACACACCATAACATACAGATAACATCCATTAACACACCATAACATACATTAACACACCATAGCATACAGATAACATCCATTAACACACCATAACATACATTAACACACCATAACATACAGATAACATACATTAACACACCATAACATACAGATAACATCCATTAACACACCATAACATACAGATAACATCCATTAACACACCATAACATACAGATAACATACATTAACACACCATAACATACAGATAACATCCATTAACACACCATAACATACATTAACACACCATAACATCCATTAACACACCATAACATACAGATAACATCCATTAACACACCATAACATACAGATAACATCCATTAACACACCATAACATACAGATAACATCCATTAACACACCATAACATACAGATAACATCCATTAACACACCATAACATACAGATAACATCCATTAACACACCATAACATACAGATAACATCCATTAACACACCATAGCATCCATTAACACACCATAACATACAGATAACATCCATTAACACACCATAACATACAGATAACATCCATTAACACACCATAACATACAGATAACATCCATTAACACACCATAACATACAGATAACATCCATTAACACACCATAACATACAGATAACATCCATTAACACACCATAACATACAGATAACATCCATTAACACACCATAACATACAGATAACATCCATTAACACACCATAACATACAGATAACATCCATTAACACACCATGACATACAGATAACATCCATTAACACACCATAACATACAGATAACATCCATTAACACACCATAACATACAGATAACATCCATTAACACACCATAACATACAGATAACATCCATTAACACACCATAACATACAGATAACATCCATTAACACACCATAACATACAGATAACATCCATTAACACACCATAACATATAGATAACATCCATTAACACACCATAACATACAGATAACATCCATTAACACACCATAACATACAGATAACATCCATTAACACACCATAACATACGGATAACATCCATTAACACACCATAACATACAGATAACATCCATTAACACACCATAACATACAGATAACATCCATTAACACACCATAACACACAGATAACATCCATTAACACACCATAACATACAGATAACATCCATTAACACACCATAACATACAGATAACATCCATTAACACACCATAACATACAGATAACATCCATTAACACACCATAACATACATTAACACACCATAACATACAGATAACATCCATTAACACACCATAACATCCATTAACACACCATAACATACAGATAACATCCATTAACACACCATAACATACAGATAACATCCATTAACTCACCATAACATACAGATAGCATCCATTAACACACCATAACATACATAACACGATAACACACCATATCATAACACACATCAACGCACCCTAACACACCCTAACACACATCAACACACCCTAACACACCTCAACACACCCTAACACAGACCATCTGAATGAAATGTGATTAATATTAACCTAAATTAAATAGAAGTAAAATATATGGGATTAATTAAAGAATTAAACATGAATGACTGAGGACTCGGTGATGGTGAGAGTGTGGGAGGAGAATGTTTGTTTGAATAATATAAGGCTGAGTAATTAATTTGGAAAGATCAAGGGTCTCGTGCGTAAATTAAGTTCAGTGACTAACATAAAAGGCGAAGACAGACAGACAGACAGACAGACAGACAGACATACAGAGCAACGAGTCATGTATATATATTTTTTTTCAAGTTTAATATTAAAGAAAAATTAGACTTTACATAAAAAAATACATGTTAGTCATCTATTCTTGGAGGCAAGATTCCAAGTAAGGTAAAATGATAAATAATTCCAAAGAGTAAAGGTTCTAAAAGAAAACTTGATACATTTTACCTGTGTTGTGGTTAGTGTTTATGGAATGTTATTAACAGTGATATGTTTTTACCTGTGAGTTTATCTTTACCTAAATTGCTGGTTCAGAGTTAGTAGTCAGGAGAGAGAGAGAGAGAGAGAGAGAGAGAGAGAGAGAGAGATGCATCAAAATGACCATAAAATCTGACGAGTAAGATAGGGCCATAAACCAGTCAAAACAACATCACAGTCTCTTTGTAATTCATTCAGGCGGAGAAACTAAATACCCCGGTTTGTTTACATTTGCACAGCTGATTTGACGTGTTGAAGCGTGTCTAACAGCTGTTGTGTTTACCTTGATGTGGAGTGACTTAATCCTACGTTTGTGTTGTGATCTTTATGAAACTATTTTTGTAAGCGATAATACTATGACTGATATCTTTTGTATGTATTCATAACTTGATATATAAATGAGGTGATGATAAGAGATAGATTTGAAAAAATATATTGACACTATTCAGCACTAGAGGATACAAAATTGATCCTGAATATTATGTTCTAAATTTAACGTTTACTGATAATAAATAATGGAAATTGAGTTACTTCTAAAACTTATCACTAAACAGTTATAAAGTTTAGGAACCACATACAAGTTATATATAAAATCTATAGTGAGGTTAACTTATAGTTTATGATTTAGAGGAAACATTAGAAAGATAAAACTTGCATATAATTAATTATTATAAAACGTACATTGAAAATTAGTAATTGGCGATACAGGAAAATCAAAACTAATACTAAATATTATTATCTAGAGAGAGAGAGAGAGAGAGAGAGAGAGAGAGAGAGAGCTACTACCACTCTCTATCATCCATTAATCTATCTAGCCTCCTTTTGAAACTTTCCAGCGTTCCAGCACTTACTACAAAGTTGCTAAGCTTGTTCCACTCGTCCACCACCCTATTTGTGAACCAGTTTCTTCCTATCTCCCTCCTAAACCTAAACTTATCCAACTTATATCCGTTGCTCCGAGTCCTATCCTGCTCGGATATTATAAGAACTTTATCTATATCTCCTTTATTGATTCCTTTCACCCACTTAAATACTTCTATCATATCTCCCTGCACTCTTCGTCTTTCTAGGGAATGCAAGTTTAGTTTCTTTAATCTATCCTGATATGGAAGGTTTCTAAGTCCCGGAATAATTTTCGTCATTCTTCTCTGCATAGACTCCAGTGAATTGATATCCATTCTATAATAAGGGCACCAGAACTGAACAGCATAATCGAGGTGCGGCCTGACTAGCGCAAGATATAGTTGCAATATGACCTCTGCACTCTTATTACTTACACTTCTAAATATAAAACACAATACTCTATTTGCCTTGTGTGTGTGTGTGTGTGTGTGTGTGTGTGTGTGTGTGTGTGTGTGTGTATTCGTAATTATGTGTAAATATGTCAGTTCCCTCTATTTCCCTTCCTCAACTCGGCACTACACCTCAAACATCAAACACAACTCAACTTAGGTCAACTAACTCTAACTCCTTCAACTTAAACACACACACACACACACACGCACACACACACACACACACACACACACACACCTCTTCCCCTCATCCATGTGTTAAATAATAGAGTTCGCATCTCACTGTTGCCTCCACCATACAGCCTGAGATACAACCTTAGTGTGATGGATTAGTATGGTGGATTAGTGTGGTGGATTAGTATGGTGGATTAGTGTGGTGGGTTAGTATGGTGGATTAGTATGGTGGATTAGTATGGTGGATTAGTGTGGTGGATTAGTATGGTGGATTAGTGTGGTGGATTAGTATGGTGGATTAGTATGGTGGATTTGTGTGGTGGATTAGTATAATGAATTACTAAGAAGAATTTATGGTGGATTATCATGGTTGACAATTCATGGTAGATTGTTATAGAAGATATTTATGGTGATTTTTATGGTGGATAATTCATGGTTGTTATTATGGTGAATAATTCATGGCAGATTATTATGGCAGAGCAGTATGGTATGAAAAGTTATGAAATAATAATAATTTCTTATCTTTTAAAAAGTTTGTAAAAATGTCGATATCTATTAAATATCTCTGATCACCTAAAGATTCGTCCCTCCAGTTTATTTCACCTTAGGAGTAAACACCCAAGTGGAACCTTGTTAAGTTAGGTTAGGTTAGGTTAGGTTAGAGTTGAGTGGTTAGTTTATGCTAGGTTAGGTTAGGTTAGGTTAGGTTAGGGATTTAATCTGAGTCAAAGTTCACGTGTGTGTGTGTGTGTGTGTGTGTGTGTGTGTGTGTGTGTGTGTGTGATTTTGTTATTATTTGTGACCACTATCAGGAATTATGTTTTTTACAGCAAAACACTAACTCCACAACAAACACAAACACATACAAACATTACAACAAACACAAACACTGCAACAAACACAACAACACAAACAGACACCACAACATGCACAAACTCACCCAAACACCACAACAAACACAAACACACACAAACACCACAACAAATGCAAGCACACAGAACATTAAAACAAACACAAACACCGCAAACACGATAACAAACAAACACCACAAAAACACAAACACCACAACAAATACAATCACACAGAACATTAAAACAAACACAAACACCGTAAACACGACAACAAACAAACACCACACAAACAACACTGTACAATATCCAATAACATAACAATGACAAAAATATACATATTTCTCGCCAAATTTTTACCCCACAAAAAATACCCCACAAACCCCAGGCGAATATTAATGGTGTGTGTGTGTGTGGGGGAAGGAAGGTGAAACAATAGTACCAATGGCAGGGTTCCAATGTTACAATGTTTTATCCTGTCGTGACATTAAAACACACCACAATTGTCATGTCGTATCCTCAAAGCATAACACTAAGATGGTTTACAACAATGTGTATCTTGTATTTACCTCAGAACATATCAGTGAGAGAATCCACAATAACACGTGTCTTGTCGTGACCTCAGAACACACCTCCAGGATCATATATTACAACACGTGTCTTGTCGTAAGCTCAAAACACACCTCCAGGATCATATATTACAACACGTGTCTTGTCGTAAGCTCAGAACACACCTCCAGGATCATATATTAGAACACGTGTCTTGTCGTAAGCTCAAAACACACCTCCAGGATCATATATTACAACACGTGTCTTGTCGTGACCTCAAAACACACCTCCAGGATCATATATTACAACACGTGTCTTGTCGTGACCTCAGAACACACCTCCAGAATCATATATTACAACACGTGTCTTGTCGTGACCTCAGAACACACCTCCAGGATCATATATTACAACACGTGTCTTGTCGTAAGCTCAAAACACACCTCCAGGATCATATATTACAACACGTGTCTTGTCGTAAGCTCAAAACACACCTCCAGGATCATATATTACAACACGTGTCTTGTCGTAAGCTCAAAACACACCTCCAGGATCATATATTACAACACGTGTCTTGTCGTAAGCTCAAAACACACCTCCAGGATCATATATTACAACACGTGTCTTGTCGTGACCTCAGAACACTCCTCCAGGATCATATATTACAACACGTGTCTTGTCGTAAGCTCAAAACACACCTCCAGGATCATATATTACAACACGTGTCTTGTCGTGACCTCAGAACACACCTCCAGGATCATATATTACAACACGTGTCTTGTCGTGACCTCAGAACACACCTCCAGGATCATATATTACAACACGTGTCTTGTCGTGACCTCAGAACACACCTCCAGGATCATATATTACAACACGTGTCTTGTCGTAAGCTCAAAACACACCTCCAGGATCATATATTACAACACGTGTCTTGTCGTGACCTCAGAACACACCTCCAGGATCATATATTACAACACGTGTCTTGTCGTAAGCTCAAAACACACCTCCAGGATCATATATTACAACACGTGTCTTGTCGTGACCTCAGAACACACCTCCAGGATCATATATTACAACACGTGTCTTGTCGTGACCTCAAAACACACCTCCAGGATCATATATTACAACACGTGTCTTGTCGTGACCTCAGAACACACCTCCAGGATCATATATTACAACACGTGTCTTGTCGTGACCTCAGAACACACCTCCAGGATCATATATTACAACACGTGTCTTGTCGTGACCTCAGAACACACCTCCAGGATCATATATTACAACACGTGTCTTGTCGTGACCTCAGAACACACCTCCAGGATCATATATTACAACACGTGTCTTGTCGTGACCTCAGAACACACCTCCAGGATCATATATTACAACACGTGTCTTGTCGTAAGCTCAAAACACACCTCCAGGATCATATATTACAACACGTGTCTTGTCGTGACCTCAGAACACACCTCCAGGATCATATATTACAACACGTGTCTTGTCGTAAGCTCAAAACACACCTCCAGGATCATATATTACAACACGTGTCTTGTCGTGACCTCAGAACACACCTCCAGGATCATATATTACAACACGTGTCTTGTCGTGACCTCAGAACACACCTCCAGGATCATATATTACAACACGTGTCTTGTCGTGACCTCAGAACACACCTCCAGGATCATATATTACAACACGTGTCTTGTCGTGACCTCAGAACACACCTCCAGGATCATATATTACAACACGTGTCTTGTCGTGACCTCAGAACACACCTCCAGGATCATATATTACAACACGTGTCTTGTCGTGACCTCAGAACACACCTCCAGGATCATATATTACAACACGTGTCTTGTCGTGACCTCAGAACACACCTCCAGGATCATATATTACAACACGTGTCTTGTCGTGACCTCAAAACACACCTCCAGGATCATATATTACAACACGTGTCTTGTCGTGACCTCAGAACACACCTCCAGGATCATATATTACAACACGTGTCTTGTCGTGACCTCAGAACACACCTCCAGGATCATATATTACAACACGTGTCTTGTCGTGACCTCAGAACACACCTCCAGGATCATATATTACAACACGTGTCTTGTCGTGACCTCAGAACACACCTCCAGGATCATATATTACAACACGTGTCTTGTCGTGACCTCAGAACACACCTCCAGGATCATATATTACAACACGTGTCTTGTCGTGACCTCAGAACACACCTCCAGGATCATATATTACAACACGTGTCTTGTCGTGACCTCAGAACACACCTCCAGGATCATATATTACAACACGTGTCTTGTCGTGACCTCAGAACACACCTCCAGGATCATATATTACAACACGTGTCTTGTCGTGACCTCAGAACACACACCCTAAGGTCGATCACACTCACAAAATGGACGACAACAATGAGGAAATAAAACACTGGAAACTTTCTTGTTTCTTGGTGTTTGTTGGTGAAGTTCGTCTGTGTGTTTTTCTCTCTTTCTTTGTCTCCTTTCTCTCTCTTTCTTTGTTCTTTCTTTGTCTCCTTTATCTCTTTCTTTGTCTCCTTTATCTTTCTTTCTTTGTCTCCTTTATCTCTTTCTTTGTCTCCTTTATTTCACTTATTTTGTCTTCTTTTTCTCTCTTTCTTTGTCTCCTTTATCTTTCTTTCTTTGTCTCCTTTATCTCTTTCTTTGTCTCCTTTATCTTTCTTTCTTTGTCTCCTTTATCTCTTTCTTTGTCTCCTTTCTCTCTCTTTCTGTATGTCTTTCCATCCATTAGTTTCTTTGTTTATTATTTTGTGGGTCTTTCTCTCCCTTTCTGTCTCTGTCTCTTCATCTCTTTCTCTCGCTTTTTGCTCCTCTCCAATTTTTTCTCATTGTTTCTCTCTCTTTCCTTTCCCTTTTATATTCTCTCTTTCTCACTCTATCTTTTCCTCTCTCATTTTTTCTCTTTAATTCTCTATTTCTTTTCCCTCTAACTCTCTATCCACTTTTCTCTTCCTTACTTTCTCTCCGTGTCTCTCTTTCCCCTTCTCTATTTCTGTGGAAACAAATTAATAAACGTTAGAGAGAGAGAGAGGAAAAAATGGCAAAGAAATATTATCATCATTAGCATAACTATTATTATTATTATTATTATTGTTGTTAATTATTATTATTATTCTTAATGCTGATTATTATTATTATTATTATTATTATCATTATTATTATTGTTGATTATTATTATTATTATTATTATTATTATTATTATTATTATTATGATTATTATTATTATTGTTATTATTATTATTGTTATTGTTGTTAATTATTATTATTATTATTATTCTTAATGCTGATTATTATTATTATTATTATTATTATCATTATTATTATTGTTGATTATTATTATTATTATTATTATTATTATTATTATTATTATTATTATTATTATTATTATTATTATTATTGTTATTATTATTATTATTATTATTATTATTATTATTATTATTATTATTATTATCATTATTATTATTATTATTATTATTATTATTGTTATTATTATTATTATTATTATTATTATTATTATTATTATTATTATTATTATTATTTATTGTTAATTATTATTATTATTATGCTAATTATTATTATTATTATATTATTATTATTATTATTATTATTATTATTATTATTATTATTACTATTGTTATTATTACTACCTGTATTATTAATATTATTATTATTATTATTATTATTTATTATTATTATTATTATTATTATTATTATTATTATTGTTAATTATTATTATTATTATTAATATTATTGTTATTATTATTATTATTATTATTATTATTATTATATTATTGTTATTATTATTATTATTATTATTATTATTATTATTATTATTATTATTATTATTATTGTTAATTATTATTATTATTATTAATATTATTGTTATTATTATTATTATTATTAATATTATTGTTATTATTATTATTATTATTATTATTTATTATTATTATTATTATTATTATTATTATTATTATTGTTAATTATTATTATTATTATTAATATTATTGTTATTATTATTATTATTATTATTATTATTAATATTATTGTTATTATTATTATTATTATTATTATTATTATTATTATTATTATTATTGAGTTTCGGAACTCAAAATAGGAGTGAAAAATATTACGGAAATATATTCTTTCCTGAACGTGAATGAGAGACAATTTTTTCGAAAATTGTGATGTGTGTTGTTGAGTAAAGTGGAGAGAGATGGTGGTATTGGTGGTGATAGTGGTGGTGATAGTGGTGGTGGTATTGGTGGTGATAGTGGTGGTGGTATTGGTGGTGATAGTGGTGGTGGTGGTATTGGTGGTGATAGTGGTGGTGGTATTGGTGGTGATAGTGGTGGTGGTGGTATTGGTGGTGATAGTGGTGGTGATAGTGGTGGTGGTATTGGTGGTGATAGTGGTGGTGGTGGTATTGGTGGTGATAGTGGTGGTGATAGTGGTGGTGGTATTGGTGGTGATAGTGGTGGTGGTGGTATTGGTGGTGATAGTGGTGGTGGTATTGGTGGTGATAGTGGTGGTGATAGTGGTGGTGGCATTGGTGGTGAGAGTGGTGGTGGTGGTATTGGTGGTGATAGTGGTGGTGGTGGTATTGGTGGTGATAGTGTTGGTGGTGGTATTGGTGGTGATAGTGCTGGTGGTATTGGTGGTGATAGTGGTGGTGGTATTGGTGGTGATAGTGGTGGTGGTATTGGTAGTGATAGTGGTGGTGGTATTGGTAGTGATAGTGGTGGTGGTGATAGTGGTGATAGTGGTGGTGGTGGTATTGGTAGTATTAGTGGTGGTGGTATTGGTGGTGATAGTGTTGGTGGTATTGGTGGTGATAGTGGTGGTTTGTATTGGTAGTGATAGTGGTGGTGGTCATAGTGGTGGTAGTGGTAGTGGTTATGGCGTCGCTGCACCATTATGGCGTGCGTCGCTGCACCATTATGGTGTGCGTCGCTGCACCATTATGGCGCGCGTCGCTGCACTATTTTGGCGTGCGTCGCTGCACCATTATGGCGTCATTGCACCATTATGGCCTCGCTGCACCATTATGGCGTGTTACTCTGCACCTTTAAGGCGTCGCTGCACTATTATGGCGTCGCTGCACCATTATGGCGTGCGCCGCTGTACCATTATGGTGTGCGCCGCTGCACCATTATGGCGTGCGCCGCTGCACCATTATGGCGTGCGTCGCTGCACCAATATGGCGTTACTGCACCTTCATGGCGTCGTTGCACCATTATGGCGTGTGTCGCTGCACCATTATGGCGTGTGTTGCTGCTCCATTATGGCGTGTGTTGCTGCTCCATTATGGCGTGTGTTGCTGCTCCATTATGGCGTGTGTTGCTGCTCCATTATGGCGTGCGTCGCTGCACTATTATGGCGTCGTTGCACCATCATCACATATATGTCTCACAGTCCTACTCCATAATGTCTTAATGTTGACGGTCGTGGTCACATTTACCCTCTTAACACATCCGTGCCTTGTGGGTCTGAAGACTCTGATGGAACACCGCCAAGACCTGCTGGAACACGGCCAAGACCTGCTGGAACACGGTCAAGACCTGCTGGAACACGGCCAAGACCTGCTGGAACACGGCCAAGACCTAGAATCCCACAAAGATCCCGCTGGAACACAGCCAAGATCTCTCTGAAACACGGTCAAGACTTGCTGAAACATGACCAAGACCTGCTCGAGCACGATCAAGACCTGCTGGTACACGTTTAAGACCTTTGCTAGAATACGACGATGTCCTCCCTGGAACTCGTCCAACCGTCCTGGAACATAACAAAGTCCCTCAATGGAAATCGACCACACACTGTGCGACACACTGTGCGTTCAAGAAAAGTATAGTATCGGTGGAAGAATGCGAGAAAACGTTCGTTTGGCGTAGGTTACATAGACGTGTCACTGGGCAATTGAAGAGGAAGGGTAATAGGGAAGGAAACTCCAGGCCCTGTTGATTGGTCTTGCTAGCGTTGCGTTTATGGTAAAAGGCCAAGAAAACCCCGAGAGAACTGGAGTCAGCAGATGTTTTTGATGCTTAACATTGAGATAATGTTCAGACGTCTTCCTCCTAACGTGAAAGTCTTTGTGTAATTTTGGCACCATCGTAGGTTATGGGCGCTGTTCCAGTTATGAGGATAAATGAAGTAAAAATAATGCTATGAATCAGTTACATGTATTCACACGGTTAATGAGTAAACTGGCTTATGAGACTTTGTGGAGTAGACATAAATGAACCAGTTTGATCCACTCTCACATCACCTGATAGGGAGGGAAGTTAAAGCCAGAACCTTTGAGAATTGAGCACCCTGTTTAGATATACAGCAGAGACTTGTGTTAACACCATTAGTTATGTAAATGAGCTTACCTTAACACCTGGTAATTGAAATAGGAATTTAATTCAAGAGGTCCTTAATGCTCTTGCTTTGTCGTGATACTGTGGTGTTCAGAGGAGTTGTGTTTCCTTTAATACTTGAAGATTTACGATAACAACTGAGTGGAACTTTACTGTGTTGTTAAAACATTTATTATTACCCAAATTTATGTCCAGGATACAAAAGATAGATACAGTCAGTATTTACCTGAGAGAATTTAAAGACGTATGTTATAATTTGCAATATAATCTAATATCTTGATTATTACTGAAAAAATTAATTTTAAAGTAAAACTTTTTTCTAAGTATATTTTCCCAAAGAAGAAGTTGGTGAATTATTTATATGATTACCAAGTATTTGTTCGTAATTTTGTGAGTAAGTCTACGTAACCTTACAATTTCTTTAAACTTAAATATGAGCCGATTTATTTTTTCAGAGAAATCTTATACATTCAGCTGAAGGAGAAATAAATACAGAAATTACCCGAGTGTCTGAGGTTCATTAAAAAAGATTGACAAAATTTATAATTATTTTATATTGTCTTAATTCTGAATTATTACATGAGAATTTTTCTTGCGAGAAGATTTTTCCATTCATTTAGTAAAAGAAACACAAGTTTTTTGTTTAGTGATAAATTCATTAAATTTTCCAAGTAATTTCTTCAACAAATCTTTCACTGAAGGTTTTCCCCAGATAATATTTCCTCATACACCAGCAGTAAAAATTGTTGAAGTACTTATTGATGGTTGGCTGAGTTAGTCAGCTTTATGAACACATTTCCTGATACACTGACTGACTGACCCGTTCCCACCACAGGCTCCTCACTACACCCCCGACCCTCTCACACCACAGGCTCCTCACTACACCCCCGATCCTCTCACACCACAGGCTCCTCACTACACCCCCGGCCCTCTCACACCACAGGTTCCTCACTACACCCCGACCCTCTCACACCACAGGCTCCTCACTACACCCCCGTACCTCTCACAACACAGGCTCCTCACTACACCCCCGGCCCTCTCACACCACAGGCTCCTCACTACACCCCGACCCTCTCACACCACAGGCTCCTCGCTACACCCCCGACCCTCTCACACCACAGGCTCCACACTACACCCCCGTACCTCTCACACCACAGGCTCCTCACTACACCCCCGGCCCTCTCACACCACAGGCTCCTCACTACACCCCGACCCTCTCACACCACAGGCTCCACACTACACCCCCGACCCTCTCACACCACAGGCTCCTCACTACACCCCGACCCTCTCACACCACAGGCTTCTCACTACACCCCCGGCCCTCTCACACCACAGGCTCCTCACTACACCCCCGACCCTCTCACACCACAGGCTCCTCACTACACCCCGGCCCTCTCACACCACAGGCTCCTCACTACACCCCCGACCCTCTCACACCACAGGCTCCTCACTACACCCCCGACCCTCTCACACCACAGGCTCCTCACTACACCCCGACCCTCTCACACACAGGCTCCTCACTACACCCCCGACCCTCTCACACCACAGGCTCCTCACTACACCCCCGACCCTCTCACACCACAGGCTCCTCACTACACCCCGACCCTCTCACACCACAGGCTCCTCACTACACCCCCGACCCTCTCACACCACAGGCTCCTCACTACACCCCCGACCCTCTCACACCACAGGCTCCTCACTACACCCCGACCCTCTCACAACACAGGCTCCTCACTACACCCCCGACCCTCTCACACCACAGGCTCCTCACTACACCCCCGACCCTCTCACACCACAGGCTCCTCACTACACCCCGACCCTCTCACACCACAGGCTCCTCACTACGCCCCCGTCCCTCTCACACCACAGGCTCTTCACTACACCCCCGTCCCTCTCACACCACAGGCTCCTCACTACACCCCGGCCTCTCACACCACAGGCTCCTCACTACACCCCCGACCCTCTCACACCACAGGCTCCTCACTACACCCCCGACCCTCTCACACCACAGGCTCCTCACTACACCCCCGACCCTCTCACACCACAGGCTCCTCACTACACCCCCGGCCCTCTCACACCACAGGCTCCTCACTACACCCCGGCCCTCTCACACCACAGGCTCCTCACTACACCCCCGACCCTCTCACACCACAGGCTCCTCACTACACCCCGACCCTCTCACACCACAGGCTCCTCACTACACCCCCGACCCTCTCACACCACAGGCACCTCACTACAACCCCAACCTAAAGACCGACACAGGTCATGATTTATTCTACAGGTATATCAGCTTATCATTGTACTGGTATTTGTTTTATTCATTATCGCTTTCACTGCAGCTGTTTCACTTTTTACATTATAACTGTTTCACTACAACTGTTTACTTATATTTCAATAAAACAGTTTCATTGTTTCACTCTAATTCACTTTGTTTCACACCAGCTGTTTCACCATAACTATCACCTTGTAGTTTGGTGTTTCACTATGGTTATATCACTATGTCTTTCCCCCAATTCGACCTTTCAGTGAGCCGTCGTTAAGGTCTGTTGTCGCCTATTCGCCCCTGATAACGAGGCGTGAGACTACTGCAGATGGTCGTGAATTGTTATCTGTGTGTGTATGTATGTAGGCCCTATGTATGTATGTATGTAATGTATGTATGTATGTATGTATGTATGTATGTATGTATGTCACTTTATATAACATATTAACAGTACTCAAAAGCTCACCTCAATTACCCAATTACTAATACATGATAGATTAAGGTTCTGAAAAAGTTCATTATAATTACAATCATAAAAAAGATCGCCCAGATATTTAATGTTTAATTTGATGTTTATGTTGATGTTGTTGATGTTTATGTTGATGGTGATGATGATGATGTTGATTTTATGTTGATGTTAATGATGATGTTGCTAATTTTATGTTGATGATGATGTTATTGATTTTATGTTGATGTTGATTTTATGTTGATGATGATGTTGTTGATTTTATGTTGATGTTTATGTTGATGTTGATGTTTATGTTGATGTAGACGTTTTTGTTGATGTTGATGTTGATGTTTATGTTTATGTTGATGTTGATGTTGATGTTGATATTGATGTTGATAGACACATAACCAATAAAACTTATCTTGAATAATAGTTTAGAATAGTTGGAAATATTATTGTATTGTTACTATATATTTGTGTTTCGTATTGATGGTTCAGGGTTATTGCGTGTATTTGTCTGTCTGTCTGTCTGCACGTGGGTCTGTTTGTCTGCTGGTGGGTCTGTTTGTCTGCTGGTGGGTCTGTTTGTCTGCTGGTGGGTCTCTTTGTCTGTTGGTGGGTCTGTCTGTCTGCACGTGGGTCTGTTTGTCTGTTGGTATGTGTATGTGATTTCTCTAATTTATCTAATACCTTTTTCTTATTTTATTTTCTCTCCTCTTTTTCCTAATGCTCTTATTTTTTCTTATCTCTTGCTTCCTCTTATTCTGTTTCTCTCTATTTTTCTCCTTCTCTCGTTTTTATTTCTCTCTTATTATCCTTTTTTTTTCTTTCACACTTTCTTGTATTCCTATTCTCCTTTATACTTTCATTTTCTCTTATTTTCTTCATTCCTCCGCTTTCATCCATTCTCTCAAGTTTGTTTTCATTTTTTTTCCTTCCTTTCTCCGTCTTCCTTCCTTTACTCTCTCTCTCTCTATACCCTTTCTCCCCTTTCTCTCGCTCTTTTCCCCTCTCAACTGCTCTCACACTCTCACACGCTTTTATTCTCTCCTTTCACCTAAAACACACACACACACACACACACACACACACACACACACACACACTCTCTCTCTCTCTCTCTCTCTCTCTCTCTCTCATTGTTTATCTTTCTTTCTTCCTTTGTTCTTTTCTCCCTCCTTCCTTCCTTCCTTTCCTCCTTTCATCCTTCCACCCATTTCTCCCTTCCTATCTGCTTTCCTCCTCCCCTTCTCTCCTTCTCTCTTAGCCACACACCTAACCTCTTCTCTCCTTCCTTACCCTCTTCTATCTTACCTATCCACCCTCCCTCCTTCCTTCCCTCCCTCCAGGCCATCCAACCATCTCTTTTCCTTCTATCACACCCTCCCACCATCCATTCCTTCCTCTCCCACCCTCCCTCCCTCCCTCCCTCAACCAGCATTACAATATATAACTTTACCTAAACATTATCAGAAACAAATAAAATCTAAATGATGATAAATATAACACAATCTGGTTTTAATGTTGATCTGTTAGTGTTGTGTGACAGATCCACTTAACACGGTGATTATATTTGTAAATTATTATTGGGAACTCTAATTGTGTTCTTATCTGTGTGATGTGATGATCTGCTAACACCTGTGACCTGTGATGTTAATGTTATCTGTGATAGGAAATAATTTGTTGAGCACTGACCCCCTCCCTCCCCTCCCCCCAACACACACACACACACAAGAGACAAGTCATTAACTCAGAGGGTATCAGCTGAGACGTGATGGACCACCTGTTGATCAGCTGATGAATGTAAACAAATAGGAGGAGAAGGTCACGTCACCTGGCAGACACACCTGCTGATGACCCAATTAACGCCACACACCTGAGAGTGGAGGATAAAAATATATAATCAAATAAAACGGCAAAAAATAAAGTAAAAATCTGACCTTGGTAACCTCCCACGATCGCTGCCACAAGAAGAAAGTAGGCGAAGGTTCGTCTGTCGTAACTTACCCAAACGTGTCATAACAGTCAGAAGAGGAACGCCAGGCGCTGCTCAGTGCTCGTTCTTGACGCTGTATTCATGGTAAGAGTCACAACCTTCTCAAGTCTCTAGTTGGGAGGAAAATTTTAACGTGAGAAATTTTCAGCTTCTTTCTCTATCTCGTGGCTTAAGTGAGGCAGTGAAAGACGTTCTCACATCTCCATTTTGAGAAAAACGTTGGTGTCATAGTTTAAGTGTGTCACTTTTCATCTTTCAAGTTTAATGGGAAAAATCAACGAAATAAACCTTGAGAAACTTGGCAGTGGGAGAGAGAGAGAGAGAGAGAGAGAGAGAGAGAGAGAGAGAGAGCATAGCTCCTTTAAGAGATTTATATCACAATAAATTCTCAGAGAGAACCCGGCCAATAACTGGTGTATTCCCTCGTCTCTGTCAGGTGAGAACTGTCGCGTTATGTTGTCTGCTGCAGCACAAGAGTGAATCTCCGAGAGAAGTGTTCAGAGGACACCAATTTATCTCTCTCTCTCTCTCTCTCTCTCTCTCTCTCTCTCTCTCTCTCTCTCTCTCACTCTCATATTTTCATTATATTTGTTTGCTTTATTTTGTGGTCGAGGAACTTTCGTGTCGGATCAGGTGAGGACGAGTTTATTGCATTAAACCTGTGAATATGACGCCTTGCTACACACACACACACACACACACACACACACACACACAGTAACCTGTCTGTACAACCGCCGTCAAATCTTCCAGCTTTCGTCTCCACATCCTCCCTCGCCTCAAGTTCCCGCACCTGAGCGCTTAAGTTCTTACTCAACATTCATACTCCCTAAGCTCACCTACGCTTTCCTGCTTCGTTCTCTTCCTTAAATGCTACACAGTGAAGACTCCCAGAAAGAGTGCAGAAGAATGCCTGCAAGATTATTCTCTCACCCTCCTACGCCACATATCAAGAGGCGCTCAATACACTGACCTTCTCAACTCTCTTTGATCATCACCATGACTTACCCTGTCAGTTTGGGACTAAGCTACTGTATAATCTTCGCCGCCGTCTCCTGTACCGCTTTTGATCCCTCATCCGCAAATTACTGTTCGTTACCACAACCATATCCAGCCTGTACGACCACGTAAAGATCGCTATAAGAACAGTCCAGTTTTAACCCTTGTAAATATTATCAACAACTCATAGATAACTTGTGTGATCACTCCTTGCCAACCTCCTCACCTTTGTTGTGTAACTGTGCTGAACGTCCTTGTTGAATGAGAGAGGAGGGAGAGGGAGAGGGAGGGCAGTGGTAGGAAGGGGACGAAAGAAAGAGATGGAAGAGGAAGAGAGGAGGTAGAGAGAGAGAGAGAGAGGAGGAGAAGAGAGAAAAATCACGTCACTTAAAGTTGTCAAATTCCAACTCTAAGGAGAAACTCGATGAAAAGTTTCTATTGAATTGTCGAGTTTTATACTTTATTTAGGTGTTCAGTCATTTTTTTTTCTTTATTTGTTTCAGGAGAAGTTTGTGAGTACTTGACGTTTATGTTGATGTTATTGCTGATGTTGTTATTGTCATTGTTGTTGTTATTATTATTTTTGTTATTTTGTTGTTTTTATTGTTGTTTTAGGATTATTATTAGTTGTTATTGCTGAGTAGTAGTAGTAGTAGTATTTATTGCTGTTGCTATTATATTATTTTTGTTGTGGTTGTTGTTGCTTTATTGCTGTTGTTGTTAATGTTCTAATAATAGCAGAACAATAGTAGTAGTAGTAGTGGCAGCAGCAGTAGTATTTTGTTGATGCTGTAATAGTTGTTGTTGTTGTTGTTGTAGCCTTGTTCTTTACACACTCAGGTGATAGAGTGTGGCTGGGTACAAGTCTGTTTACTTTTATAACCTATAAAATAAAGAAACAGTCCCTACATACACGAACAAAATATATATCCTCCTTTCTTAACATTTGCCAACACCAATTTTGAGATGTACTGTAAGCAAGAAAAGTACTAATATTGCCTGAAGATACATATATGTGTATGTATAATGTATGTATAATTAAAAAACTTGTATTACGCATGAATACCCGTTGTATTTAAACCTACATAACACACACAAAAACATTTATACTGTCCATGGTGCACTTATCACTTACATAACACACAGTACCCATCGTTCATGAGATATACAGTCCCCTTCACTGGTGCGTTTACAGGGGCTCAATCGGTTTTGTGCAGTGTGGCAGTCCTGTGTTTGTTTACATTCGACTGAGGAAACTTGCAATGTTAAACATACTATGGAATCAAATTAAAACAATAATAAAACAAATACGTTAATGATAATGATTTGTGAAATGTTTTCATGACGAACCCCTGTAAACGCACTAGTGAGGGGGGACTGTGCATAATCTATATCAACACACCTACAGGGGGGGGTATATATTTACAACCTTTTTTATTACAACTTCAGTTCAACAATCAAAAAAATATTCACTAAACCATTGATTACTTTACAACCATCGATTACTTAACAACCTCTTCTAGAGGCATATTGCCTTCGCCGTTTTGTTGCGACGTGAAGTGAGAGCTTGGCTCTGACGAGCCGATGATCAGTGTCGCAGTGGTCTGAGCCACGCATTGCACGGGTGATGAGGATATCTCAGCGACCTCTTTCTCTGACAATGACGTAGTCAATGAGATGCTAGTGTTTGGATCGTGGGTGTTGCCACGAACCCTTAAACTTCTCGGCCTGCCTAAACAAGGTATTGGTGATAGTGCGGTTGTGTGCAGCACACTTGCTGAGGAGGAGTAGGCCGTTGGGATTACACTTGCCTACTCCGTTTCTCCCTATGGCTCCCTGCCAAATGTCAGCATCTCTGCCAACTTTAGCATTAAAATCACGAAGGAGCAGTACCTTATCTTCTCTAGGAGTAGAGGTTACCACTTTATCGAGGTCAGCATAAAATGCCTCCTTGACGTCATCCTTTGCATCCAGTGTTGGGGCGCATGAACTGTTGAAAAAGGCATGACGTGAGTGATTCAGTGGGACTCTGAGCGTCATAAGGCGTTCGTTGATCCCAATAGGCATTTCAGTTAGCCTGTGTAGGATGAGTTGACGGATGCCAAAGTCAACTCCACAAATGCAGTTTCTCTCCGCAGCAGGCTTACCCTTCCAGAAGAGGGTATAGCCAGACCCCCGTTCTGTGAGTTGACCCTCGTCTGAGAGCCGGGACTCACTAATGGCAGCTATGTCG
Organism: Homarus gammarus; assembly: GCA_958450375.1. NCBI lineage: Eukaryota > Metazoa > Arthropoda > Malacostraca > Decapoda > Nephropidae > Homarus > Homarus gammarus. The sequence goes on along the minus strand of CAUDMG010000748.1, from coordinate 1,209,782 downwards.
ATGTTATACCTAGCCAGCTCTTTTGCCACAAAGGCAGTTCTTCTTTCAGAACGCTTATTTGTGCCAGTATCCACAAGGTTCTTGACATTCCATGCAGCGACCATAAGAGGATGTATAGTTTGTTTTTGTTTGGATCTGTGATTTTGATTGCGTTTTTGACCGAATAAGGATGACCTTACTGGGTGCGGTTACCCAGTTAGGTTGGTTTATTGGGCAGGCTATGTTTAGGGCACTCTTTCTAGTCCCCTCCCCATGTGGGGTGAGCAGAGTGGCTCCTCGAAAGGGCTGCTCAGTCGCACAGACAGGACTGGATTGCACTGCTGCCGAGATCCCAGTGCATAAATGACCATCTTATCGATGCAGCCCATGTACAGTGTTGTGATTAGAGACTCCCGGCAGTCATCTCTGCCTGTCCCTGTCGCCTCTCGTCCATCGCCATAGGACTTTTGGGGTGTATAAGGGGTTTTGATGATGATGATGAGAGGAATGATGAGCTGGATGATGGCTGCGGGTGAGTTGGTTTATGTGGTGAAACAGGAGTGCAGGCTGCAACCACACATCTTGGCTCTCCCTTTTCCTGATCCAGTGGTGCAAGTGTTGCAACGACTGGGGAGAGGAGAGTTGCAATGGACTGCCGATAGCCCAGTTTGTTGGGTTTCGCCTTAGTAGCCTGTCCATCATGCATTGCTTTCATCCGCCGGTGTAGTCATTGGGTTCCTGTAGCCTTATACCTACCAAGGTTACTCCACAAGGCAGAGGGGCAATGGTTGGTAGGCGCCACGACGTGTCCACATGCCAGTGGGCCTATGCGCCATCCCTCTGGGGCCCACTGCTACTCCGAGATACCCTGCTGGTCTAGCTTGGGCCCACGAGGCACCCAGTAACCACGTGTTGCCACGAGGAGGCACAGCAGGAGTCTTGATGGTGAAGAGGCTGTGTACAGGCAGGGGAAGACTTATGCAAGTTGCTTCCCTGTTCGACACGAGGGCTAGCCTGCGGCGGTAGCTGAAAGCCAGAGGGAGCAAGCAATGCCTGCACCTTAACATTGACATTATACTGAGGCACTAGACGCATTGCACCATCCTGTGTTTTCACACACACACACACACACACACACACACACACACACACACACACATGTACTCCTCTCCCCTTCCCTCCTCTCACACAAAAGCACCTCTCCCCTCTTCCTTTCCCCATAAAAAAACCTCTCTCCCCTCACACACACACACACAGAAAACTCGTCTCCCCCTCTCTCCTCCCCCGAACACACACACACACACACACACTACTTTGCTGTCACTCGTAATCGAGTATGACGATCATCCAGCTATGATATAATGATGCGAGTAAGAAAGGACGTCACCTTTGTTGTTGACCTTTGAGGTTGCTCGAGAGGCCGACACGGGATCGACAGGGCTCGGTTTGCAGTCGGGCTAACTCGAAAGTATTGACACCTGCTCATGTGGTGTGTATGTATATTATGTATGCTGTATGTATATTATGTATGTGCTCCATTTATATACACTATTTATTCAGCCTAGCTAGCAGCGTGTGGCAATGTATTTACCATGTCCCACACGCTTAATTAATGTGCCTGGCGACATATGGAAGCTGCTAATGTATCACTTACCACATGTCGCCCGAAAGGCTAATTGACCCCCCAGACAGAGTAAGGAGCGCCACCTCCCTTGTGTATCTCTGTTTATCCAGGAAATAGAACCTACGAAAACTCTACAGGTGTTTGTGTTCGCTTCTGTAGATAGAAATTGATACCCAGAACACATGCAAGCTCTATGATGTGGAGTAATCGACTCCCAGGTGAGGGGGGTCGATTTGGCACTTTTTCAGGTTTGCCTTAAGACTGTCCTTATACCTTTACCGTTATCTGCTAGCATTACGTTTACCATTAGTTAGGTGACTATAAAATAGCTGCTTCAGTTGTCTACTGTCGTCCATGCGAGTAACATGGCCAGTACAACGTAGTTGTTCATGGATAATGGTGGCCTTGATGCTCCTACAGAGAATATTGGCTAGCATTTCATCTTTTGTCTTCCAAGGGAATTCGGAGGATAGGACGTAGACTACTGTACGTTGGTGAAAATGGTCAAGTACCTTGATGTGCCTCCTGTATGTGACCCATATCTCGGTACCTTACAGCAGGATGAGGGGGACCACTGCTCGGTATACGTGCAGCTTTGTAGATAATTTCCGCTCCCTACACCTGAAGACACGGGTATGGAGTCTGCCAAAGGTTTGAATTGCACATCTGATCCGATGTTGGGTAACATTAGAGAGAGTAGTATGGCTAAGCTGGATGGTTGGTGGAGGTGACGTTGAACCAGGGGCAAGCTGAAAGAGAATCTGGGTCTTACGTGCATTCACCTCAAGGCCGAAGTGCGCATAATTATCTGCGTAGGTGTTCAGGACCTCCTGTAGGTTGCATCCACTGTGAGCGACGAGTGTGAGGTCGTCTGCATACTGAAGTTTAGTGATGGAAGCGGCCGACACCTTTGTTTCTGCCTGGAGTCGTCTTATGCTGAAAAGTCCCTTCATCCAGTTCTGGATGTCCACCCCACCGGCAAAATTGGCACTGGCACGAGTAAGGAAGGAAACCAAGGATATGGAAAAGAGAGTTGGTGCCAGTACACATCCTTGTTTTACCTCCGTTTGGATGGGGAAGAACTCAGACTGAATGCCATGCAGGACACTGCCGTTCACGGCACCGTAGAGTTGTCTCATAGTGGCAATGAATTTTGGTGGGCAGTCAAAACGACTGGGAGTCCGCCAGAGGGCTTCCCTGTTGACAAAGTCGAATGCCTTGGTTAGGTCGATGAAGGCCATGTTCTGGTCACGACGCTGTTCTCTGCACTTTTCCTGTATCTGGGGGGCAGCAAAGATCATGTCAGTGGTGCCCCGTGATTGTCTAAAGCGGCATTAAGTTTCTGGGAGGAAGTTTTCCATCTCAGGAAGAAGCCTGTTTAGGAGGACTCGGGCAATAATCTTGCCAGCTACGGACAGCAGCGAGATTCCCCGGTAGTTGCCACAGTTTGACCGGTCTCCCTTGTTCTTATAAATATTGACCACACACACACACACACAGAAGCTCGTCTCCCTCTCTCTCCTCCTCCGATCACACACACACACACACACACACACACACACAGAAGCTCGTCTCCCTCTCTCTCCTCCTCTGATCACACACACACACACACACACACACACAGAAGCTCGTCTCCCTCTCTCTCCTCCTCTGATCACACACACACACACACACACAGAAGCTCGTCTCCGTCTCTCTCCTCCTCTGATCACACACACACACACACACACACACACACACACACACACACACAGAAGTTCGTCTCCCTCTCTCTCCTCCTCTGGTCACACACACACACACACACACACACAGAAGTTCGTCTCCCTCTCTCTCCTCCTCTGGTCACACACACACACACACACACACACACACACACACACACACACTTCCTCGTTCCACCCAGCAGAGTAAACAATGAATACAGTAACGACGTCCATTGATGGTGAGTCTGTGTATCTGAGAGAGAGAGAGAGAGAGAGAGAGAGAGAGAGAGAGAGAGAATTATCCGGATGATAGTTACTTTTTTATCCTCTTCTTTATCAGTGCCGATCTTGTTTCTGTCTGTTCGCTTGTCTGTGTCTGTTTCTTTCCCTATCATTGTATGAATGTAAGTATGTATGTATGTGTGTATGTATGTATGTGTGTGTGTGTATGTGTGTGTGTGTGTGTGTGTGTGTGTGTGTGTGTGTGTGTTTTGTGTGCATGCCTACCTGTTTGCCTACCTCTCTATCTATCTATCTATCCATCTATCTATCTATCTATCCCACAGAAATCAGGGTACAAGAGCCCTTCACCTGACCGTGTTGGTTCATAGTGTTACACCCGCCGGCAGTTCACACAAACACATATACGCCACCCAGTTTGTGCGTTAAATCCTGCACATACTTTCACTGGAGGGAAATTTGTTGGTAAAATCCACCGCCAGCGTAACAAGGCAAAAAAAATAATGATGGGTGCAGTTTTTTATATTTTCTTTTTCACTTTCTCTTTCTACTTTCACTTTAGATGTGGGTCAAACAACATTATTTTCGGGAAATTGAGTTTGAATGGTGAGTTTGTTCAGGTCAATACACATATGGTATCATTATTTATTTAATTTATTTATCTATTTATTTTGATTGATTTATTTGGCATTATTATTATTATTATTATTATTATTATTATTATTATTATTATTATTATTATTACTATTATTATTATTATTATTATTATTATTTCTTTTTTCCTAATAGATTCCCAATATTTTTTTGGGGGGGGGGTGGGGTGGGGGTGGAAGGTTGAGAGAAAGTCATTAAAAACGTAACGTAAATAGCACACGGTGAATGTATTCAAACAGGTTAGCCATTAGAGTACTTTCTTTTTTTCTTTTCTTTTTTAGCTTTCTCTCCGAATGAGGGCGAAATAAATTTTAGGAATTCACGGCCGGAAATACAAATTGTTTTGCCTTTTCTGTGTGTGTGTGTGTGTTCTAAATTACGGCAAATTAGATCGATATATTACAGCCAGAATTAATTATAATCAGGTCAGGTTTCGTTTGGCTAGGTTAGGTTAGGTTAGGTTAGGTTAGGTTAGATATTGTATAAACCATATATCAAGTAAAAGTGGATCGATAGACTAAACCTTCATTTCACAAGGACTCACTGCCGCCGACACTGTACTCAACCACCTTCACTTCCTAAACTGTAGAGACAGGTGATTGGTCTGACAGTTCCCCGGGATCGAACCAGCGATGGTTAGGAAAGGAAGCGAATATCATCTCCACAAATAATGATAAAAAATTATATTACTGAGTTAAACTTCTAAGAATACATTTACGTTATCGTGAACCATTATAAGAAATCCTTTATTTTTATATATTTTTCAAATTTTATTCTTGTGTCACATCGTAAAGTCATTAATAAGATAGAACATATACTTTTATTTTACTCTCTCTCTCTCTCTCTCTCTCTCTCTCTCTCTGTCTCTCTCTCTCTCTCTCTCTCTCTCTCTCTCTCACACACTCAGTGGCGGAGGTAAAAAACAAACACTTACGATGTTTCCCTGTTTCTTTCTTTGTTTTTTTCTCGGTTTGTTGATCTCATGAATGTGTGTGTGTGTGTGTGTGTGTGTGTGTGTGTGTGTGTGTTCATTATTTCGTTGTGTATAACTACAAATAAACTGTATATACAACACAACTGATCAAATATATATATACACAAACACTTCAATACCAATATATAAAACAAAAACAAATGAGAAGAAGGAGAAAGAAACACTAGGAGAACACAAGGTAAACAAAAACACACACATAAAAAGAGACAAACAAGAACACAACAAGATGGAGGAGAGATGAAGAGTGACACACATAGAGGCTTAAGAAGTGGTGAAAAACAGTAACTCTGTCCAAAACAAGAGAATTCAGATATTGTCTTTGTATGTCTGTCTCTGTCTGCCTGTCTGTCTGTCTGTGTGCCTGTCTGTCTGCTTGTTTAATTCTATCTATTTTCTTAATTTGTTTTTATTTTTATTTTTATTTCTATGTTTTTCTTTGTATTTCTTTAATTCTTGCTCTCTCTCTCTCTCTCTCTCTCTCTCTCTCTCTCTCTCTCTCTCTTTTTTTCTCTCCATACCATTAGTCAACCATCAACACGGCTGGTTAGTTCAGATACCAGGGGACATATTTAGGTTTTTCTCTCATTTTCTCTCTATCTCTCCTTCTTCCTTACCTACTTTTCTCTCCCTTTCTTCCTCTCTCGCTATCTCTCTCTCTCTCTCACTCTCCGCACCATTAGGCAAGTGTCACCACAGCTGGGTAGGTTCTGACAGGTCACAAAACATTACAAGTATTGGCCGCGTTCCAGCCAGACATAACCTCCATGTTACAAGATGCAATGTCGTCAGTATAACTGTGAGAACACCACACTTGCCACCATAGTCAGTATTACCAACTGAGATGTTATCAAAACTGTTGCCAGAATAACAGTGACAATGCCAAACCTGCCAACACAATGTTATCAGTTGAGATGTTGGCAGAGATGCTATCAACATAACTATGACATCACACCTGCCACCGTAGAGAGAGACAGATGTGCCAGCTAGTGATCCTGCCAACTGGCACCCTTGTACTAGCCGGTGCCCCCCCCCCCCAACCTGGCACCTTATGAGCTGGATATTGATAATTGGTAATCCACCAGTCCAGTAACTCTTGTAGTTTACTTTGTAGTTTCAGTTGGAGTTTCATGCAATATCTGTTTGTAGTTGTTTCAGATTCCATAATGTTCGCACAAGCACAATATGGTTCTAGTATTTATTTACCCCAGATATATCCGCACTATATTGTTATAAATGAAAAATTAGCCGATATTAGGCAGCTGTCCTTTAACGAGAGAATACAGGAGGTAATTTACAGAGCTCCTTTAACACGTCTGTTGTGTGTGAGATACAGGGGTTACGGCCACTGAGGGCTGGGCACTTGGTGATGACCTGTGTAAATCAGAGATGCGAGGAGGACACGTGGGAGGTAGTGACGAGGTGTGTTTAGTCTGTGTTTATCAAGTTAATTTGGGTAGTAATATTAATACAACAAATATATGTAGATAGCCCACTGTCTATATACTGACAGATGCTATTAAACAGAAAGACAGACAGAAAGACGGAGAGTGAAATGGAAAGAAAACACAAAGAAAAAAGAAAAAAGGAAAGAGGAAAAAACTGACTCACGGACAGAAAGAAACAGATTGATAAAAAATGACAGGACAAAGTAACAGAGAGAGAAAAAAAGAAAACGAGAGAAAAAAAGAGAGAAAAAAGAAAACTAAAGAAAGAAAGAGGGAGAAAAAAGAGAGAGAGAGATAAATAGATAGATAGAAATACATAAAGAGAGAGCTAACTCAAAAGAATGAAAGTTGTCAACACGACCACGAAAGAATTCAATATTTTTCTAGCTCTTTTCAACACAAATGACTAGACGACAACCCGGGCTTAATATCTCACAAAATATTACTTTTACTTTACGAACTAATAAAAAGAGAAACAGATATATAAGCGAAGATGAGAAGAGGAAATAATGGGGGACTGATAGAGGAATGTAAACTGTCATAATATTTTTGTGTATGTGAATATAATTAAAAGAATTTATTAATACATAGCTACCTATTTAATATTTAAGGGCTATATGGCAATTTAATAATGGTCTTATTATTTAATGTTGTTTTCTTACTACTACTACTAATACTAATACTTTTTTTTAACGTGGCCTCCAGCCTCCCCCAATAGCCACACCTTCGCCGCCATTTAATTACCTTAATATTAAATATCTTAATACATAAGTAGCTATCCTAGCTGTGTTGAATTAGTTGAGCCGCAGATCTATGCGGCATTCAGTGACTGTAGCCTCATAGTCAATATCTGCAGCTGTTGTCGGCTTTGGGGCCGAAGCTCTCGTTCCCCTGAGGCAGAGCAAAGCCGACCGAAGGAGAGAGAAGGACAGTCGACATCTCCTCCAGGCTGTAACATAACTTCTGGGCTGCTGCTTCTGTTCGGAGATCACCTCCGCGAGTCTGGCGTAGAAACATCTTGCACTTGGTCCCATCCCACCAGAGGTTGTGAACACTAGAGGAGTGAAGCTGCCTTGATCAACATTTTGAATTCTCTCCCGTATGCCCTTGTCTTATCGTTCTCGTTCCTCCTGTGTGCAGCATCGAGAGCTAAGTTACTACTACTAATACTACTACTAATACTGCTACTACTACTACTACTACTACTACTACTACTACTACTACTACTACTACTAATAATAATAATAATAATAATAATAATAATAATAATAATAATAATACAGTAAAATTTTAAGCATCTATGAGTCTTATCATTATACCATCTCCCTCATATAATTTCCTTGACCAATTATATTTTAACAGTATCATTAGTCTTAGTTCACTGATCCCAATCTTTCGATTTGAATCATGTCAGCACAGTTTATTCACATTATATAATATAAATATTTCTCATTACTCAGCGTCTTCTTTCTTAGTCTCTATTTCTTATTCACCTCACATGTTGCTTCTTAATATTTCTGCTTTGTCCAGTCTCTCTCTCTCTCTCTCTCTCTCTCTCTCTCTCTCTCTCTCTCTCTCTCTCTCTCTCTCTCTCTCTCACATCAACACACATCAAAACATTATCACAACACAGGAACACAGCGGCTCTTCCCCAACACTCTTAAGACAACAATAGTTTCTTAAAACCTTGTTTGTTCTCCACATTGAGGAAACAAGTTGTATGTTGTTTGTTCACTCCCTGAGGACAAAAGTGTTTAGCATCAACTCTCCAACAAACAACAAACAATTCCCCCATTTTGTGTTCCCACCAAACAACACATTTTGTTTAATCTCATTTTTAAATGTCATTTAAACATTTACATGTATGCAAATTAGAGAGAAATTTCAACTCAGGACAGGTGAAACTAAAAGTTATTTCTCAATTAATTTTAGGTAAATTCAGGTGTTTTGGAAATTGTTTATTAATCAGTGAAAGTTCTTGTTTGTCTTTGTTTTCTGTAGGAACTTGTTTGAGAAAACACTTTTGTGTATTTGACTCGGTTCAGATGACACTGAAAGAGATACCTTAAGTATATCCAGGTTAATTCAGGTGTTTCAGTACTTGTTTCTTTTGCTTATTCAGTGAAGGTAAATTTGTGTATTTGAAGTCATGTCAAACCCATGACTTTGAGTGTATAATGTATGGTAGTGATGTCAGGGTTGTATTGATGTGTGTGTGTTTGTGTGTGTGTGTGTGTGTGTGTGTGTGTGTGTGTGTGTGTGTGTGTGTTTTATATCTGTATTATAACACATTATAAAGACATACACAGACACACAAAATAAGAATGATAAAAAGATAAATGATTAGAAAGAGAAAGAAAAACAATGAAATGCCATGAAAGAATTATTATATATTTTTTTCTGTCTGTCTGTTTGTCATGTTTACTTTATAAAATTAATCCTATATATTAATTGTTGTATTTATGTGGTGTGTTTTAGAGCAGTGTTTTAGTGTTTTAATTAACTGTTGTATTTAAGTTTATCACTGTAATATTGTATTTTGGTGTTTTATTTTACTGCTGTATTTCTCTGTTCTATTTTGCTGTTTTGTTGTTGTTATAATTGTTGTTTTGTTGTTTTTTTGTTGTTATTGTTTTTGTTATTGTTTTCGTTGTTGTTGTTGTTGTTGTTGTTGTCGTTGTTGCTTTTTTTACTTATCATAATCTAAGTTTTACTAAAAATTTTTACCTAATTCTATTTCTGGTTTAACTTAACTACAAAAAATTATTACTATAATACTTAACTCATTAATTACATACTAATTACGGTACAACTTCCTTTAATTTTTAAGAAACACGAATTCTTCATCAAACCAATTTTGTAATGGGGAAATTGGTGATGGATGTTGACCTATTAGGTGTTATGGGGGTCATTAGGGAGAGGATACAAAGGGTAATAAAGTTGAAGTAGTTTCTCATTCTCTCCCTCATGTTGGTCTTAGGACTGGTAGCTTCCTGCACCTGCAACACTCGCTCACACACACACACGCACACACACACACACACACGCACACACACACACACACACACACACACACACACACACACACACACACACATAATTTAATACTATGAGCTATGTGTGTTTATTCATATGCATAATGTGTTGTGTAATGTTGCCACAGTCGTGTTCCAGAACCTTCTGTTAATCCTACCGCGTCATGATTCCCTTTAGTCATCACTCTTGTTCCCCTCCTTGTCAGTTCACAGCTGGGCTTATGAATGACTAATTGGTGGTTATTACTCCTCTTGGACAAAGGGGGTCCTTTGTGACTGTTAATTTGAATACATAAGCTAATCTTAGAACTATGTGTTTACCTAGACATCACCAGTGCTTTGTCTTGATTATTGAGAGTTTCACAAGTAACACAATTATATTATTAACATTTCCACTCTATTGTTCATTGTGGCACGTGACAAGTGCTGAGATGCCTCTATTAGTTCAGGTATTTTATAGTTTCACGGGAACAAAACTGACACAGAAGAAATTGTTGGTGATCAGTTTTCATCTCAGCATCACTAACAACATATCAAGAATCTCGGTCCGGGGAAATTTGAGACAGTCGTCGTGTGTTATGTCACCCTGCAAATAGAAGCTCATCTGATACGAGTACCACAACCAGCTGTAAACGCCGGTCATCAGCAGAACCTTTCAGCTTCACAATGGATTGTCTCTTTTGTGGAACACATTTCTTAATACACGAGGAAAAGAGGAACTCAAGTTTATTCAGTGGTAACAAAAGGTTAAGAGATGATGAATGGGCTACTCGTGTATGTGCCAGAATAATGCATGTCAGGGTCAAAAGTTCGCTCCAGCTCAAAATTAAGCAGCATCGACCCCAAATGAGATGAAACAGTCAAGGTAAGTCAGTTCGGAGAGTTATTTCCGTGATTCAGTTTCAACACAGGAGCGAACTTTTGTCCCCGACTGTACGTGCCTTCCAGATACTGATGCCATATTATATCACCAGCAGTGCAGTGTGGCATCTCTTCTTGGGAACTGTGTCCCTCAGATGTATGACACTCCAAAGGATGTAACACATAAAAGGCAGAAAGTAGGATGGCCTTCAAAATCTAAAGCCAGTGGTCGTCCATCCATGAGTGAGCAGACAGAAACGTTCTTGAAGGTCATACAATATCTAGTCGGCAATGATGACGAGCAGAACACAGTTGATGACTTGATTGTCAAAATGTCTGAATTCCTTAAAGGAATTGAAGCAGACCCATACAATCGAACACATATGAAGAGGAAACTGAAAGAACAAATCTGTGAAGATGTCATAATAGCACACATTAAATGGAAGGAATATACGAGTATGACAACAATGAGATGCACAGCTGAAACATCTTACTGGAATATCATGCAAATCAATTAGGAGAAGAGAGATAGAACGTTATTGAAGCGTCTAATACGAGAAAATATCAAAGCTGTGGAGACACCCAATACATCCTATCAGCTACCACTGAAGTAGAGAGTAAGGGTAAAGCTGTACAATGCCTACCTGAAAGCTTAAAGTTACTCCTGCAGGGTATAATAATCAGCAACGAAGAGTGAAGACTGCATCAATTAGGTAAGCCACTAGACCCCGAGTTATCCTTCCTTTACTACAGCTGGCTCTAGGCAGACAGCTCCATCACCACTATGCTTCATGTTACCCGAGTGACTGCCTCCACGAACATACATTATGCACGTCCTGCAGTGATAGGAAATGTTTGGAAATGAATTGCTACCGTCCATCAAGGAACAGATATTCCCCCTCATAGTGATGATGTTGTTCAATACGCTGCTGATAACGTTGACCACAATGTCACATTTAATTGATGGCCATAACACTTTTCCTGTCGTGGGCATCATTGTTATTGTAACGTGAAGGAACCAGCTCGTGTCACAATGTCCCCAGAGTCAAGGTCAATCATCAGAAAATCACGCGCTCTGGTTATATAAAGAGACAGTTCTGCCAGGATGACAAACAGGCTTTAGCAGACCTGAAGTATGATGATATCCCAACTATATCTGTAGATGACCACACTACCAATGTAGATGTATTCAGGCAGACATCACCGCTATTCACTTCATGCTAACCTTCCTGCATGGGCAAGCATCATGCAATTCACACACGACGGAGTACATCCTGGAAAGTCGTCTGTACTATTCTTGCTAAAGATTTATAATGAGTCCCAACGACCCAACATCTATATTCACCACCCTATGCTACATTGCTGAACATGGTACCACACCAATCATCAGCTTTCACCATCCACTGTATTTCAAAGCACTCGGAATCATCCATGGTCAACCTGAAGACAGTCCAGTACGGGATATTGTCCTTCGACTCGTTGGATTCTTACCATCATGAGTTCCTTATGAACATCGGTCATTTGATGGCTGGCCGAGATATTGCAGCCGATACAAGTATATGACCCTCAAGCTGTCGAACATATGCTGATTGGAAAAACAATTTCTAGAACAGTCAGACGCTACCTGTAGGTGTATGGGCCAATTGCAAGAACGGTTATGGGGTGTACGACGCCATTTACGATGACCTTCTTGCCCTGGTCTTTTTCAGCAATATCGCCTTTAACACATGGAACTCTGCACTTTTCGAAGCTTTGGAGGAGTCTCGAAACAAGTTTCCTGGTGGGAATTATTAGCTAGTGCTGTACTCAAAATATCGAAACTTAGAGATCTCTCCAGAGCTTCAAAAGGGTGGTATTCCTGAAACAAGATCAGGGCAAGAAGGTCATCGTAAGCCGCGTCGTACACCCAACGACTGTTCTTACAATTAGCCCTATGCAGCACTTTCTAGCGTTCTCCTTGCTAGGTCTCTAGATGTTCCCACGCCTTTAATGGCTGAACCTGCTGACGGTGATGTGCTGTTACACCCAGATGTTACTGAAGCTAAGCAGATGTATGATGACCTAATGAAGAGTGATGGATCTGTCATGGTTTCTGATGTTTGCTCCTCTGAGGTAATTTGTCATATTCAGCAGCTTCTGCATGAAAAATTAGTATCCATTACAGCATAATTTAGGCTCCAGTACGTGAACATGGTGCAAATCCTGATGAAATTCTTTAAAGCTGAACGCTTGGGTAACTGGACCTTGTACCAGCAAACAGTGTCTGAGATGCCTCCCTTTCTAGTTGCATCAGGACATAATCTCCAAGAACATGCCTGCAGGTAATGGTTAAACCAGAAAAGATACGTGCGATTCACTGCAGGGTATCACGTTGCCCGACGGAGCAATAGAACATGAGCAGGGTCGTCCACTGACTTGGTGATTGAATAGTTTTTGATGCGAATCATGAAAACCTGTAGTGGATCGGCAAGAGGAGCAGGTATGAATGAACAACAAAGTCCGTGACATGAAAGATGTGGGTACAATGCTGGATACTCTATCTTATAGGAATCCCTTAGATGGTGGATCAGATGATGCATCACCCAGGAACGTTATGGTGGGAACTCATGCCACCAGTTCAGTGAATATTGGTGACCAATCAGCTCGTTACTAAGTACATCTTGAAGAGGAGTGACCAAGCTTCAACAATGGCAACGAAATAATCAGTGAAAATCGGCAGAGAGCACATACAAGTAGATCCTCAACTGCTCTTCCAGCGGTTGGTGGTTGATAATGAGGTTGACATGTTTCACGTCGAGCTGTGTAGCTACCCACCTGCTCTGTTTGATGAATCTCCTGTGATGAAGAAGGCCCAGAAATCAGGTCATGCACATGCTATTCGGTCTAAATTAAACGAAGCTGATGAAGAAACACCAACCAATAAAGTACAATATGTGGCCTCCTGGATCACCATTCTAGAGCTAAGTGTACCTAACATATGCTGAGTGTGTGGCACGGAAGTATGGCCCAGCAATTATAGTATTCGACGGGTTTCTAGCAATGGGGAAGAATAAGGAGAAGCTGCTTAAGATGATAGATATATACCTACAACTGAATGGATGTAAAGTTGTTGATGGTGATGCAGATCTCCTAATCACGCAGATGACACAATCAGCAACACCGTCGGACATTGTTCTGATAGGAAATGACACAGACCTATTGGTGATGCTATGTTACGATGGTGATCTGGACACTCGCGACATACTCATGAAGAATGAATCAACATGGGATAACAAATTGGTGAAGCGGGCACTTGGTGAGTGGTACAGAGAGTATTTTCAGCCATGCAATCCTCGGATGCCACACTACATATCCGCTTGTATAGCACTAGCAAGAATGTCTCTCTGAAGAAATATGTAAAACTCCAAGTCTTCTGTGATCAAGCCGAGACATTCAGTGCAGCAGGAAAATCAGTCGAGGAGATGATAACCGCGGGAGGAAAACTCTGGCGTGTTTATATAACGGTAAATCCTCTGATGACGTGAATGTCCTCAGGTGCAGGAGATTCTGTGAGATGGTTGCAGTGAAAAGGTCATATGTGATGCTCTTAGAGTTTACCACCTACTTCTGTTTCTGATAAATTCCATATTATGAGAGTACTGTCTATCTTCAAGTCCAGCAGTGGAAGTCTCTTGACCATGAGAGTCGAAGGCTGGGGTTGGTGTTTAACTGATGAACGTCTGCTTCCGGCCATGACAGATAGACCGCCTGCCCCAGAGTCACTGTTGTTTATTATTAGATGTAACTGTATGACGAGACTGCAGCTTAAGTAGATGTTCTTATCGGAAGAACAACCTGGAATGTTCCCAGACTTGTGGTCATTGTCGTGGGTCTGGACGCTCCAACTCTTCACATGCCATCAATAATAAATGAATGAGGTTGATGAATGTAACAATTAATAGGATGAATCATTGATGTCAGTCAACACTTTTCTTTTAACTTTGTGAGTTTCTTTGTCTTAATATACTTCATCTATGAAACACACATATCGTTTGTACTTACAATATGACCGATGTTGTAATCTGGAGAACGACAAAAAATTTTCATAATGTTCAGTATTATATAGTGCGAGAAAATTATATCAGGGAAAGGTTATTTTCAGATTAAATTTCCCTTCAATGTGTTGATGGTGAAGAAATATTATTTTTGAAACATCTACATATACATTGTACTGAATTAATTGTGGAATCGGATACCAAAGATGCACGTTGGCAATGGTGGCATTAAACATCAAATAATTATGATCAATTTCCCGCTTTATTCCAGGCTGGGACCTTTCTTTTAGACTGGGATAAATCAGTGCTTCTGAAAAACACAAATTTCTTCTATATCAGTTTTGTCCAATATCATGGCTTTTGGTCTTAAAAATCTTGGACGATAATTATGAGTAGATCACAAGTGACAGTGTTAATAGTGGTATTGTTTCCCAGCAACATCTTCTCTACAGCTCCCGCGTCACCATACCTTGGTACTATAGCTTTATTCATATACAGCTACAGGACAGCTATTATACAGTGACCACAGCAGCTCTCTCTCACAGCTGTTACACACACACACACACACACACACACACACACACACACACACACAGTGTTTTGTATTTGTGTGTATGTGTGTGTGTTACTGATCATCGCCATGCACCTTACTCACACCACTGTCTACCTATATCTCAATAAATACATAACATATTTACACCGTTATCTCCAGAACATAGAATTCATCTCTGTCTTGGTAACATAACCAGGAAATATATCACAATAAACATGATTATCTCCCATTACTATCATCTTCATTTATTACAAGCTATCATATAAGAGCACTGAGATTGGTAGGCCTAAGGCGAACGTTCGTCTGGCGCAATCACTATAAACACATCAAAGGGGAGACAGGACTTCCTTCACTGTTCATACTGACGCTTTTGTTGTGGTAAAAAACTTTCATTAACATCCTTCATTAAGTGCCAACACCACTACGCTGGCACTCGAGCGAGCTGCCAGTACACGCTGTTGTTGACCTTTGACCTGAACGCCAAACAGTAGAGCAGGTCAGAGGGTTGCTACAAAGGATATTTTGACTCAATATGAACACCAGGTGGTTCCGTCCCAAATTTCTACGGTTGTTATAAACCTAACCTAACCTAACGTTCTCTCTCCCTCTCTCTCTCTCTCTCTCTCTCTCTCTCTCTCTCTCTCTCTCTCTCGTACCGTGCACTGGGTCTTGGCTCGACAGCTTATATTAAGGGAGTTTCCTGGCACGGAAGGCGGCTGGCGGGGAAATTTCCTGCTCGGTAGCGTGATTTTTTCCCTTGCAAAAGCCATGAAGAGATATGAGATGATCCCAGAGACGACGATACAAGACGTTTATAGTCAAAGTAAACTCTCTCTTTCTCTTGTTTATTCTCGCTTACTTTCTCTCTCCTTGGTGAGGGAAAAAATGGATTATGCTAAATAATATTTATTCAAATCATTATTATCATGACAACAAAGATTTCGGGAGATGTGAATCAGCATGACCGACGTTTATTTACACCTCCTATTGAGTCACATCCTGGAAAGTGATGCTGTCAAATGTCAATACTAGTGAGCAAGCAAACACTAATAAGTCGTCATCTAAGATATTTTTCAATAATAGTCATGCATAGAAAAGAGGAAAATAACATTTCAAAGTAATAAACAAGAAAATAAGAAACGAAGGACGGAAAATTACAGGTGTTGTGGAATGTGATATTGGGAGATAAGAACGAACGTCACAAGGTTGCCCTGTTAATAACATTACCTCACCTCTCACTCTCACACTTTTGTCTCACACTCCCTCACCTTCTCCCCCCCCCCCCCCCGGCTGCGTGGTAACATGTAACCATTTTTCCACGAGTGCTAAAATATGTGAATCTTGCGTGCAACGAATATTAAATGACTGCCTCAACACTGAGCTGATATTGTGGCCAATTTGTGAACCTCCCGCATCATCGTCCTGCAACACTCGATGGTGGTTGTGGTGGTTGAGATGGTGGTAGTGGAGGTTGAGATGGTGGTAGTGGTGGTTGATATGGTGGTAGTGGTGGTTGAGATGGTGGTAGTGGTGGTTGTGATGGTGGTTGTGATGGTGGTTGTGGTAGTGAGGGTTGTAATGGTGGTAGTGGTGGTAATTGGTGGTGATAGTGATGGTGGTTGTAATAGTGATATTAATGGTGATTGAAATGGTAATAGTGGTTGTAGTGGTGGTAGTGATGGTGGTTGTGTTGGTGGTGTTGGTGTTTATGTTGGTGAAAATGGTGGTAGAAGTATTGGTAGTGGTGGTAGTAGTGGTGGTTTTGATCTTAGTATTGGTGGTAATGGGAGTTGTGATGGTAGATGGTAGATGTGATGATGGTAATAGTAGTGGTTGTGATGATGGTGGTTGTAGTGGTAGTAGCGGTGGTTGTAGTGGTAGTAGCGGTGGTTGTAGTGATGATGGTTGCGGTGGTAGTAGTGGTGGTTATTTTTGTTGTTGTGATAACGGCGATGATGGTGGTTGTTATGGTGGTAGAAGTATTGTTGGTGATAGTGGTTGTGGTGGTTCTTATGGCGGTAGTTGTGGTGGTGGTAATAATGGTGTTGGTAGTAATGATAGATGTGATGTTGATGGTGGTGGTTATGATGTTGGTAGTGGTGGTGGTGGTATTGGCAGTGATGGTGATGGTTGTGGTAATGATGGTTGTAGTGGTGGTAATGGTAGTTGTGATGGAGATGACTGAGGTGACGATCTTGGTAGTAGTTGTATTAGTGACGGTGATGGTGTTTGTGGATGTTGTAATTAGTTATTGTAGTGGTGGTTATGATAGTGATGGTAGTGGTTATTATTGTGGACCAAGTGCAAGATGTTTCTATTTGCAAGACTGAATGAGTTGTTATCCGAACAGAAGCAGCAGCCCAGAAGTTACGTTGCAGCCTGGTTGAGATGTCGACTGTCCTCTCTGCTTTGCCTCAGAGGAACGAAATCTTCGGCTCCAAAGCCGACAACAGTCGCGGATATTGAATATGAGGCAACAGTCATTGAATGCCGCATAGATCTGCGGCTCAACTAACTCAACACAGCTAGGGTAACTACTTATGTATTACGATATTTTATATTAAGGTAATAAAATGGCGGCGAATATGTGGTTATTGGGGGAGGCTAGAGTCCACGTTAAAAAAAAGTAGTAGTATTACCCGTGTTACAATATACAATACGAACCAACCAAGGTCAAGCAAGTGGCATATGCTGATGACCTTACAGGAGCAGGAAAAGTGGAGGACATCAGAAAGTGGTGGGACCTTCTGTAGTAACATCGTGTGGTCCAACAAATACTATAACCGGGCTATAGAAGTATTCAACAGAAGTGAGGTCAAATAACAAAGGACGGCCAAAGACTCCTAGGTGCGGTAATCGGCACGAATGATTTCAAGACCGTGTACGTAACTGTCTGTTATTGCTAAAACAGAGCCACGTGCGGCGTTTGCGGCATTCACCCATGGAGTCAGGCCTCGCTAGAACTACCTGATGCACACTATCCCTGATATCAGACCTTTCCTCACCCTATGGAAGAAGCCATCAGAGTCACTTTCATCTCAACACTTATGAAAAGTCATCATTTAGTGTAACCCGAGGAGAAAGGTCACTCTTTGCACTACCATCGAGACAGAAAGGAATGAAAATAACTAATCCAGAGGAACTTTCTGCCACTGAACATCACAACTCTGTCAAACTCACGGCAGCCCTCACCGAGCCCATGGTAGGTCAAAATGCAGTAACCGAGGTGGATACCAACGAATTAAACAAGATTCGATGTTCCATTTCGACAGAGCGGCAGCTCACCCAATGTGAAAAACTTCAACAGCCGATGTAACAACTGTCAATGAACTTGAGAAAAAAAATAGCTGTAGCACAGGAGGTGGGTGTCTCAAACTGACTAACAACATTACTAATAAGAGCAAAGGGCTTCAGCCTTAACAAACAATAATTTACAAATGCCTTGCTCTAAGGAATGGTTGGCCTGTAGAAGGTATACGATGGGTGGCATCGTATGCATGAGGCATGACAAATTAAGGGATCTCACGGTGAGAGCCTCCATCACAGAACTTCTAACACATCTAACGAAGCTCTTGTGAACGTCAATGCTCGAGGATTCTGGACGTGGAGACAGCGAGCCTTCTTTGATATCAGAATGCTCGACCTCTTGGCCATACGAGTATATCACCATAACCTGTCTCTCGAGGCTGTACACAAGAGAAACGAGAACGAGAAGAACAGGGCTTAAGCAAAAAGAATTCAGAATATGAATCATGGCAGCTTCACTCTTCTGAGTTCAAAACATCTGGTGGGTTGGGACAAAGTGCAAGACGCTTCTATACAAGACTGGCCGAGATGTTATCTGAACAGAGCAGCCTAGAAGCTACGCTGTAGCCTGGTTGAAAGTCAACTGTCCTTCTCTACTTAGGTCTGCATTGCTTTGCCTCAGGGTAACGAGATCTTTGGCCCCTAAGCCAACACATCACCCAATGCTGCATACAACTGTGGCTTAACTAACTCAGCTTGGGTAGATGCTTTTGTATTAGGATAGTTGGGTAATAAAATTGGGTATGGCCATAATGGGGGGTTGGTGGCCATGAAAAACGTAGTAGTAGTAGTAATACCATAAACAGATAATTATCTAACATTAAACCCATATAAAACCATTTCATATATTAATGTTAGTTTAAAGGCCAAAATTTATAAATAACCTTAAAAAACACTTGATCAAGAATTCTTTTAACTCTCTCTTGATGGCTAAAAAATACCAAGAATATAAGAAATTATTCACATGTTAATTATACAGTCTACTGAAGGAAGTTTGTTTTACTTGCACAGTTTATGAGTAATGTCTATTAATACAGTCTATTGAGTGATATCTATATATAGTTTATTAGATACGTTTATATATGAATCATAAACATCACTGAGTTTGTTTGACTGAATTATAAAGTAATTAATGATGTTTTTATATCACGATGAACAGTTACATCCATCTATCCATTCATCTGGATAAAATCACACAGGAAAAAGGGAAACAGTGGAGCACCTTAGCTTTCGTCTTTTTTCAAGACATGTTCAGAGGCAACTGAATTTACAGGGACTGAGAGAGGCTTATGTACATAGGGTGACCTTACAAAACATGAGGTCAGATCAATGACATGAGATCAATCCACACACCACCACCACCGCAAACATAAGAGGAGCTTATAAAAATGGACGACGTAACTAGTCATGTCAAGTCAGGTAAAAAATATGAGACCCACTAATCATCTATCCTACAGAAGAACATAAGAACATAAGAATGGAGGAAACTGCTGCGGGCCTATTGGCCCATACTGGGCAGTCCCATTTACACCCAACCCTTATCCTGCATCCTAAGTTTTTGTAGTTTTTTAAGAGTTCCTCTACAAGTTGGCAATAGTTTTTTTTCCTTCTTGTTCCAAGAGACCCCTTGACTACAGATGTGAAGGATTTCCATGCAGCTGCTCATTTTCATTCAGTTTGTTTTCAAAGTCGTCATCACGAAGTAACTTTCTTATCTGTGGGTCAACAAAGATACCCTCTTTGACTTTAGCATGACTGAGTTGTGGGAACTTTCCCCTCAGGTACACGAACCCATCACCTTGTTTATCCACAGCCTTCACAAAATTCTTCATTAGTCCCAGCTTGATGTGTAAAGGAGGTAGAAGTACATCGTTTGGGTCTACCAAGGGAGTATATTTAACGTTGCTTTATCTTGGAACAAACTCTTCTCTCTTAGGCCAGTCTTTTGTGTTGTTGTGTTTTTCTGTTGCTCTGCTGTTCCATAAACACATAAAACAGCAATATTTCGTGAACCCTCCTTGAAGGCCCAGTAGAAGGGCTGTAACCTTCAAATCGCCGCAGATCTGCCATCTATACTCCTTGTATTTAATAGCAGTCAGTATTTTCTCCATACTATCATACGTTTCCTTCAAACCTACAGAATACTCTACTGGAACTGAGGGCTTCTGGTACCCATTAAGCAACAATACTGCTTTCAAACTAAACTTGAAGGAATCTATGAAAAGCCGCCATTCCTCTAGGTCAAGTTTTTCTCCCAACTCTGACATCAGTCCATCTACATCAGTACAGAGGGAATCCTGCATACTGTTTAATGAAGATAATGTAATATTGCTTTTCCTAAAAACAGAAATTCTTGTCTTTTTCGCTAGCAAGTTTCATTCCTGCAGTCTTGATGCTAAAAGTCCCGCCTGCTGTTTTGACAGACGGGGATCACGTACAAGATCATTAAGTTCACTTTGTTCTCTAAGATGTGGTTCATTGGACGTCTGGTCAACGAAAGGAGGATCAGGGGATGATTCTGGGATTTCTTCCTCAATTTCCTCATCCGAAGTTGAGAGCTCTTCCAAATTAGCCGATGGTGTAGGTATAGGAAGGCCTTCACCGTGAGGACGGGCCTTATTGCCGAAGGTACACTTGGATACTAAATTTGGTGAATCAACACAGCCTAGGCGTTGTATTCTCTCTATTCTCCTGTTCAGTATTGCTAACCTTGCATTTAATATATCCCTACCAACACAAGTACGTATCTTATATTCCTACACTTCATATACCCTGTACACTTATATCATACAAAACGTTACGTGACCGACATTTTTTATTGCCTTATTTGACATCAGCCCAAAATTAATAAAGTGCAGCATATTTGATTCATGTTACTGAACCCTGGTCAACTAGTGTTATTGTTCCTCATCTGAACGAAAAGTGCACTGCTTCTCAGATGCTGTTGTATTGATGAAGAACTGCAACACATTCAGCCCATTACACAAAAACTTGGGTACCCTTCATTGTGTGTTGATCGTTGTCTTAAAAGGGCTATAAAATCCTTTTATAACACTCATACGAGACAAGTTCTTACATTTAAGAATATTTTGACTACCTTATCACAATGAATTTGTCCCGTAAGTTCAGTTCCATAAATAATTAAACATTAATATTGTTTTTAAGTATGACTCAACTATTACTAATACATTAATCAAGAATAGCCCAACGTTGAATGTAAATGAAAGTGTTTACTGTATTCCATGTAGCAATTGTAATGGTAGTTATGTAGGACAGACTGGGAAAGCATCGCAACTTAGAATAAAACAACACATTGTGGATCTACATACATACATACATACATACATACATACATACATACATACATACACAGAGAGATAAGGAGAGAAAGAGATATGTAAAGTCAGGTCATGTAAAACAGATATTAATGTTCCTTCCCTTTGGTGTTGGGTTACTGATGTATACCGTGGAAGGGTTTATTCACTACAGGCTGAGAGGGAGGCAGGTGTGTGTGTGTGTAAGGGAGGGAGGGAAGGATGGGGGAAGTGGGAGGGTAATAGATGAGAAGGGAGGGTAGAAGGGGGAAGGGGTATTCGTGTTGCACTGTCATCATTCATCCCCCCTCCTCTCTCTCCTACTCCCTCCCTCCCTCCCCTAATATTATCATCGCGTTAGTAAAACGATGATCCTCACGCCTAACCTGAAGTCTTCTGGTAGACGAGTGTAAAATGCTGGGAATAAAATGCTCTTTTTTTTCTTGGTATACGAAATGATGTTTTAGATATGCGGTAAAGTTGATATGTTTAAAATGCTGGATTACATACGTATTTTGATGTGGATATGTATAAAATACTAGTAATCAAGTTTACAAAATATGCAAATTTAAAATGTAGTTTTGACACAACTGTAAGATAAATGGTAATAAATCAATTTACAACTGGATATATAAAACAGCTTTGCTTTCGATATTTATTTTGTTCTTGTTTATTTATAAAGTTTTAATGCCAAATAAAAAAATATGAGAGTAAGGTTTCTTTGTGTCATTTGTCTCTGTATACCCAAGAGTAATTGCCAATTCTAGACGTTAATCAATGTGTGGATATTATTTCTCTGGTGAGCTGTCCGGTCTCTTTGAATTGTTCCTGGACACTTACGGTTGTGTTGGCGGCGACAGCTTCTACCACTCCTACCACTACCACTCCTAGGTAGCTCTACGCTAGGCCAGCTATGGTCACGAGAAGCAACAATAATGTGTTTGTGTGTTTTGTGTGTAATCGACACTTAGGCCCTTGATTGTTGCCAAGGAAGTATTGTATGTCAGTGTTGTGAAAAGTACAAATGTATTATTGTGTGGCTCTCTCTCTCTCTCTCTCTCTCTCTCTCTCTCTCTCTCTCTCTCTCTCTCTCTCTCTCTCCGACCTCACTGCCGTAAATCTATCATCACTGTGCGGTCTGGGTCCATCAGTCTCTGCCACTTAAGTATTGATGGAGGTGTATCTGTTGCCTGTCACTTACACCCAATCTATTCCCAGAACAGTACCTGAGTCATCACACCCTGTTGGGAGAGTGGGTGGGTGGGGGGGGAGAGGAGACAGTACGAGCCACCACACTATGCCACACCCTGTTGGGAGAGTGGGGGTGGGGGGGTGACAAACAGTACCTGAGTCACACTATACCACACCTTGTTGGAAGAGAGAGAAGGGGAAGTGAGAGACAGTACCATAGCCACCACACTATGCCACAGTTGCCACACCTTGTTGAGAGAGTTGGGGAGAGTACAGGAGAGTTACCTCAACCAAGACATTACGTCACACCTTGTTGCTGCATTGAGGGTGGCAGGAGGTGGTGAGGTCAACGCTGGGTCACAGGGAGAGGGTGGAAAGAAAAGAGGAAGAAAGGAGAGGGAGGAAGGGAGAGAGATAAATAGGGAGAGTGATGAAATGAGAGAAGATGAAGGGGAGAAGAGCCTAGGTGTGGAGATATCGCCTACACTCTTTACTGTGAGAGAGAGAGAGAGATAATGACAAGGATGAAAGCAGGAAGAGGCGCATTTAGAGGAGGATGAAACGAAGATTGAAGAAGAGATAAATGGAATAGGGGAGAGAGAGTGAATGAGTGAGTGTGAGAGTGAGTGAGCGTGAGAAAGGCAGTGTGAGTCAGTGAGTGAATGAGTGAGTGTGGGAGTGAGTGAGTGTGAGAGAGGCAGTGTGAGTGAGTGAGTGAATGAGTGAGTGTGAGAGAGGCAGTGTGAGTGAGTATGAGAGAGTCAGTGAGTGAATGAGTGAGTGTGGGAGTGAGTGTGAGAGAGGCAGTGTGAGTGAGTGAGTGAATGAGTGAGTGTGGGAGTGAGTTAGTGTGAGAGAGGCAGTGTGAGTGAGTGAGTGAATGAGTGAGTGTGAGAGAGGCAGTGTGAGTGAGTATGAGAGAGGCAGTGTGTGAGAGTGAGTGAGTGAGTCAGTAAGGCAGTTTAAGTGAGTTAGGGAAAGCGAGTTAGTGAGAGAATCAGTGTGAGTGAGTGAGTGAGTGAGAGAGTGAGTGTAAGTGAGTTAGGGAGAGTGAGTGAGTGAGTAAGGGTGTGAGTGAGTGAGTGTGATAGAGGCAGTGTGAGTGAGTGAGTGTGGATTAGTGAGGAACTGGGAGAGAGTAAAGTGAGAAAGGCGGAATGGGTGAGTGAGTAGAGAGGCAGAGTGAGTGAGAGAGGCAGAGTGAGTGAGGCAGAGTGAGTGAGTGACAAGAGAAGGAACGGAGAGGACCTCAGCCATGACGCACTCACACTCCCCTATCATTATCCTGAGGTAGGGTGACAGAGTGGTAGGGAGTGGGAGGGAGACGGAAGGAGTGGGAGGGAGAGGGAAGGAGTGGGAGGGAGAGGGAAGGAGTGGGACGGAGAGGGAATGAGTGGGACGGAGAGGGAATGAGTGGGAGGGAGAGGGAAGGAGTGGGAGGGAGAGGGAAGGAGTGGGAAGGAGAGGGAAGGAGTGGGATGGAGAGGGAAGGAGTGGGAGGGAGAGGAAAGGAGTGGGAGGGAGAGGGAAGGAGTGGGAGGGAGAGGGAAGGAATGGGAGGGAGAGGGAATGAGTGGGAAGGAGAGGGAAGGAGTGGGAGGGAGAGGGAAGGAGTGGGAAGGAGAGGGAAGGAGTGGGAGGGAGTGGGAAGGAGAGAGAAGGAGTGGGAGAGAGAGGGAAGGAGTGGGAAGGAGAGGGAAGGAGTGGGAGGGAGAGGAAAGGAGTGGGAGGGAGAGGGAAGGAGTGGGAAGGAGAGGGAAGGAGTGGGAGGGAGAGGGAAGGAGTGGGAAGGAGAGGGAAGGAGTGGGAGGGAGAGGAAAGGAGTGGGAGGGAGAGGGAAGAAGTGGGAGGGAGAGGGAAGGAGTGGGAAGGAGAGGGAAGGAGTGGGAGGGAGAGGGAAGGAGTGGGAAGGAGAGGGAAGGAGTGGGAGGGAGAGGGAAGGAGTGGAAGGGAGAGGGAAGGAGTGAGAAGGAGAGGGAAGGAGTGGGAGGGAAGGAGTGGGAGGGAGAGGGAAGGAGTGGGAGGGAGAGGGAAGGAGTGGGAAGGAGAGGGAAGGAGTGGGAGGGAGAGGAAAGGAGTGGGAATGAGAGGGAAGGAGTGGGAGGGAGAGGGAAGGAGTAGGAGGGAGAGGGAAGGAGTGGAAAGGAGAGGGAAGGAGTGGGAGGGAGAGGGAAGGAGTGGGAAGGAGAGGGATGGAGTGTGACGGAGAGGGAAGAAGTGGGAGGGAGAGGAAAGGAGAGGGAGGGAGAGGGAAGGAGTGGGAGGGAGAGGGAAAGAGTGGGAGGAAGAGAGGGAGGGGGTGGGAGGGAGTGGGAGAGAGAGTGACGGAGAGGATATAAGCAGCGGGGACTTCCAGAGTATCATGAAACATATCTCTCTCTCTCTCTCTCTCTCTCTCTCTCTCTCTCTCTCTCTCTCTCTCTCTCTCTCTCTCTCTCTCTCTCACAATAGACAGGTGGCCTCTTACCTGCTCGCGGGTCAATGTGTCTACGTCATCATCAAGAACGTCTTACAAGATGTTGCCGGAGAAGAAAGAAGCTTAAGTGATGATCTCAGGCGGCGATGTGTGAGGCTTCAGGTGAGGGAGGGAGGGAAGGGGGTGAGAGGGAGGGAAGGGAGAGAGAGGGAGGGAAGGGGGTGAGAGGGAGGGAAGGGGGTGAGAGGGGGGGAAGGGGGTGAGAGGGAGGGAAGGGGGTGAGAGGGAGGGAAGGGGGTGAGAGGGAGGGAAGGGATCTATAGTAGGAGGGTGGGATCAGGTAAGGTAGAGTCGAAGGAAAGAAGGGGCGGTAGGAGCGAGGAAAAGAGCGAGGGAGGGAAATAGGGAAGGAAGGATCTGGAGTGGAGGGAGGGAGTGACGATGGCAGGGAGAGAGAGAGAGAGAGAGAGAGAGAGAGAGAGAGAGAGAGAGAGAGAGATGAAAAGGGATTCCCAGAAGAGGAGCACCATTCCGGTATTTTATGTTTGTGTGATGATTCGTGTATGTATGTATGTATGTATGTATGTATGTATACTCTTTAGTACATTTGCTGTGGTGTAAGGTGTATCGAGTGCATAGTTGGTGGTGTCAAGTGAACAACCAACTTTAACGATATTCAAGACCAGTCTCTCTCTCTCTCTCTCTCTCTCTCTCTCTCTCTCTCTCTCTCTCTCTCTCTTGGATTTCATGGTGTAATGGTATAAGAAAACATTGATCGATGGGGCGAGAAATTAACCGTCTTAGTTGCCGTCTTATTGATCGTCTTGGTAACCGTCTTATTGATCGTCTTGGTAACCGTATTATTGATAGTCTTGGTGACCGTCTTATTGATCGTCTTGGTGACCGTCTTATTGATCGTCTTGGTAACCGTATTATTGATCGTCTTGGTAACCGTCTTATTGATCGTCTTGGTGACCGTCTTATTGATCGTCTTGATGACCGTCTTATTGATCGTCTTGGTAACCGTCTTATTGATCGTCTTGGTGACCGTCTTATTGATCGTCTTGGTGACCGTCTTATTGATCGTCTTGGTGATCGTCTTATTGATCGTCTTGGTGATCGTCTTATTGATCCTCTTGATGACCGTATCATTGATCGTCTTGGTGACCGTCTTATTGATCGTCTTGGTGACCGTCTTATTGATCCTCTTGATGACCGTATCATTGATCGTCTTGGTGACCATCTTATTGATCGTCTTGGTGACCGTCTTATTGATCGTCTTGGTGACCGTCTTATTGATCGTCTTGGTGACCGTCTTATTGATCGTCTTGCTAACCGTATTATTGATCGTCTTGGTGACCGTATTATTGATCGTCTTGGTGATCGTCTTATTGATCGTCTTGGTGACCGTCTTATTGATCGTCTTGGTGACCGTCTTATTGATCGTCTTGGTGACCGTCTTATTGATCGTCTTGGTGACCGTCTTATTGATCGTCTTGGTGAACAGTCTTGGTGCCAGGGAGAAGCTCGTACAGCATTCGTAAACAATAGTGTACGTAGATGAGGTGTCAGCTGTGAGCCCCTGCTGTATATACCTGTGTGTGTGTGTGTGTGTGTGTGTGTGTAGTTTTCTGTTTGTATATGATAAACACACATGATAGACACAGACAGACACACGCACACACACATACATAACATACACATGCAGCAGACAGCTACACACACACACACAGGTCACAACAATGGCTGACCTCTGACCTCTCATCTCCCGGGGAATTCCCATGCAGGAAATTTAGGGTCATTTGCAGCTTCTGGCCCTGGTGAGACAAGATAGTGCTAATCCACGCTCCAGCCACCCTAATCCATTCCCATTCCAAGCACCCTAACCCATTCCCATTCCAAACACCTTAAATCATTCCCATTCCAGCCACCACATTCCCATTCCAGTCACCATAATCCATTCCCATTCTAGACACCTTGATTCATTCCCATTCCAGCTAACCTGACCCATTTTCATTCCATCCATCTTTAATTATTCCCATTCCTGTCACCCTAACTCATTCCTACTGGAGCCATAGTAATTCATTCCCATTCCTGTCATATTTACCCATTCTCATTCCTGCCGTTCTACCCAATTCTCATTCCTGCCCCCTTTGCTCATTCCCGTTCCAGCTACTAACCCATTCCCATTCCAGACAACTTTACCCATTCCCATTCCTGCAACCCTAACTCATTCCCATTCCTGACATTGACACCCATTCCAAGTTCTCACACCCACTTCCATTGCTTGTACTTACCTATTCCCATTCCATTTACAGAGGTGTCTAGCAAGAGTAGAATGACTCTATTCCCACTTGGCACTCTGAGTAGGAACTGTTAATGTTGGCTCGTCTGACTTGACACTTTGTTACCTTCTCAGTTTGTTGGTTCGAGGAAACTGGTGTATATTTGTAAATTAATATTATGGTTATTTTGTAAAGTTAGGGCTTGGTAGAGTGTGTGTGTGTGTGTGTGTGTGTGTGTTTGTTTCTCTTCTTTCTCTCTCTGTTTACTGTAATACATTTCTCTCTCTCTCTCTCTCTCTCTCTCTCTCTCTCTCTCTCTCTCTCTCTCTCTCTCTCATGAGCAAAATATTTCATAAATAAACATTACCCTGTTTATTATATGTATGTATGTATGTATGTATGTAAACTAGAATTGCAATTTACCCTTTCAATCTTCAATCTACCGTCTCATCTCTCCTTCCCTCTCCTTCTTCCCTTTCCTCTTCGTTCCCCTTTTTCCTCCCCTCTCTCTCTCCTTCCCTCTTTCACTCGACTTTATCTCCCTTCCATCTCTACTCATCTCAACCCAGAGTGAGAGACAGAGACAAGAGATACAGTATATAGGTTGTTCTCTCGTCTTTCCCTGTTCTTCATTTTATTTCTGAATTTTCTCTCTCTCTCTCTTTCACTCCAGTTTATCTCTCTCTCTCTCTCTCTCTCTCTCTCTCTCTCTCTCTCTCTCTCTCTCTCTCTCTCTCTCTCTCTCTCTCTCTCAGTTCCTCTAGTTTCTCACTCACTCACTCACTCACTCTCTTTTTTCTTCTTTAATCTCTCCTTTAGTCTTTTGTTTTCTTGCTCACTCGTTTTACTATTATACTACTCCCCCTCTCTCTATCTTTCTTTTATCTCTCTTTCTTTATTAATTCCTTCATGTTACTCTTACCATCCTCTTCTTCTTCTTCTCGTTATTATTATTCTTGCTCTTTTTTTGTTCTTCTTATTCTTCTTGATTTCTTTGTTTTTAATCTTGTTATTTTCTTGTTTTTGTCTTTTTGTTATTATTCTTAATTTTCTTCTTCTTCTCCTTCTTCATCCTCTAAAATTTTGTTTCCGTTCCGTTCCTGTCACCATTTTTCTTTTTTCTTCTCCCGGCCATTATTTCTCTCTCTCTCTCTCTCTCTCTCTCTCTCTCTCTCTCTCTCTCTCTCTCTCTCCTCTATTTGAAGTTCTTAAATTCTGAATTTTCTTCCTCCTCCCTTTCCACCGCCTCCTCCTATCCTTTCTTCTCCTTCACCTCCTCCTTCTCATCCTACTTAATCCTTTTCCTCACCCTACTTCCACCTCCTCCTCCTCCTCCTCCTCCTCCTCCTCCTCCTCTTCCTCCTCCTCCTCCCCTTCTTATTCCTCCTCCCTTCTTCTTCCCCTTCCCCCTCCTCCTCCTGGTAACGTAGAGGACATAAGTAGACCAGACATGTTTGTGTGGCGGCCAACAGCTGAGTGAAGGTGACTATCACGAGAGAGAGAGAGAGAGAGAGAGAGAGAGAGAGAGAGAGAGAGAGAGAGAGAGAGAGAGAGTGTGTGTCCCTACAAATTTTAACATAAGGAAGTACTGTATATAGTTGACAAGTTTAGTACAGTAACATAATCTGATGCTCTAATATTACAACACACACTCGCCTTCCAACAATTTTACAGGTATGACAACTATTATAGCCATGGAACAATGATATAGCTTTATAACAGAAGGGCTTGTAGCATTAATATAGCAAGTTGGGCTGAAAGTGTGTAATAATAATAATAATGACAGACAAAACCGAGGTGATAAAACTTACATATAATGACAGGGTAGAGAGGGTCACTTAATGAACATCAGCTTTCAGTTCAAAAAAGTGTAGAAACATAAAGTGAACATCGAAGTTAAATATGGATCTGGTAATGTTCTCAATGGTCATAAGGGAGCCGATCCTGTAAACTGCTTTGGTTGGCTGTAAAATGGCGTCAGTAGGACTCGTCCCACGGTACCACAGGTTTCATAATACTGTGAGGGACAACGCTGGCCTCTGTTTGGGTTGGTGGGAAACTTCGACCTGGACGTCACTGAGGTATTGACTTGTTAGGAATTTCAACTACTTACCAATTGCTTCCATTCTTTACGAGTTAATAATTATATCACTTATGTTTATCGGTTGTGGGTGTATCAATCAATCTTTGCACTGTATTGTTGGTGGGAAGATGTTGGTAAATCCAGGTGGGGAGAAGGAGCTGGGGGAGTGGGAAGAGTCTTGGCGATTGAGGATGAGATTACCGGAAAGCACAACGCCTCACTCGCCAGACTACTCCACTGCACCCTTGTTTATATTATGTCTTCGTGATCTTGTAATGGATTATAAGGTTTACATAAATGGCTTCTGTTTGGCATTGTAGACTAGAAATAGACTACAGTTGTATACAATAAGGTCTGTCAATATAGTTTACTGGCGTCTCTATGGCCAAACCAGCAGAAGAATACAGTGAGTATACAGTCGGGTCTACACAATAGTCATGTCTTCGTGGTCCAGCAGTAGTCTACAGAAGTATACAATAATGTCTACACAATGTCTCTTTTTGCAACATCTTGGGTATAAGTTTTTCATTTCCGACCGTAACAAACATAATGGCGCTTTTTCATGCACTTAAAGGAGCCGCCATACATCCTCGTTACATCAGCAAGAGATCTTTATGGCTCCATTACACCCAACACGCCAATAAACCTTGATTTAGATAATTTATTTACGGCACATATATATACAAATATATGTCTAGTAATGTTCATTATTTATTAAGGTTTAGAGATTATTCTGAAGTTTGTTTTCATGGCAACCAACTCTCACGAGAATTTAATGTCAACTGTGATTTATCGTTCCCATGGCAACATCCCTCGCGGAGAGTTAATATCATCTCCTAATTCACAAGGTCAACAAACTCTCCACAGGATACAGTTTCCTCAATTTATATTTATTTATTTTTGTTCTAAAGCTTTTACCAATTTTCTTCTTTTTGTATCTTTTTTCTTATTGACATTTTTTCTTTAGTTTTGATATTTTTGTCTGTTTCTTTCACCTTTTTTGTGAAGTTCAGGTCTTATGTATTAATAACATTAACATTTATGTTTCCTTCTGAAAATTATGAGATTTTTATTAGTGGTAATATTTTGTATTTGTTCCTTGATGAATTTAATTTTGTTGTGGTTTTGATTATTTGGTGAGTTTTTTCTTAGTATTTTTAAGCATTCTTCTGTAGAAAGGTTACACAAGGGTAAAAGTTGCCAAGTTGGTATATTACACAAATTATTTATTGTTTGTATCTACCACACGAAAGCCTGGAAGCTAAACTGGAAGGGTACGGGATTTGAGGAAGTAGCCTAGCGTGAATCAGAGACTTTTTCATGACCGCAAGCAATGTGAGGTGATTAATGACACAAAAACGTTATGTGTACCTGTGACAAGCTGGGTACCACAGGGCAGTGTATTGGGCCCGTTGTTGTTTGTTTGTTTCATAAATGACATGCCAAAAGCTATACATTCCTTCATACAAATGTTTGCGGACGATGCCAAGTTATTCAGGGAAATTAAGAACCAGACATACGGTGAAAAGCTACAGAAAGATCTCTGTCAACTTTCAGAGTGGTCGAAGAAACGGCTGTTAAGATGCAATGTCACGAAGTGTAAGAGGATGCACCTAATGTAGGTCGTACTAACAGTAAGGAGGCGTATCACATTTCCAAACGGGACGAAGAAACAGCATTAGTAGAGGCCGAATGTGAAAAGGACCTTGGTGTGTATGCTGACAACAAATTGAAGTTTTCGGACCATTGTGAGAAAAAGGTGAATCAAATAAATAAGCTAGTAGGTCATATAAGAAGGTCTTTCAGATATCTAGACGGTCCGTCTTTCATAAAGCTCTTCAAGAGTGAGGTGCTTCCCCGTCTGGAGTACTGTCACCCCGTCTGGTCCCCGAGGTTTGCTAGAGACTGTCAGTTGATTGAAAATGTTCAGAGGATGGCCACCAGACTGGTACCTGCGCTACGGCGCCTCAGTTATCCAGAGAGATTAAAACGCCTGCATTTACCTAGCTTATACTATAGGCGGGTAAGGGATGAACTTAATAGAAGTGTATAAACATATCAGAAGGCATTACACAGTCGGGTGTTCATATCTGCAGTTGGCGGATGCCCGCCACATTAGAGGTCACAGCTTGAGGTTGAAGAAGCTACAAGTCCATGCTCAGTACTTGCCAACAGTGTGTAACAGAGACGTGACCCACCGCACAGGCGGCTAACAGGTCGATCATTGGCGAAGAGGATAAAGTATTGAAGGCAAATTATGTGTAAAAACATACAAAATAGAAATTATTGTACCATAACCATCAATAATTATACTACAAATAAGATACAATTTAGTAGTAGTATCAATTATAGTCTCCAGGTAGTAACTTAATATTATTACTAGTTATTATAGATCCAAGAAATAGTGATATACCCTACAACTGTTTATATAATCAAGCCTAGTAAAAAAAGTTCAGCCGACATTGTAGGGAGATAGTATGAATATTTGAAACCATAATTGCACCTCTCTCTCTCTCTCTCTCGGAAGCGATATTCAGCGGTAGAGAGGATGAATATTTTACTCGTTCAATATCGTATATGAGATATTAAGAGTGTGTACAGTTGTGATCGAGAGAGAGAGAGAGAGAGAGATAAAACAACGAATTCCGACCTCTGACCTCTTACACTTCGAGGGAATTCCCACGAACAAAGGTCGCTGGTGGTAGAACGGTACCGCTCTTGCCTGGCAAGCGAGATGTCACAGGTTCGATTCCCGGGCCGGTGGAAAAGTTGTTTGGACATACTTCCAAGCCCTCATTGGTCCAAGTTCACCTAGCAGTAATGTAGGTACCTGTTTTAAATCAAAAGTTGCGAATTCGTATTCAGGTAAAGTTGTTGGAGCTTCCACTAACTTGCTGACATAAACCATTGACTCTTCAGGCTTCTACGTCCTTAACTCTTCAGGCTTCTACGCTCTTAACTGATGAGACATAAAGGCAAGCATGAACTTAGCATGCTTCCCTGTTGGGCGCTGTAAACGCTTCTGCGCTTCACCTTACACAAGGATGTAGGGGGGTGCCCAATAATACTAAAAAAAAAAAAAAAAAGAAAAGGTCACTGACAGCTGCTGGTAATCGGAAAAAGACAGTGATATGCCATTTATTCCAGGCCCTTACTCCCAGGCACTCACCCCACCCTTATTCCTGGCACTCACACCACCCTTATTCCAGACACTCACCCCACCCTTATTCCAGACACTCACACCACCCTTATTCCTGGCACTCACACCACCCTCATTCCGGACACTTACCCCACTCTTATTCCAGGCACTCACACCACCCTTATTCCAGACACTTACCCCACCCTTATTCCAGGCACTCACACCACCCTTATTCCAGACACTTACCCCACCCTTATTCCAGACACTTACCCCACCCTTATTCCTGGCACTCATACCACCCTTATTCCAGACACTTACCCCACCCTTATTTCAGGCACTTAACCATTCCCATTCCAGGCAACCATCAACACCACCATTATAGACATCCCCCACCACCATTATAGACACCCACCACCACCATTATAGACACCCACCACCACCATTATAGATACCTACCACCACCATTATAAACACCCACCACCATTATAGACACCCACCACCACCATTATAGACACCCACCACCATTATAGATACCCACCACCACCATTATAGACACCCACCACCACCATTATAGACAACCACCACCATTATAGACACCCACCACCACCATTATAGACACCCACCACCATTATAGACATCCTCCACCACCATTATAGACACCCACCATCACCATTATCGACACCCACCACCACCATTCCCGGATTCCCAGCTGACTAGTACACTGGAATGGCTCTATTCCTACCTGAAATTCTGAGTAGGAACTATTGATGTAAGATCAACATTGACACATGGCTGTCTCCCGTGGTCATGGGGAAGGAATTTTAAACTTATTTTGAGTTTTTTTTTAATATGAGTTAATTTCTCTAATGCTTTTCAGTAGTATTGTTTTTATTTTGTTGTTTGCTTTCTGTGCATATTTTCCTTTGTATTTTTCTTTCTCTTATTCTCTTTTGTTTCTTTCTTCCCTTCTTTCCCAGCCTTTCCTTTTCTCACTTTTTTCTGACATTATATTTTGTCTTTTCTTCTTTCTCTTTATATAATTTTCTCAAACATAACATTATGCTGTTTCTCTTCTTCTTCCCCTTCCTTCATCACTATACGTACTTTATCTCCCCTCTTTCTCCCTCCTCTTTATCTTCCCTCTTTCTCCCTTCTCTCTCTCACCCCTCTCTCTCTCTCACCCCTTTTTATCTCCCTACTATCTATCCTCATCTCCTTTCAAGACAGAGAGGTAGAGAGACAAAAGACCTGTCGGGTGTATTTTCGTCTCTTTTATATTGCAACAATTCCTCTTATTCTTCTATTTAAACCTCATTCTTCTCGTTCCCAACCTACCTACCTACCTCCGTCCGTCCGTCCATCCGTCTGTCTGTCTGTCTGTCTGTCTGTCTGTCTGTCTGTCTTTAATGGTTATTTCTGTATTTATTGTTATCATTTTCAGTCTACTTTATTATTGTTATTATTGTATTATACTTCTTTACCTCCTGTAACCCCCCCCCTCTCTCTAAATTTCTCGTCAGAGTCATGAACTGATCTAGAAGAATTGATAAATGCAGAGAAACCTGGTAGCTGTAGCATTAGTAAATATGAAAAATGTTGTGACACGAGATACCGGCAATGCGATGTAGTCGTGGCCAAAATTAGGCTAGGATACAGACACATCTGGCAAGTTAGTGGCACTGTACCCATAACGGAACACTCAGCATGTAAACTTTGTGATAAACCTTTAAAGCATACACTTGAACATTGTATTATTGAATGTGACACTGTCAAAGGCTTAGGCCACCTGGCTTATTGTATTATGAACTATGTAATTACTACATTGAATCGAGAGTGCTTGAGGACATTCTTACAGTCTATCCAAAATTTGCTGCTAGCCCACACTGATTAGTCCTCAAATAGAATATGGCTTCTACTGTATATGAGCCACTGTCCTGTGTAGCAGTGAACAATGATAGTACCCTCATAAATATGACATATGCTATTAATGAATATAATCTATACCCTTTGTGTATGAACCTCTGTCCTGCGAGGGAGTGGGAAGTGATAGTAACCGCAGTGACTAAATTACTCAGAATAGGCTAACTGTACTCCAAGCCTTGCCAATAAGGTTGTTAACAGTTAAAATCAGTTATTTTTACTCTCTCTCTCTCTCTCTCTCTCTCTCTCTTTCCCTAAATTTATCTCGCTTTTTCTCCGACTCTCTCTCTCTCTCTCTCTCTCTCTCTCTCTCTCTCTCTCTCTCTCTCTCTCTCTCCCACCATCTTTCTTGCACACCATTATTTTTTGGCTTATTCACCCCACCTACAATTCTTCTTTTTATTCATCTTCAGTACATACATCTCCATTTCTCTCCTATCGCCATTCTTCCTCCTCCTTCCCATCCTTCTTCCTCTCTCCTACACCCTGTAAATTCACTCCTTTAGTCTCTCTCTATCTTCTTACTGCCATTATTTTTACCTTATCTCTACCCTCAATCATCAATCTTCCTCCCTTCTCCTATTGAAGTTCTTACCTTTTATCATTCCTGTCTCTCATTCTCCTGTTTATTAATATTATTATATTTTTTCCTGATATTGATGTTGTTTTTATTGTTGTTGTTATTTGTCGTGTTCTTTGTCTTGTTCTTGTTCTTCTTTGTTCACTCTCTTCTTTTCTTTCACCCTCCCCACATCTCCTATCACCATTTTTCTTGCCTCCTTTCTCCCTCCAAATCATCATAATTTTTGTCTCCACTTTCTGAAGACAAAAAAAACTTCCCTCACATCATCTAGTAAACATCATTATTCCTTCCTTCCTCCGCCTCCCTCCATCAACTTTCCTTCCTCCGCCTCCCTCCATCATCTTTCCTTCCTCCACCTCCCTCCATCATCTTTCCTACCTCCATATCCCTCCATCATCTTATTGCCATCATTATTTTCTCCCCTCTCTCTTCCTCCCAATATTATCATTATTCTTCTCTACCTTTTCCTGTTTGGATAGAGAAGTGACTGGTATAAGAAGGAACTAAAGTCATTGATACAAACTGGTGAAAAGATCTACCAGTTACTGTTATTAACTGGTAGGGAGGACCACCAGTCACTGTTAATAACTGGTAGGGATGACCACCAGTCACTGTTACTCACTGGTACATCTTGTAACGGGGGGGGGGGGGGATAAACACGCCAAGATGAATTGTTATGTTTGTGTAACGTCGAGGAGACTGACTGTGTGTATATGTCAGGAGTTAGAGAGAGAGAGAGAGAGAGTTTATGTGTGTGTGAGAGACAGACAGACAGAGGGAGCATGTGTGTGTGAGAGAGAGAGAGAGAGAGAGAGAGAGAGAGAGAGAGAGAGAGAGAGAGAGAGAGTACAGGTCAAGAAGTGTATCGTTATCAAGAGTTACATCAGCTGACTTCTTTTAATATTACTTCAAGAAATTACTGTACAGTGTTGGCAGAAATTCCTATTGGCCACCTCTATTACCATTTCTGACACCACCACTACCACCACTATCACCACCACCACCACCACCACCACCATTATCACCACCACCACCTTTCACCCTGGGGTCTGCCGGAAGCCACTGGCACCAACGAGAGATGGACGAGGTGTTGGGTAAGGTTAGTCGGTGATTCACCTTCACTCGCTAGAAGTTACAGAGACGAGTGTTTGTTGACTGTGTTTGTTGGCTGTGTTTGTTGGCTGTGTTTGTTGGCTGTGTTTGTTGGAAGTGTTTGTTGGAAGTGTTTGTTGGTTGTGTTTGTTGGTTGTGTTTGTTGGCTGTGTTTGTTGGCTGTGTTTGTTGGCTGTGTTTGTTGGCTGTGTTTGTTGGATGTGTTTGTTGGAAGTGTTTGTTGGAAGTGTTTGTTGGTTGTGTTTGTTGGCTGTGTTTGTTGGTTGTGTTTGTTGGCAGTGTTTGTTGGCAGTGTTTGTTGGTTGTGTTTGTTGGCTGTGTTTGTTGGTAGTGTTTGTTGGTTGTGTTTGTTGGTTGTGTTTGTTGGTAGTGTTTGTTGGCTGTGTTTGTTGGTTGTGTTTGTTGGCTGTGTTTGTTGGTAGTGTTTGTTGGCTGTGTTTGTTGGCTGTGTTTGTTGGAAGTGTTTGTTGGCAGTGTTTGTTGGTAGTGTTTGTTGTCTGTGTTTGTTGGTAGTGTTTGTTGGCTGTGTTTGTTGGTAGTGCTTGTTGGTAGCGTTTGTTAGCTGTGTTTGTTGGCTATGTTTGTTGGCTGTGTTTGTTGGCAGTATTTGTTGGTAGTGTTTGTTGACAGTGTTTGCTGGTAGTGTTGGTTGGTAGTGCTTGTTAGCAGTGTTTGTTGGTAGTGTTTGTTGGCAGTGCTTGTTGGCTGTAGGTGTTGGCTGTGTTTGTAGGCTGTGTTTGTTGGTAGTGCTTGTTAGCAGTGTTTGTTGGTAGTGTTTGTTGACAGTTTGTGTTCTGGTGGTGAAAAATAAGACATCAGCTGACTCCTACTTCATACTGGAAAAAAATATCCCTCGTTAGCTGATTCATACACCATACTTAAGAAAATATTACGATCATCAGTTGACCTCTAAACCGTACTGGGAAAAATATACGTCATTTCTATTAACCTGAGACGTACACTATACTAGGAAAAAAAAAGACGTCATCTCCTCAGACGCATAATATACTGGGAAAAAAAACTTCATCACCTGAGACGAACACAATACTCGAGGGAAAAAAGTAAATATAAATGGTTGTTGGGCAGTAAACATTAAACATTCTTCCACATTCTCCTCACCTTCTAAACTTTATGCTTCATTCACATTTATATAAGTTAATATTAAACTTGAGTAAATTACATTATACTTACCTCGAGTGAAACAAATTGAATCAAGTTTTTCAAAGAGGATTGACGAACGCTCTTCCATACTTATTAAAATATATTGTTCCTTTTTCTTATTTTTTCGTTTATCTGCCTATAATTCCTCTCTCTCTCTTTCTTAAGTCTATCTATCTACCTATCTATCTATCTATCTATTTGTCTGTCTGTCTGTCTGTCTGTCTGTCTGTCTGAGGCAACACTTTACTATACGAGTATATGGATTTACAGATATATACAGTAGATATTTACGGGAAGTGCTACTCATGAGCTCCCGTTTGAGATACTGTGTTCCCATCAACGACCAGTGCAACTAACTGTGTGACGCCTGCCTCCAGTCTCAAGGTGTAGTGCCGGCGAGTGGTCACATCATTAAGAGGCCAAGTAGTTTACCTCCTCCCTATTCTGAGCGAGTGGTTGAAAATTATTATATAGTAGTAGTAGTTGTAGTAGTAGTAGTAGTAGTAGCAGTAGTAGTAGTATCCCATGGTCACATGTTACCGTAACTTAGCTCTCGATGCTGCACACAGGAGGAACGAGAACGACAAGAGAAGGGCATACGGGAGAGAATTCAAAACGTTGATCAAGGCAGCTTCACTCCTCTAGTGTTCACATCCTCTGGTGGGATGGGACCAAGTGCAAGATGTTTCTACGCCAGCCTCGCGGAGGTGATATCCAAACAGAAGCAGCAGCCCAGAAGTTATGTTAAAGCCTGGATGAGATGTCGACTGTCCTTCTCTCTCCTTAGGTCGGCTTTGCTCTGCCCCAAAGCCGACAACAGTTGCAGATATTGACTATGAGGCTACAGTCACTGAATGCTGCATAGATCTGCGGCTCAACTAACTCAACACAGCTAGGATAGCTACTTATGTATTAGGATATTTAATTTTAAGGTAATAAAATGGTGGCGAAGGTGTGGCTATTGGGGGAGGCTGGAGGCGTAGTAATAGTAGTAGTAGAAGCAGTAGTAGTATTTTTATTACTCCCTTTATTACCAGCATTTTTAATATTTAATTTTTTTGACAGATGTATTAATAATTTATCTATAATGGAGAACAACGACACTAATGATACACATGTCTGTATGTACACACACACACACACACACACACACACACAATAGGTTCACTCACCCAACACACAACAAACACACAAGTTATCCAAGCGTCCTGTGAATTAATTACCGAAGGGTCAGTTTGAGATATGTATGTGTGTGTGTGTGTGTGTGTGTGTGTGTGTGTGTGTGTGTGTGTGTGTGTGTGTGTGCTAACCAAGTAATAACCATGGAGATAGAGATATAACGAATAAAATGAAATAAATGGAATAATTAAATAAAAGTGAAAGACTAGGAAAGATGACAATAAAGAAAAGATGAACAGAAAAATACAATAAAGACCAAAGGGCAATAACGCACAAGGGTAAACAGAGACGAATGAAGAAGTTAAATAAACATGAAAGCATAAAGAGAACTAACAAAGCGGTGACAAGGCAAGAGTGATAAAGAAGAGACAAAGAAGAACACCAATAAACAAGGGAAGAAGAAACACAGGAGGGAGGATATTGACCTATCAAGTCTTGTCAACCTTATTGGTTTTACACCCTGGCCCTCAAGTGAGACACCCTGGCCTTCAAGTGAGACACCTTGGCCCTCAAGTGAGACACCTTGGCCCTCAAGTGAGACACCTTGGCCCTCAAGTGTCACACCTTGGTCCTCAAGTGTGACACCTTGGCCCTCAAGTGTGACACCTTGGCCCTCAAGTGTCACACCTTGGTCCTCAGGTGTGACATCCTGGCCCTCAAGTGTGACACCTCAGGTGTGACACTCTGGCCCTCAAGTGTAATACCCTTGCCCTCAGCTGTGATATTCTGGCCCTCAAGTGTGGCACCCTGGCCCTCAAGTGTCACACCTTGGCCCTCAAGTATGACACCCTGGCCCTCAGGTGTAAAACTCTGGCCCTCAAGTGTAATACCCTGGCCCTCGAGTGTAACACCCTGGCTCTCAAGTGTGACACCCTGGTCCTCAAGTAACACCCTGGTCCTCAACTGTGACACCCTGGTCCTCAAGTGACACCCTGGTCCTCAAATGAGACCCTGGTCCTCAAGTGACACCCAGGTCCTTAAGTGACACCCAGGTCCTCAAGTGACACCTTGGTCCTTAAGTGACACCCTGGTCCTCTAGTGACACCCTGGTCCTCAAATGAGACCCTGGTCCTCAAGTGACACCCAGGTCCTTAAGTGACACCCTGGTCCTCAAGTGAGACCCTGGTCCTGGAGTGACACCCAAGTCATTAAGTGACACCCAGGTCCTTAAGTGACACCCTGGTCTTCAAGTGACACCCTGGTTCTTTAGTACGACACCCTGGTCCTCAAGTGACACCCTGGTTCTTAAGTGACACCCTGGTCCTCAAGTGACACCTTGGTCCTTAAGTGACACCCAAGCCCTCTAGTGTGACACCCTGGTCCTCAAGTGACACCCTGGTTCTCAAGTGTGACACCCAAGCCCTCTAGTGTGACACCCTGGTCCTCAAGTGACACCCTAGTCCTTAAGTGACACCCTGGTCCTCAAGTGACACCTTGGTCCTTAAGTGACACCCTGACCCTCAAGTGACACCCTGGCCTTTATGGCTTTATGGCATTAAAGAGTATGCTGGCACTCAAGTCCTGGGAAGAAGGTCAGATGCATATTGTGTTGAAATGTGTAATGAGTATCTTGGCTTACCTCTCTCTCTCTCTCTCTCTCTCTCTCTCTCTCTCTCTCTCCAATACTCTGGGGTGATTTGTCTTGCTCTCTCTGGCATTGAACCAAATTGAAGAAGGGAAATGAGAGGGCGAGTGAGAGGTGAGAGGCCGATGAGAGAGGGAGTGGTGAGAGGCGAGAGGCCGATGAGAGATGGAGTGGTGAGAGGCGAGAGGCCTATGAGAGATGGAGTGGTGAGAAGCGAGAGGCCGATGAGAGATGAAGTGGTAAGAGGCGAGAGGCCGATGAGAGATGAAGTGGTAAGAGGCGAGAGGCCGATGAGAGATGAGAAAGGTGGGTAAGAAGTGAGAAATGGGCGGTTGAAAGGAGATTGTTGGTGTAATAGTGGGTGGGATGGTGACTGAGAGAAAATTAGTGGGTGGAGAGAGTGTGTAGGTGGGGAGAGGAAGTGGGTGTGGAGAGTAAGTGGGTGGGGAGAGGAGGTGGGTGTGGAGAGTAGGTGGGTGGGGAGAGGAGATGGGTGGCGTGAAGAGGTGGGTGGGGATCATAAGTGGATGGGGATCGTAAGTGGGTGGCGTGAGGAGGTGGGTGGGAAGAGGAGGTGGAAAGAGTGGGAGGGAGGCCCAGTGAGTGACTGAATGGGTGAAGGGGGGAAGGAGAGAAAGTGAGTGGGAAGTTTTAATTGATGAGAGGGGAGAGTGGGCAGGAGAGTAGGTGGTTAACAAGAGTAAATAATTCATAAGTGTGGCAGTAGAGGGTGAGTGTGTGGGTGGGAGGAGAAGGTGGAAGAATTATGATAAACGGGAAATAATAGAGAGAAAGAGAAAAGAGAGATAGAGAACAGAGAGAGAGAGGGAGAACAGAAAGAAAGAGAACAGAGAGATAGACTAAAGGGAGGAAA
This sequence comes from Homarus gammarus, assembly GCA_958450375.1. Lineage (NCBI taxonomy): Eukaryota > Metazoa > Arthropoda > Malacostraca > Decapoda > Nephropidae > Homarus > Homarus gammarus. The sequence continues at coordinate 1,168,511 of CAUDMG010000748.1, read as the reverse complement.
AGACAAGAAAAGTGAAAAGAAAGTGAATGACAGATGGAACAGACATACGAACGGAAAGGACGAAGAAGAGAAAGAAGAAGAGGCCAATAAAGGACGTAAAGGAGGAAGAGGAGGAGGAGGGGGAAGGGGAGGAAGAGGAGGAGGAGGAGGAGGAGGAGGAGGAGGGGTGGAGGAAGATTAGGGGAACAGGAGGAAGTAAAAGAGAAGGAGAAGGAGAAGAAGGAGGAAAAGGTGTAAAGGAAAGGGAGAAGATAAGATAAACATGAGAGGGAGAAGGAGGATGGGAGAGGTAAGAGAATCGAGAGACAAAGACGGACGACTAACATGAAAAATTTCGATTAATGGAAGAATTCTGAGAGAAAAAATCGAAGAAATTGAAAGAAATAGAAGAACAAGAGTGGTGGAAATAAGTAAGACAACAATAGGGAGAGAAGAGAGAGAGAGGCAGATAAACAACAGTATTAATTATATTATTATTACAAGAGTAAGCATATACCTTCACAACATACCGCCGCTTCAGTGATCCAGTACTGTACCTACATTTCGCTCCACCAACCCGCCAAAATTCACCTCTTAACTCAATCATATATATAAAATTATAAATATCTCCTTCATATTTACCCTTATCTAATTATATACTACACAAAAATAATGTTGTATTTCTCTCAACACTTACAAAGTATTAGACGAAAAAACTCATTCTTGTGACTCTGAGTTTTCTGAACGAGATAAAATATTTCATGGTCACATATTTGATTCCTGACGAAGCTGATTTCTAACATTAAGTAATTTCACCGTAATAATTGAATTTATCCACGTAATTACATACCAGGAATTTATATTTGACGGTGTAATTACAATTAATGCTTCTTTGTTTACGATGAAACATATACCAGTGTTGCCAGATACGCGAGAGTTATAATGTGTTTTGAAGTGTTGCCAAGTTAGGTCCAGATACTTCAGAATACTATGGGATAAATTTTCTCCCACTACCTCGTTCACTTAAGCTACGACATATAATAAAGGGTCTCAATGATTTGGTAGTGAATTTTTCTTCTTTATGGAGAGGAGAAACTTATAGCTGAGATAACAATTTAAGGTGTAATTTCGACGTACATATTGACCGCTATTTTAGGTCAGGTCAGAGGTCACGAAGAGGAAATAGGAAGTAGGTCGATAATTCATATTATTCTTAAGAAATAAACTTTGATGAGAAAATATTAAAGTTAAAATTAACTTTCGAAAGTTTGATTTCTCTTAAACTTTGGATCAATTTTGATTGAGAAAAAGTTTGTAGTAATTTTTATGGATCAGAGTGAGAGCATCTAACTCTTATTATATTATTTTTATTATTTAGGTGTTGAATATATACGAAAAATATATACAAATATATAACACTTACGAAAAACTACGTAGAATTTCAGATTAATTATACAAGCAATGATTTATAACACACACACACACACACACACACACACACACACACACACATATACACACACACACACACACACACACACACACACACGCGCGCGCGCGCTCATAAGATAATTTGAGGAAAATGGAAGTGACAGTAATAAACAGGAAAATATAACACTGTTAATGATTTAGGAGGAACAAATGATGGGGGAGCGAATGGAGGAGAGGGAAGAGGAGGGAGGAGGAAGAGGGGAAAGAAAGTGAGAATGAAGAAGAGGTAAGAGGGAAGGAGGAGGAGGAGGAGGAGGGTAATAGAATTAGAGGAGGACGAAGAAAGGAAAATAAGAGGAAAGGAGGAAAGAAAGAGAAGATGTTGAAGATGATATAATGAAAAAAAGTTTCATCTCTCTCTCTCTCTCTCTCTCTCTCTCTCTCTCTCTCTCTCTCTCTCTCTCTCTCTCTCTCAATCAATCAGTCTACATCTCATCCCACTGTCTCTATCCGTCTCTGTCTCTCACCTGCAACAAGCACCATCAACAACACGGTACACTGAGCGGGTTAAGGCTAGGCAGGCGGTGTTATCTGCTCAGACGGATTGATGACGCGAACGTAAACACAGACGATTACAAATGCGGGAGGAAACGAGACCACTCGGCTGGATTCGAGATACCGCGAACACAGTGAATTATGGATCACGGAGGAAATACAAATGTCTGAATGGATATACTGTGTAGTAAATTAGTGGATGGGGATTGAGAGTGAAAATATAAATGTTCGGATGGACAGATGATGTCGTGAACGCTTTGGGCTATAAAGACGGAAGATATACGAACGTTTGGAAGACTAGATTGTGCAGTGAACATTGTAGATGAGAAATTGGAGTGAATTTATTAACATTTGGAGGGATACATAGTGCTGTAAACAGTAGATGGTGTCACGGAGTAATAATGCGAACGTTAGGAGGGATAAATTGTGCAATAATTAGTTACCAGTGGCCAGGTCGTATATGCGGTATACAGAAGCAGTTGATATAATCACACGTGTCTTCGAATTACCACTAGCTGTCCCGCCAGTCTCCAGTAATTTCCCGACGATCGGTATCAATGTACAGACAAACGACAGGCAGGTAGCTTTCCACCAGGTCACAGAAACACTTTTGTGAACTGTAGTTTTCTTTTATAATCTTCAAGTCTTCACAAAACTGTTCACAGGGTAATGTCTTCACAGCTGAACTTCTCACTTCGAATATATACAGTCATTACACTACCAGTGTACCATTCCTGAAGCTTTTCACTTTATATCGCTCACAACAATTCCACAATACCTGCACAACAATTATCTTTAGCCGTCATTAGGCTTGTACTTCATGCTCTAAGCAGAAACAAACGACTACTTACCTAGGCTGCTCGCCAGTATTGCCAGATGGCTCCCCGCAAAATTGGCTATCCCAAGCGCAAAAAATGGCTAGAAACTGGCTAAACTGAAAATAATATGGCTAGAAAAATGGCTAACTCTCCAGTGCATATATATTTAAATAAAAATTGAAGGAAACTACGTATTTTATTGAATGTTTTCCCAACTAGCTCTTTTCTTACCTTATAGTTAGTCACATGTTTTAAGATAATGTTTAGCACGTCATCGCCATCATCATTTTTATCAGTGGACAATGTTGAAGGCTTGTCTGATGCATTTTTGTTTGACTGCTCATACTTATGACTTGAGGTTACAAGGTCGAGAACATCATTTGGAAAGTCACATGTTACGCAAGTTTCTGACATCCTTCTAAGGCCATAGTGAATGTGAAGTAATGCATTAATGGTGTTTGTTTTCATTTTATTCCTTAGCTTGCTCTTAACCAAGTTCATTTGACTAAACACTTTCGATTTCTGCATTGGAGTGTGGCAAAGTTAGGATAGTTAATGCAGCTGATGACAATTCTAAGTAAGGATTCAAGTTTGAAGTATCTTTGTACCTGCGGACTTCAGCCCAAAATTTTACCGTGTCCTGGGTTTCACACCAATTTACGAGTGTAATATTTAACCACTGGAGTTCAATTTTTGTAGTGTCTTCTGCTCTAACACTCAAAGATCCTAGAAGAGGGAACAATGGAGTATTTTACTACACGCAAAGCATTTGAGACACTTAACAGTGACATTGTTTTCAATACTAGTACATTATCTGGGAATCTCTGGCGAAGTTGCTTCATGAGACTTATGAAAAATTTAGAGCATAGTTCCCGAAAGTTTTGCTCTCGCTCCACAGACAAACGCACTGGCAATTCTGATAACATTTTCTCAGTTTCGTAACCAAGATACAGCTTTGATTCTAGATACTCCTCAATGTTGCAGGTGAAAGGATCTATGCGATGTCGATGAGAAGGTAGTATCACTATTCATCAGCGTTTCAATCAGAAGTGCCAGCTCGTCCAATAACTTTGTGGGATTACAGTCATTAGATTCAAATTTCTTGTTCACTCTTTGAATGTCACTTAAAACAGACTTCAAAAAGAGCATGTAGGCAAGGTTGAATTCATCACTGTACATGGCATGTGAAATTTCTGATTTATAGCACCTTTCAGACAATTTTGCGATACCAAAATGTGTTTTCATCTCTAGCCATTGGTTAGAATATTCAATAACTTTAGAGTTAGAGTATTCAATAACTTTAAAACTAAAATGAAGAGAAATAAACAAATTCATATTAATATTTAATTAAAAAAAATGGCCAGAAAATGGCCAAACCATGTGGGTTTTCCGCTATTTTTTTCGGCTATCGGCTACATGTAATATTTTCTGGCTAGATGTAGCAAAAATCAGCTAAATCTATCCGAAAAAGGCTAATCTGGCAACACTGCAGCCTGCTGGTGTCTAATATACTATAGGAATAGCAGTGTGTCTGTCTGTCTGTTCTGGGCAGCCGAAACTGCACAATCGTTTTTCATCAAACTTGGTGAAAAAATCGCAAAAAATTCGTAGAGTGGAACAAACCTGGTCCCATGTCGATGGTTTCTTTAGGAAGGCATTAATTAGCCATTTTGTCGCTGTACGCTGTCAGCCGGATGGCAGTTGCGATCTAGCCAAGCACGAGCGTTCAAACTTTCACTGGGCATGAAGGGCCCGCAATCACGTGTTTATTTACTATACTGTACACCTGCCCAAACGCCTAGCATTTCCTAGCACCATCCAGGCATTGCAGGTCTGAGCGAGATACGCCTGGAAAGTTCTAGAATGATTTAAGCTTACAATACGGAAGTAAATCATAACAAAAATGATGCAATACATTCTAGAAAATTCTTGCATCGGTAATACATCAATATACACAAGAAAATCTCCCCAAACTTGCCAAAATAACTGCTGCTTGTAATAGAAAATAACCATAACACCTAGTTCACAAAAATTTTAATACTAAATTATGCCTCGGCATAACAATACTGTACAAACATATGAATAAATAAAAGATGAGATACGAATGCTGTGAAATATTCTAAGTAAAGGAAGACAAACTTATTTCATTATAGAATATATTACCTAAATAATTTGTTTAAAAGCTGGAAATATTACCAGAATAATCGCTGAAAATATTAAAATAATAAATTTCAGTGTTGGACATTTTGGTAAAGCAACCAATAACATAGAAATATTTCATAACAAATGGATTACACCAGAGACAAAGAATAAGAGAGAAAACTGGCGATATTGACAGTAAATATTACCACAACAACTCGAGGTCCCACTGTAGGAGAAAATAAAACAAAGCACACAAGAATATTGCATATTTCGACCGTAATTTGAAGAGGACCGTAGTTCTTTAGGGTCGAAATATACAGTACTATTGTTTCTCTGCGGTTTACCTTCTCATACAGTGGGATTTCAGTGATATATAACAGAAGTAATGCCACACACACACACACACACACACACACACACAACCACACCCTGAAGAAGTGTAATTACGTAGTACACAGTTTGTCATACAAAAATATAATCATACCATAATCCTGAACTAATTGACATAAACCCAGACTTAAATTGTTCTTCAAGTAGAGTATAATTACGAAACAAGACGATCATACAGACATAGATAAAGACACACACACACACTCGTACAGACGATGCAGAAGATGAAAGACAAACATAATTAAGGATTAACTCTGCTGGTGATTATTCCTGATTACTTAGTTTTAATGAGGATGAGAGAGAGAGAGAGAGAGAGAGAGAGAGAGAGAGAGAGAGATATGGGATATTTACAGTGTATTATTAGAGTGGTAAAGGATAATTGAAGATAATAGTAGTAATAAGAATAATTCAACGAAATTTATAGAATGAAAAAGAAAGAATAATAATAAAAATTATAATAATAATGTTAATAGGTAAAGGAACAATAAGATACTACTACTACCACCACTACTACTACTACTACTACTACTACTACTACTACTACTACTACTACTACTACTACTACTACTACTACTTTTTTTTTTTTTTATTTTTTTTTAAACGTGGCCTCCAGCCTCCCCCAATAGCCACACCTTCGCCACCATTTATTTACCTTAATATTAAATATCCTAATACATAAGAAGCTATCCTATCTGTGTTAAATTAGTTGAGCCGCAGATCTATGCGGCATTCAGTGACTGTAGCCTCATAGTCAATATCTGCAGCAGTTGTCGGAGTAGGGGCAGAAGCTCTCGTTCCCCTGAGGCAGAGCAAAGCCGACCGAAGGAGAGAGAAGGACAGTCGACATCTCATCCAGGCTGTGACATAACTTCTGGGCTGCTGCTTCTGTTCGGAGATCAGCTCCGCGAGTCTGGCGTAGAAACATCTTGCATTTGGGCCCATCCCACCAGAGGTTGTGAACACTAGAGGTGTGAAGCTGCCTTGATCAACATTTTGAATTCTCTCCCCATATGCCCTTCTCTTGTCGTTCTCGTTCCTCCTATGCGCAGCATCGAGGGCTAGGTTACGGTGACAAACGGCCATGGGATCAAAAATCCTGATGTCGAAGAACTACTACTACTACTACTACTACTACTACTACTACTACTACTGCTGCTACTACTACTACTAGCAGCAGCAGCCTTAGCAACCTTTTATTCTCACAGTAACAACAGTGATCTCAAACACATCATTGGCTCAGTAAAAACCGCAATTTATAAAATATCTCCTCACTCCTAAAAATCCTTTACAGTCAAGTCAGGGAAGGACGCATTGGGGTGACAAACACAGGCGAAATTGAACCAATATTTTAAATCCTTCCTCTCCCTCCGTCCCTCCGTCCCTCCCTCCCCACTCTTAGCCACTCCGTTCCCTCCCTCCCTCTCCCTTTACTGTGGAAGAGGTGACCTGGTGAGTTCCTCCTTTTTTCTCCCTTCTTCCCAACATATTCTTTCCTCCCTGCCCCTTCATTCCCTTCTCCCCCTCCACCTCCTTGTCTCTCTCTTTCTCCCCTCCCTTTCTCCCTCTCTCACAGATGTGGAAGACATGACCAAGTAACTCCCTCACCGCCAGGTAGGAAAGGACCTGGTAATTCACTCCTTACCTCCCCCCTCCCTTCCCTTCCTCAACAATATATAAGAGAGAACATAAAACTCCCTCCCTCCCTCCTCCCTCCCTCCCTTCCTCTCCCTTTCCTCACCAATATGTAAGAGAGAACTGAAAACTCCCTTCCTCCTTCATTCCCTCCCTCCCTCCTTCCTTCCCTCCCTCCCTCACAACCAAGTAAGCGAGGCCGCGGGGGAGGAAATTGCTTGTTATCCATAAGGGAAGTCGTTCACTATTTTTATGTGTCATAATTGAGGAGAATTTTGGAGGTGAGAGAACTGAAGAGAAGAGAGAATTTCCTGTCGAGTGAGAGAAAGTGGCCAGATATTTGGTGATTTGGCTGTGAGAGAGAGAGAGAGAGAGAGAGAGAGAGAGAGAGAGAGAGAGAGAGAGAGAGAGGTGGAATATAGCAAAGGTCAATTCAATTTAGGTGAGTGTCTGGCTGATACTGAACACAGGATGAAGTGTATTACTGTCTCTCTCTCTCTCTCTCTCTCTCTCTCTCTCTCTCTCTCTCTCTCTCTCGTTGTTGGACTCGTTAATTCTTGCATGTTAAAACTAACCTAACCTAACCTAAAGACGTTTACTGAAAGAGACATCCACCCTCACCACCACAGTGAGACACATCCACTACCATCACCACAGTGAGACACATCCACCACCACCACCACAGTGAGACATCCACCACCACAGTGAGACATCCACCACCACAGTGAGACACATCCACCACCACCACAGTGAGACACATCCACCACCACCACAGTGAGACACATCCACTACCACCACCACAGTGAGACACATCCACTACCACCACCACAGTGAGACACATCCACCACCACCACAGTGAGGCATCCACCACCACAGTGAGACACATCCATCACCACCACAGTGAGACACATCCACCACCACCACAGTGAAACACATCCACCACAGCCACAGTGAGACACATCCACCACAACCACAGTGAGACACATCCACCACAACCACAGTGAGACACATCCTCTACCACCACCACAGTGAGACACATCCTCTACCACCACCACAGTGAGACACCTCCACCACCACCACAGTGAGACACATCCACCACCGCCACAGTGAGACACATCCACCACCGCCACAGTGAGACACATCCACCACCGCCACAATGAGACACATCCACCACCGCCACAATGAGTCACATCCACCACAACCACAGTGAGACACATCCACCACAACCACAGTGAGACACATCCACCACAACCACAGTGAGACACATCCACCACCACCACAGTGAGACACATCCACTACCACCACCACAGTGAGACACATTCACCACCACCACAGTGAGACACATCCACCACCACCACAGTGAGGCATCCACCACCACAGTGAGACACATCCACCACCACCACAGTGAGACACATCCACCACCACCACAGTGAAACACATCCACCACAACCACAGTGAGACACATCCACCACAACCACAGTGAGACACATCCACCACCACCACAGTGAGACACATCCTCCACCACCACCACAGTGAGACACCTCCACCACCACCACAGTGAGACACATCCACCACCGCCACAGTGAGACACATCCACCACCGCCACAGTGAGACACATCCACCACCGCCACAATGAGTCATATCCACCACAACCACAGTGAGACACATCCACCACAACCACAGTGAGACACATCCACCACAACCACAGTGAGACACATCCACCACCACCACAGTGAGACACATCCTCCACCACCACCACAGTGAGACACCTCCACCACCACCACAGTGAGACACATCCACCACCGCCACAGTGAGACACATCCACCACCGCCACAGTGAGACACATCCACCACCGCCACAATGAGACACATCCACCACCACCACAGTGAGACACATCCACCACCACCACAGTGAGACACATCCACCACAACCACAGTGAGAGACACTTCCACCACTACCACCACAGTGATAGACACTTCCACCACTACCACCACCACCTCAGTGAGAGACGTCCGCCACCACAGTGAGCCATTCATCCACCCCCACCACCACCACCGCAGTGAGACACATCCACTGCTACAGTGAGGGACACATCGGCCACCACAGTGAGAGACACAACCACCTCTACCACAGTGATACACGTCCACCACCACAATGAGACTCATCCACCACCACAGTGAGGCTCATCCACCACCACCTCCACCACAGTGAGACACATCCACCACCACCTCCACCACAGTGAGACACATTCACCACCACCTCCACCACAGTGAGACTCGTCCACAAGCACAGTGAGACTCATCTACCACCACAGTGAGGCTCATCCACCACCACCTTCACCAGAGTGAGACTCATCCACCACCACAGTGAGGCTCATCCACCACCACCTCCACCACAGTGAGACACATCCACCACCACCTCCACCACAGTGAGGCACATCCACCACCACTTCCAACACAGTGAGACACATCCACCACCACCTCCACCACAGTGAGACTCATCCACCACCACAGTGAGGCTCATCCACCACCACCTCCACCACAGTGACACATCCACCACCACCTCCACCACAGTGAGGCACATTCACCACCACCTCCACCACAGTGAGACTCGTCCACCAGCACAGTGAGACTCATCCATCACCACAGTGAGGCTCATCCACCACCACCTCCACCACAGTGAGACACATCCACCACCACCTCCACCACAGTGAGGCACATCCACCACCACTTCCAACACAGTGAGACACATCCACCACCACCTCCACCACAGTGAGACTCATCCACCACCACAGTGAGGCTCATCCACCACCACTTCCAACACAGTGAGACACATCCACCACCACCTCCAACACAGTGAGACACATCCACCACCACCTCCACCACAGTGAGAGACATCAACACACTCGCCACCTCCACCACAGTGAGACTCATCCACCACCACAGTGAGGCTCATCCACCACCACTTCCAACACAGTGAGACACATCCACCACCACCTCCACCACAGTGAGGCACATCCACCACCACAGTGAGAGACATCAACACACTCGCCACCTCCACCACAGTGAGACTCATCCACCACCACAGTGAGAGACATCAACACACTCGCCACCTCCACCACAGTGAGGCACATCCACCACCACAGTGAGAGACATCAACACACTCGCCACCTCCACCACAGTGAGGCACATCCACCACCACAGTGAGAGACATCAACACACTCGCCACCTTTATGATGAGGCAACACACTAAACTCACGACTCACTTTCATGAGTTTAAGTCTCCTCCCGTGTACTGTACTTGTTTTATCACTACTACAGTGCTCTGATGCCTGGCAGTGTTGCAGTGTCTTGGTGCCTAGCAATGCTGCAGTATTCTGGTGCCTGGCAGTGCTGCAGTGTTCCGATGCCTGGCAGTGTTGCAGTACTCTGATACCTGGCAGTGCTGTAGTGTTCTGGTGCCTGTCAATACTGCAGTGTCTTGGTGCCTAGCAATGCTGCAGTACTCTGGTGCCTGGCAGTGCTGCAGTGTTCCGATGCCTGGCAGTGCTGCAGTGTTCTGATGCCTGGAAGTACAGTAGTGTTTTAGAACCTGACAGTGCTGCAGTGTTATGGTACCTATGAGTGCTGCAGTGTTCTGGTGTCTAGCAGTGTTGCAGTGTTCTAGTGACTGGCAGTGTTGTAGTATTCTTGTGTCTAGCAGTGTTGCAGTGTTCTAGTGCCTAGCAGTGTTGCAGTGCTCTGATGCCTGGAAGTGCTGCAGTGTTCTGATGGCTGGAAGTACTGCTGTGTTCTGGTGCCTAGCAGTGTTGCAGTGTTCTGGTGCCTGGCAGTGCTGCAGTGTTCTGATGCCTGTCAGTGTTGCAGTTTCTGGTGCTTGGCAGTGTTGCAGTGTTCTGGTGCCTGGCAGTGTTGTAGTGTTCTGTTGCCTGGCATTGTTGCAGTGTTCTGTTGCCTGGCAGTGTTGTAGTGTTCTGGTGCCTGGCAGTGTTGTAGTGTTCTGGTGCCTGGCAGTGTTGTAGTGTTCTGGTGCCTGGCAGTGTTGTAGTGTTCTGTTGCCTAGCAGTGTTGCAGTGTTCTGTTGCCTGGCAGTGTTGCAGTGCTCAGGTGCCTGGCAGTGTTGTAGTGTTTAGGTGCCTGGCAGTGTTGCAGTGTTCTGTTGCCTGGCAGTGTTGTAGTGTTCTGGTGCCTGGCAGTGTTGCAGTGTTCTGGTGCCTGAGAGTGTTGCAGTGTTCTGGTGCCTTGCAGTGTTGCAGTGTTCTGTTGCCTGGCAGTGTTACAGTGTTCTAGTGCCAGGCAGTGTTGCAGTGTTCTGTTGCCTGGCAGTGTTGCAGTGTTCTGGTGCCTGACAGTGTTGTAGTGTTCTGGTACCTGGCAGTGTTACAGTGTTCTAGTGCCTGGCAGTGTTGCAGTGTTATGTTGCCTGGCAGTGTTAAAGTGTTCTGGTGCCTAGCAGTGTTGCCTTGTTCTGGTGCCTGACAGTGTTGCATTGTTTTGGTGCCTGGCAGTGTTGCAGTGTTCTGGTACCTGGCAGTGTTACACTGTTCTGGTGCCTGGCAGTGTTGCATTGTTCTGTAGCCTGGTAGTGTTGCAGTGTTCTGGTGCCTGGCAGTGTTGCAGTGTTCTGGTACCTGGCAGTGTTGTAGTGTTCTGTAGCCTGGCAGTGTTGTAGTGTTTTGGTACCTGGCAGTGTTGCAGTGTTCTGGTACCTGGCAGTGTTGCAGTGTTCTGGTGCCTGGCAGTGTTGCAGTGTTCTGGTGCCTGGCAGTGTTGCAGTGTTCTGGTGCCTGGCAGTGTTGCAGTGTTCTGGTACCTGGCAGTGTTGCAGTGTTCTGGTGCCTGGCAGTGTTGCAGTGTTCTGGTACCTGGCAGTGTTGCAGTGTTCTGTAGCCTGGCAGTGTTGCAGTGTTCTGGTACCTGGCAGTGTTGCAGTGTTCTGGTGCCTGGCAGTGTTGCAGTGTTCTGGTGCCTGGCAGTGTTGCAGTGTTCTGGTGCTTGGCACTACTGTAGTGCCCTGAGTCTTATTTTCTCTCGTATTGTTTTATTTTTATTTCAACATATTATTTCTGTCTCTTTCGTTCAAAGACCGACAACTGTGCGTGTACCCCGGGTCAGTAATGTACCCCAAGTGGGGCTCGAAACTGCCTGCTCTAACACGGAGGTGCAAAAGTGAGTGGGCCACCAGCGGCATTGGTATTTCACAAGGAACGCTCCCACCCCACCTCATCACGGTGTGGCCCACACATGCTTAAACACACGCGGCCGCGGAGTGTGTCATTTTTACACCTCCGTGTGTACAGTTGGCCGTTTCGCGCCAACTTGGGTTATATTACTGGCCGTGGGGACATGCACACACGCGCACACACACACACACACACAGACACACACATATATATATATATATATATATATATATATATATATATATATATATATCTTAATAAATATATATATATATATATATATATATATATATACATATATATATATATATATATATATATATATATATATATATAAAGGGATTGCTAAGCACACGAACATTTAAATCACCCGTTTATCCTAAATTTTTTAATAACAAAACAAAACCACAATACGATCATCATGCATACCTTACGATTCCTGTACATGTATAGTAACAACTTTAATATACGATCACCCTATATGCTTTACGATACTTGTACTGAATAATTTAAACACATACTGTAATATTTTAATATTTTTTATATTATGAGCTACTGTATTATCATTGCACAAGGTAACGAAGTGGTTGAACTTTACGGAGGAATCTTGCCATGTTTCAATAACTGTGTTTTCAGTGTCTTCCTCTAGAATCTAGATGTTTATTGAAACATCAGATAAAAGTAAATAATTAACTTTGTTGTGGTGTATCTTCGTGTGTTATAATTTTTGGTGTTAGTTAATGTTTTTACAGTTGTTATTGTTGTTGTTGCTTTGAGACTCAATTGTGCGTTATGTTTATTAATTTATTCAATCTTTTATGTATTCATCGAGCCAACTGTACCGTCACCCATGTGCTGAGTCATTCTCATTCATTCATTGATTCTTATTCATTATTTTACCGAGTCATTTACAGCTACAGTAGTCTTTCGTGGTTTTACTCAGCTATTATATTTTATCCCTGACTAATTTATTTAATTATTAATTTTTCCTCCTTCATTTCCATCCTTATTCCCTCTCCGACTCTTACTTCCCTTTCCTTCCTTCTCACCCCCTCCGTCTTACCTCCTCTCCTCCATCCGTCACTCCCTCCCTCTCTTCCATCACTCCCTCCTTTCTCCTTCCCTCGCTCATTCCTTCATCCACCCCCCCCTCCTATCCTCACTCCCTCCTCCCCTTCCTCACTAATTTCTTCCTTCCCTCCATCCTACCCTCACCCCCCTTTGCTCCCTCACTCCCTCCCTCCTTTCCATCTTTCCTCCTCCTCTCCCTTCATCATTCCCTTTCTCCTTCCACCGTCGCTCCCTCTCTCCCTCCTCCCCCCTCTTTCTCTCTCATTCCTTCCTAATTTACTCCCTCTTTTTCCTCTCTCCCTCCATTCCTCTCACCATCGCTTCCTGTCCCCTCCCTCACACCCTCCCTCCACTCTTCCCTCCTTCCACTCCTCCCTCCCTCCCTCACACCCTCCCTCCACTCCTCCCTCCCTCCCTCACACCCTCCCTCCACTCTTCCCTCCCTCCACTCTTCCCTCCCTCCACTCCTCCCTCCCTCCCACCCTCCCTCCACTCTTCCCTCCCTCCACTCCTCCCTCCCTCCCTCACACCCTCCCTCCACTCTTCTCTCCCTCCACTCCTCCCTCCCTCCCTCACACCCTCCCTCCACTCTTCCCTCCCTCCACTCCTCCCTCCACTCTACCCTCCCTCCCTCCCTCCACTCTTCCCTCCCTCACACCCTTTCTTCCTCCCTCCCTCACACCCTCCCTCCACTCTTCCCTTCCTCCACTCTTCCCTCCCTCCACTCCTCCCTCCCTCCACTCTTCCCTCCCTCCACTGTTCCCTCCCTCCCTCCCTCACACCCTCCCTCCACTCTTCTCTCCCTCCACTCCTCCCTCCCTCCCTCACACCCTCCCTCCACTCCTCCCTCCCTCCCTCCCTCCCTCCCTCCACTCCTCCCTCCCTCCCTCACCCCCTCCCTCCCCTCTTCCCTCCCTCCACTCTTCCCTCCCTCCCTCCCACCCTCCCTCCACTCTTCCCTCCACTCTTCCCTCCCTCCACTCTTCCCTCCCTCTACTCTTCCCTCCCTCCACTCCTCCCTCCCTCCCTCCCTCACACCCTCCCTCCACTCCTCCCTCCCTCCCTCACACCCTCGCTCCCTCACACCCTCCCTCCACTCCTCCCTCCCTCCACTCTTCCCTCCCTCCACTCCTCCCTCCCTCCACTCTTCCCTTCCTCCACTCCTCCCTCCCTCCACTCCTCCCTCCCTCCCTCCCACCCTCCCTCCACTCTTCCCTTTCTCCACTCTTCCCTCCCTCCACTCCTCCCTCCCTCCACTCTTCCCTCCCTCCACTCCTCCCTCCCTCCACTCTTCCCTTCCTCCACTCCTCCCTCCCTCCACTCCTCCCTCCCTCCCTCCCACCCTCCCTCCACTCTTCCCTTTCTCCACTCTTCCCTCCCTCCACTCCTCCCTCCCTCCACTCTTCCCTCCCTCCACTCCTCCCTCCCTCCCTCACACCCTCCCTCCCTCCCACCCTCCCTCCATTCCTCCCTCCCTCCACTCCTCCCTCCCTCCACTCCTCCCTCCCTCCACTCCCTCCATTTTTCCCTCCCTCCACTCTTCCCTCCCTCCACTCTTCCCTCCCTCCACTCCTCCCTCCCTCCCTCACACCCTCCCTCCCTCTACACCCAATAAATCACGTCAACTTCTTCATCAATATTTTCCCGTCAAGATGTGTTGCTAAACTTTACAATGTTGATATTGATCTTTACTTCCTTACTGTGTGACGACAGCAACAACTACTACTACTACTAGTACAATTTTACCACTAATATTACTACTGCTACTACTGCGATTTTACTACTACTACAACTACTACTACTACTACTACCACAAAAACAGCAACCACAACCACAACAACTACTACTACTACCATCACAACAACAGCAATTACAGCAACAATTACTGCTGCAACTACCACAACAACAACAACAACAACAACAACAACAACAACAACAATAACAACTACTACTACTACTACTACTACTACCACCACAACAATGAAAAATGACGACGACTACAACACCTCTTCTGAGTCCTCACACTCAACCCTTCCCGTCTCCCTTCCGTCTCCCTCACCCCTATTCCTCCCTCATCTCTTCCCCTCCCTCACTTTCTTTCCTCTGTCACCCTTTCCTTCTCCTTCCCTCACCTCTACCCCATCCCCTCCCCCTCCTTTACCACTCACCTCACCCCTCCCTTACCCTTTCTCCTTCCCTTCCTCACCTCTACCCCATCTCCCCTTCCACTCCATCACACAGATTATAGTAACCTACGACCGCTCCTGTAACACGAAGACCTATAATGGGGGTGTTCTATAACTCTCTCTCTCTCTCTCTCTCTCTCTCTCTCTCTCTCTCTCTCTCTCTCTCTCTCTCTCTCTCTCTCTCTCTCTATCTATCTATCTATCTATCTATCAGTCTGTCATTCTACCCCCTTCTCTCTCTCTCTCTCTCTCTCTCTCTCTCTCTCTCTCTCTCTCTCTCCTGTACATGGTTTTTATTGAAGAAAGATTGTGTTGGGCCATTCCCATGAACTACTGCTACCATGATTCACTGCTACCATGAGTTACTGCTACCATGAATCACCGCTATCATGAGTCACCACTACCATGAGTTACTGCTACCATGAATTACCACTACCATGAGTCATCATTATGAATCACAGCTACCATGAATCACCGCTGCCATGAGTCACCGCTGCCATAAACCACTGCTGCCATGATTCACCGCTACCATGAGTCACCGCTACCATGAGTCACCGCTGCCATGAGTCACCGCTGCCATGAACCACTGCTACCAGGAATCTCCACTGCCATGAATCACCACTACCATGAATCACCGCTACCACAAGTCACCGCTACCATGAATTACCGCTATCATGAGTCGTCAGTACCATGAATCACCACTACCATGAGTCACCGCTACCATGATTCACCGCTATAATGAATCACCGCTACCACGAGTCACCGCTACCATGAATCACCGCTACCATGATTCATCACTATCATGAATCGCAATTATCATGAATCACTGCTGTCCAAGAATTTAATATTGGTGTTCAAGTTATGGTAAATAATAGTGGCCATTAGAGATACTATTGGGAGACGTTATCTCTTCTTCTATATTATGGAAGTAAAAGAGAGAGATAGCTGGCAGGTGTTGTAATGGGTAATAAAGTACAGGGGAGACTTGATCATTAATAGGGTCTAAGAGATAGTGTTGAAGAGGAGGAGGAGGAGATAGTGTTGGGGAGAAGGAGAAGGAGGACAAGGAGGAGGTTGGCGAAGGAGGAGGAGGAGAAGGAGGAAGAGGAAGAAGGTGAAGTAGTATTGAAGATGAAGAGAAGGGGGAGAAGGAAGGGTGGGGAAGAAGAGTAGGAGGAGGAGGTAGTTTTGGGGAGGATGAAGAGAGGGGAAGAGGAAGAGAAGGGAGGATGATGAAAAGGAGGTGGAGGAGGATGAAGAACATACGATCATAAGAATGGAGAAAACTGCAGCGGGCCTATTGGCCCATACTGGGAAGTCCCATTTATACACAACACCTATTGCTCATATATCCATCCAACCTATGTTTGAAGCTATCCAGCGCATTCGAGTTAATGATGATATTTGGTAACTTGTTCCACTCGTCCACTACTCTATTTCCAAACCAATGTTTATCTATTTCGCGCCTAAATCTAAATTTGTCTAATTTAAAACCATTGTTACAACTTCGCTCCTGGTTGGATAGTTTGATTACCTTTGTAATGTCCTCTTTGTTTAGCCTTGACTTCCATTTATACACCTCGATCATATCGCCCCTCACTCCACATCTCTTGAGGGAGTGCAAATTAAGATGCCTTAACCTGTCTCTGTACTCAAGGTTCCTCATGCCCGGGATTAGTCTTGTCATTCTCCTCTGAATTCTTTCCAAGGATTCTATATCCATTCTGTAGTACGGTGACCAGAATTGAACTGTGTAATCCAAGTGAAGTTTCACAAGCACAAGATATAGTTTTAGGATGACCTCGCTAGTCTTGTAACTAACACTCCTTTGTATGAACCCAAGTACTTTATTTGCTTTGTTTCGAGCCAATACACATTGTTTACTTGGCTTAAAATTCCTACACATCATTACTCATAAATCTTTCTCGCAGTCGGATTTCTCAATAACATCGTTGTTCATCTAGTATCTAATTTCCCTGTTTACATCTCCTATACTGAGTACTTTACTTTTGTCCACATTGAACTTCATCTGCCAATTTTTAGACCATTCGATAAATTGTTTAGATCTTCCTGTAGTTTTGTGGAGTCCTCGTCAGATTTAATTACACGCCCTATTTTAGTGTCATCAGCAAATTTACTTATGTTGCTGTCTACGCCGATATCTATGTCGTTTATGTATATAATAAATAAAAATGGTCCAAGTACTGAGCCTTGGGGAACTCCACTAGTGACGTTGCTCCAATCGGATTTAGTGCTGTTAATGCTCATTTGCTGTTTCCTGCCCTGTAACCACGCCCTAATCCATTTTAGAATATCCCCTTTAATGCCATGAGCCTCCATTTTCCTTATTAGTCTTTCGTGGGAGACTCTGTCCATTGATTCGAAAACAGATGAAAAGAATGTTAATAGATTAGTTAGATATGAACGCCCGCTTATGAAGCCATGTTGGGAATCATTGATAAACGTGTACTACTCCAGGTGATTTCGAATACAGTTTGAAATGATTGCTTCCAGTAATTGGCCTACAATTGATGTTAGACTGATTGGACGGTAGTTAGAGGATAGTGATCTATCTCCCTTCTTGAAAATCGGTTTTACATTCGCTATCCTCCAGGATTCTGGTACTACACCTGTTTTTAAGGACATGTTAAACAACTATGCTAGGGTCATACTAAACTCTTCCTTACATTCCTTTAAAACTCTGGCAATTATCTGGTCTAGACCTGGTGATTTATTAAGCTTTAGTTTGTCTATTTGCTTACTAATATCGCTACTAGTCACGACTATCTCGCTTAATTTATTTTCTTCACTATCTCTGTTTACAGTCGGTGCCTCGGGCGTCATGTTTAATTTTTCGGTGGTGAAAACTGTTGAAAAATATTTATTCAGATTATTTCTCAATTTTCCGTCGTTATCAGTTAGCTCGCCGGTATCTGACTGTATTGGTCCAATCTTTTTTCATGCTTTAGTTCGATGCATTTGATGGAATCCCTTGGGGTTTGACTTCGCCTCCCTTGCTACCTTCAGTTCATTATTCCTCTTTGATTTTCTTATCTCGGTCTTAACCCTACCGGCCAATATCTTATAATAATCTCGGAGGTAAAATTCACCACGATTTATTCTCCTACCTATAGCCTTCCTTTATCCAATAATATTCTTTAAATAATTATTTATCCATTTAGGGTCATTGTTGTTTGATCTGAGTTTTCGGTATGGTATGTTCTGCATTTGTGCATTAAGTAACATAAGAACATAGAACATAAGAAAGTGGGATACTGCAGGAGGCCGAATGGCCCATACAGGGCAGATCCCTTTCACACCCATCCCAGCACTTCCATGTGCCTATCCAACTTCGTCTTGAAGCTCCCTAGCGTCCCCGATCCTACTATAGCACTCGGTAGCCTATTCCACATATCCACAACTCTATTACCAAACCAGTGCTTGCCTATATCCTTTCTGAATCGGAATTTATCTAATTTAAATTGTTGTGGAACTCTTCAACCTCAGATCTCATGATCAGGTCATCTTCAACTGTCAGGTCTCCAGTTAAGGTGAGGTCGCCCTTTGTGGGTACATTGTGTGAGGTCACCTCATGTGAGGTCACGTAATTCACCCTCCAAGTTGATACCCCTTCTCTCAGCTTCATACCATCAAAGTTTGCCCTTCTGAAATTTGGGACTTTAGTGGAATTTTCCTTGCGGTTGCCCTGAAATTCTAATTGGAATCTTATTTCTTTGTGACCACTTTTAGCATGTTCGTTCCCTACGTCGACATTACGAATGACGTTTTCTCTGTTTGATAGAACTATATCGAGTGCATTATTACCCTGGGTGGGTTCAGTTATATGTTGACTTAGGAAACAGTCCTGGATTGTTTCAAGAAAATCCTCTGATTCTGAGTTACCTGTAAGGTCAGTCCATCTATTTTGCTAAAGATAAAGTCGCCTACTATACAGACTTTGCTATACATGGAAGCCCTGCCCATTTCATCCCAAATAAGTCACTCATTAACTCTATCAAGATTAGGAGGTCTATATATTACTCCTGTGATTAATTTTTCCCTACCATCGATTAATTCTTTCCAAATTGTTTCTGTATTCCACTCAGTTATTATTTCCTTATTTATTTCACACTTCAGATTATCCCTGACATAGATTGCTACTCCGCCTCCTTTCCTAATCTGCATATCGTTATGAAATAATTTGTAACCTGCAATTTGGTATTCGACAGGTAACTCGCGTGAGTCTAGGTTTATCCATGTTTCGGTGAATGCTATTATATCGATTTTTTCGGTACATACCAACGCCCTGATTTCATCCGTTTGGTTTCTTATACTTCTACTGTTTGCGTAGCAGACATTTAAGTTAGTCGTGTTCTGAGTCCTCTCTTTGTTGCGTTATGTTTTAACTCCCTGCCTAATTTAGTTTTGTCGTCATTCCTAACACTATTTCCTTGTAACCTTTCACTTTGCATACCCGCTCCCACTGCAGTCTCCTCCACCTCCGTGCTCATATGTTCTCCTAGCAGTTTAAAGATTTCGACATCTTTTGAACTGCCCTCTCGAGAGAGCCAGCCAGGGTTGCCACCCCTTCCCTAGACAGATGCACCCCATCCCTAGCATAAAGGTCCCTTCTGCCATAAAAGTTGTCCCAGTTGTCAATGAATGAGTCTGATATTAACTTGCAATATCTGTCAAGACGGCCGTTGACACCAACTACCCTTGACAACCATTTATTGCCAACTCTCCTTCTAGGCAGGACACCACATATGATCGGGATCCCTCCCTTCGGCCTATTACGTTCTATAGCTGTCTTGAACTTATCAAGAAGCTCCTCACTCCTACACCGGCCAATATCATTACCTCCTGCACTAAGACAGATAATGGGTTTGTTCCCATTACCAGACAAGATATTGCCCGGGTGAAGGGGAAAAGAAGAAAGGGGAAGAAGAGGAAGAGGAGGAGGAGGAAAGAGAGTTGACGGGGAAGGAGGAGGAGGAGATAGTGTTAGGGAGGAGGAAGGAGAGGAGGAAGAGAAGGAGGAAGAGGAAGGAGAGGAGGAGGAGGAGGAAGGGTGAGGAGGAGGAGGAGGAAGGGTGAGGAGGGGGAGTAGGAGGAAGAAGTGATGGGGTGGAGGTAAGGGGAGGAAGAAGAGAAGGAAGAGGGGGGAGGAGGAGTGGAAGAAGAAGAGGAGAAGGGAGGGTGAGTAGGAGGAGGAGATAGGGAAGGAGGAAGAGGAGGATGAGGAGGAAGAGGTAGGGGGAAGAAATAGAGGATGTGGAGAAGGAGTAGGAGTAGGAAGAGAAGGAGGAGCAGATAGTGTTGGGGAAGAGGTAGAGGAGGAGGAGGAATAATAGGAAGGTGGAAATATATTATTGAAGAGGAAGGAGGAGGGGCAGAAAAAACAAGTGGGGAGAGAGAGGGTGGAGAAAAATAAGGAGGAGGAGGAGGAGGAGGAAGCAGTGAGTTAAGGAATAGTGATGGAGTGAGCAGTGAAGGAGAGATTGAGAAGGAGGGAGTGGTAAGGAAGAGTGTATTGATGGAAGGAAAGAGAAGGAGGGAGTAGTAAAGGAAGGAGTAGTGAGGGAGTTTTGGTGAAGGAGAGTGTAGTGAGGGAGGGATTGAGAGTGAGGGAGTGGTGAAGGCGAGAGTAGTGAGGGCGGTAGTAGTGAGGGAGAGCGTTTTGAGGGAAGGACTGGTGAGGGGAAAGATTAGTGAGCGAAGGAGGAGTGAGGGTGTGAGTAGTGAAGGAGGGAGCTATGAGGGTGAGCGTAGTGAGGGAGGGAGCTATGAGGGTGAGCGTAGTCAGTGAGGGAGTAGTGAGGGTGAACGTAGTGAGTGAGGGAGTAGTGAGGGTGAGCGTAGTGAGAGAGGGAGTAGTGAGGGTGAGCGTAGTGAAGGAGGGAGTAGTGAGGGTGAGCGTAGTGAGTGAGGGAGTAGTGAGGGTGAGCGTAGTGAGGGAGGGAGTAGTGAGGGTGAGCGTAGTGAGTGAGGGAGTAGCGATGGTGAGCGTAGTGAGTGAGGGAGTAGCGATGGTGTGAGATATGAAGGTCATCTTTAACAACCTGTATTATCACTCTATGTCCCCTACTTTAAGGTTCAGTTCACTTTAATAACTCTTGTGTTGTTTACGCCTTTATACACCTTATATGGTGTTGTTGTAAACTATAAAAGATATATTTTAAACGGAACATTTTATTTTGTGAACTAATAATGTCTACCTTGATAACTTACCTGTAATGGTGTTATTATTACTTTGATAACTTACCTGTAATGGTGTTATGATTACCTTGATAACTTACCTGTAATGGTGTTATTATTACCTTGATAACTTACCTGTAATGGTGTTATTATTACCTTGATAACTTACCTGTAATGGTGTTATGATTACCTTGATAACTTACCTGTAATGGTGTTATTATTACCTTGATAACTTACCTGTAATGGTGTTATCATTGTGTTCGATAATGTGTGTGTGTGTGTGTGTGAAATAATAATAATAATAATAATAATAATAACAACAACAACAACAACAACAACAACAACAACAACAACAACAATAATAATAATAATAATAATAATAATAATAATAATAATAATAATAATAATAATAATTAACGATCTATTAAGTTAACATGGCAGTCCGAAGGCTAAAAATATACAATGAACATAGATGATAAGTTACACATGGTGAAATCGGGGAGTGGGTCACTTGATTGACAAAAGCTTTCAATACAGAAACATAAGAAACATAGAGGCAACATATAGATTAACTAGAGATCTGGTACTGTGGGAGATGGTCTTGACTTGTGAAAGAGACCTAGGGGTACTTGTAAGCCCGGACCTACGGCCTAGAAAACAGTGCGTTAATGTTCGAAATAAGGCAAGAGTATTGTGTTTTATATCTAGAAGTGTAAGTAATAAGAGTGCAGAGGTCTTATTGCAACTATATCTTGCGCTAGTCAGGCCGCACCTTGATTATGCGGTTCAGTTCTGGTGCCCCTATTATAGAATGGATATCAATTCACTAGAGTCGGTGCAGCGAAGAATGACGAAAATGATTCCGGGACTTAGAAACCTTCCATATCAGGATAGGTTAAAGAAACTTAACTTGCATTCCCTAGAAAGACGAAGAGTGCGGGGAGATATGATAGAAGTATTTAAGTGGGTGAGAGGAATCAATAAAGGGGATATAGATAAAGTTCTTATAATATCCGAGCAGGATAGGACTCGGAGCAACGGATTTAAGTTGGATAAGTTTAGGTTTAGGAAGGAGATAGGAAGGAACTGGTTCACAAATAGGGTGGTGGACGATTGGAACAAGCTTAGTAACTTTGTAGTAAGTGCTGGAACTCTGGAAAGTTTTAAAAGGAGGCTAGATAGATACATGGATGATAGAGAGTGGTTGTAACTCTCGATAGGAGCTGCCATGCACAGGCCAACCGGCCTATTGCAGACTCCTTATTTTCTTATGTTCTTATGTAAATATTCTTGTGACCTCAATGGATGGCCGTTGAGTTTTACCTGGGTGCTAAGCCATTACCTAACTACAGCTGCAGATGCACCACGTGGTCCGGGTAGGTCCTTCAGCTCACACGGGATGTTGGAGATGGTTCTTGTTCCTCATGTGATGTAGTTAGGAATTCATAGTTCCTCTCCTGGGTGGAGTAGAGACTCCTCATTTCTCTCCTGATGTAGTTTGGAGTCTTTCTTGGCTTCTCTTACAGTGTTGGTGGTGGTGAGTGTATCGCGGACTGGCTGTGTTAGGTCCGTGTCAGGTCATCATTGACCGCTAAGCTCTGATTGTCACTAACACATATAATGACACATGCAAACACACACATACATAAGAACATAAGAACAAAAGAACATACGAAGTCTGCAATAGGCCGGTTGGCCTCTGCATGGCAGCTCCTGTCCAGAGATACTACCACTCTCCATCATCCATGAATCTATCTGGCCTCCATTTACAACTTTCCAGCATTCCAGCACTTACTGCAACGTTGCTAAGCTTGTTCCACTCGTCTACCACCCTATTTGTGAACCAGTTCCTTCCTATCTCCCTCCTAAACCTAAACTTATCCAACTTAAATCCGTTGCTACGAGTTCCTATCCTGCTCCAATATTATAAGGACTTTATCTATATTCCCTTTATTGATTCCTTTCACCCTTTTAAATACTTCTATCATATCTCCCCGCACTCTTTGTCTATCTATGGAATACAAGTTTAGTTTCTTTAATCTATCTTGATATGGAAGGTTTCTAAGTTCCGGAATCATGTTTCGTCATTCTTCGCTGCACCGACTCCAGTAAATTGATATCCATTCTATAATAAGGGCACCAGAACTGAACAGCATAAGCGAGGTGTGGCCTGGCTAGTGCAAGATATAGTTGCAATATTACTTCCGCACTCTTATTACTTACACTTCTAAATATAAAACATAATACTGTTTGCCTTATTTCGAACATTAACGTACTGTTTTCTAGGCTGTAGGTCCGGGCTTACAAGTAACCTTAAGTCTCTTTAACAAGTCGACTTCTCTAGGTTGATGTTGTTGAGGCTGTATACATTGACAGCATTTGTTCTTCTAATATTATGTACGCTGCGTTTCCAGGTGTTGAATATCATTTGCCATTTTTCTGACCACTCCTGCAGTTTATTTAAATCCTGCCCTGAATTAATCTGCCGCCCTATTTTGGTGTCATCCGCAAACTTCCTTATGTCACTGCTGATCCCAGTATCTAGATCGTTTATGCAGATTGTAAACAAGAGTGGGCCCAGAACTGGCCCCTTGGGAACCCCACTGGTTACACGGCCCCACCCAGATTTAACACCATCTATGATGACCCTCTGTGTTCTATCTGTGAGCCATGATTTTATCCAAATTAAAACCCTCCCCTCGATACCATGAGCCTTAACTTTTCTCAGAAGCCTCTAATGCGGTTCTCTGTCAAAAGCTTTGCTAAAGTCTAAGTAAATAACATCGTATTGTTCGTCATTATCTCCTACGTCGACGACTTGCTCAAAAAACGTTCAGCAGATTTGTTAGACAAGATTTTCCCTTTGTAAATCCATGCTGAGAGTTGTAGATTAATTTGTTTTTCTCTCAATACGATGGGATGCTATTTGCTATAATTGATTCAAAAAATTTCCCCACTACTGACGTCAAACTGATCGGCCGGTAATTTGACGCTGATGCTCTGTCTCCCTTTTTGAATATAGGAACTACATTTGCCTGCTTCCATAAGTCTGGCACAACTCCCGTGTCTAATGATTTTGTAAATAAATTTACGAGGGGTCAGTTAATCTGTTCCCTACACTCTTTCAAAACTCGAGGGAAAATTTCATCCTGCCCCGGGGATTTTGTCTTCTTTAATTTATTTATCTTCTTAAGATCATCCTCTTTTCTGATAGTGATATTCTTTAATTTCTCTTCTTTATTTCCCCTAAACATCAGTTCCACCTCTGGAATTTCCTCTTGAATTTCTTCTGTGAAAACTGATAAGAAGTAGCTGTTTAATGCTTTCCTTATTTTCTCACTATCATCGATCACTTCCCTTCTCTCTGACTTTAAAGGCCCCACTTTGTCCTTGACCTTTGTCCTTTATACCTGGAAAAATCCCTTGGGATTCGCCTTGGATTCTCTTGCTAGCTTGATTTCGTAGTCCCTCTTTGCCTTCCTTACATTTTTTTTAACATTCCTAGATAGTTCATTACACCAATTTCTGAGCTTCTCCTCCCCTCTCTTTATGTTTTTATTCCTATGTCATGTTTAAGTTTTTTGGTCATGCACCTTGGCTCATTCTTATGTGACCTAATTTTTCTGTATGATATATTTTGTTCCTGTGCTTTACGTAGTATACTAGTGGATATATTATAGTCGTGATCAATTGTTGTGTCGCCGGTGACCTCACCTGTTCCTACCAGGGTCTGACCTGACTGTTCCCAGGCGACCTCACCTAGGTACCTTTTTAACCCCTCATAATCTGCCGATCGAAAGTTTGGGACTCTAACCATATTGTCATTGTTTTTCGTTTCCCAATTTATGGTGATCCTGATTTCTCTGTGATCACTGCTCTCTAGTTCTTCCCCTATTGTGATATCTCTGATAATATTTTCTTTATTTGCTAATACTAGGTCAAATATATTGTCACGTCTAGTAGGTTCTGTAATTAGTTGTTTTAAAAAATTGTCCTGTACTGCATCTAGGAAGTCTTCAGATTCATAGTCACCTACAATGTTGCCCCAGTCAATATTTCTGAAGTTGAAATCCCCTATAATGTTGTTATATTTTGCTGCCCTACTCATTTCCTGCCATATGGGCTGAGCTGCTTCTTTCTCAAGACTTGGGGGCCTGTAAATCAATCCCATAATTAGTTTTTCTCTTCCTTCCGCAATTTTTACCCATACAGACACGATTCCTATTTCACCCTTTACTGAACTATTAATACACAATTTTAATGTATCCCTGACAAAGAGTGCGACCCCTCTCCCTTCCTACCTTTCCTGTCCTTGTGAAAAAGGTTGTACCCTTCTATGTGGTACTCTGATAAAAAGTTCTTGCTCGCCAGAGTCATCCAAGTTTCGGTGATTGCCAAGACGTCTACATTCTCGGTACATACACCCGCTCTCAGCAAGTCTATTTTATTTCTAACGCTCCTACAATTTGTATAGTATACATTTAAACCTACCCTTCCGTGGTCCTGTTTTACCCCTTGTCCTGAGTAACCAATTTTACTCCCCAGGACCTGCTTGTTTTTTGACTCCCACTTACCCTGACCTCTCTCTACTGGCGAAATCCACCCTTTGGAGTGAAAATTTCACGCTCCAGGGATGTAGACAACGTCTTTACCCCCGCACGAGACAAGTGTACTCCATCACGACTGGACAAGTAGTCGTTGCCATAGAATGGTTGCCAATTATCAATGAGCGCCCAACCATTGGTTGCACAATGTTTTTCTAGTCGGCAATTTCTAGCAATTGCCCTGGACAGCCATTCACCGCCAACTCCTCTTCTAGACAAGACACCACATACTATCGGGATCCCTCCCCTATCTCTAACCTTTCCTAGCACCTTCCTATACCTCTTGAAATGTTCCTCACTTCTAACCTTTCCTGTGTCGTTACCTCCTGCATTAAGACACACTACTGGCTTGGTACCTTCCCCTGCCAAAACCCTATCTATCCTCTCGGCTACACGCCCTATCCCAGCCCCAGGAATACACACCCTAGTCCTACGTTTCCTATCTCTTGCACAAAAAGTTCTATCTAGGAACCTCACCTGGCTGTCCCCAACTACCACGACCTTACCACTGGGCAGGGTTTGAACATCTGCCCTTTTCTCTCCTGGCACCACACCATCCTGCCTCTTCTCTTCCTCGGCCTGCCTCTTCTCTTCCTCGCCAGCTTCCTCCAACACTTGGTACGGGTTACTGCACTCCACACCCTGGTCAGCTTTCCTGAGTCTGACCCTAGTCCCCTTGGAGACAACCACTCTCCACGCCTGCTCCTCCTGACCCTCCTTCGCAGGTGTCCTGCTAGGTAGGACACCAACCTGAAAGAGTTCAGTCGTGAGGGCTTCATTCTCCCCCTTTAAAACGTCTATCTCTCTCCTCAACTGCTCCAGCTGACTTAACAGAGTTGCCAGGGGGTCGTTTTTCCTCACACACCGTCCCTCTTTCCCCACAACACAACGATCCACGGCGGCAATTTCCTATGGTCACTAACACGAGCACTTAGGGGCACATTCTTCTCCAAGCTAGGTCAGGTAGCGTCTCATAAACATACGCACATATAAACACAAACACACACATACACATATAAACACAAACACACACACATGCACATACATATATATATACACACACACACACACACACACACACACACACACACAAACCGTAGTCATGCACATCAATACCGCCACCACTCCAGTGCAAGCCCCAGCAGTCACAGTGGGTGCCCATCCTCTCCAGCTGGTGCAGTCTGCCAAACTCCTGGGTGTAACTATAGACAACAAACTTGACTGGAAAGCCTATATAAATAACACAGTCAAGGCAGCCTCGTACCGTCTCTACATGCTACGAAGACTTAGGTCACTTGGGACACCCACGTCAGAGCTGAGGACCATCTACAACGCCTTTATTCTCCCCAAACTAACGTATGCGTCACCAGCCTGGTCGTCTTCTCTCAATTCCACCCAACAACGTCAGCTAGAGAAGGTACAGAAAAGGGCCTGCAGAATCATGCTCGGCGCAGAATACTCTGGCTACACCAACGCTCTCTCCACCCTGGAAATGCCATCCCTCAGTGACCTCCACCACCAAGCACTGGAAAGGTTTGGCACCACCCTCGCCATCGCCACCTCCTGCCACCTGCAGCCCCCCACCCACCTCGCGAAGTCCGCCACTACAACAAAATTCAGCCCATAAGAGCCCCCACCGATAGATATAAGAACAGCACCATCCCATCTATTGTTAAAATAATAAACAACTCCTGATTTATGTACTGCACAGCCCTGTAAATGTATTCAATGCATATTATATCACTATGTCTAAATTAAATGTAAGTCTGTATATTTTCAGCCACCGGCTGCAACTCTATTAATAAACCGTTTATTATTATTATTATTATTATTATAATAACACATGTGTCCTGGCCACCAGAGGGTCAAAACCTATTCGGCAATGCTCCGGCAGCTGCCTGGACCATTTTAATAGCCTACACATCAACTCCCTCCCCATCGGAATATCAGCAAAATTCTGCCAAACGTGACAATTTCGTGTCGGAAAGGAGTGGAATTAGTATTAAACAGTGATGAACAATGTTTAGGCCAATGAAGTCAGCACTAGACATTGGCAACTTAGGGTCCACACCCAGAGATAAGCACCCCTGGTAACCGACCACTATCTTCTGACCAGACGGTATGGTGTTTATCAGTCCACTCTGGGAACAACCGTGGGTCGGTTTTACACTTAACCACGAGATAACACAACACCACTTAGCAGAGAGTGAGATACTATGACACCACACTACACCACACCACCTGGTGTTTCGTACTGTGACACCCAACCACTCAGTGTCGCCATTATACTGCGACGCAATAATCGAGTTGCTACAATGTCATGTGAAGTTCAAAAGAACAACACATGTGGATGAGCTATTGCGGCACCACGTGAGGACCTTCATATCAACACCTATGGACGAGTTACTTCACCACGTGGCTTACGTGACCTCACACAGTAGGGCAAGAGACCAGCCCAGGCCATCAACTGTAAACTATAACTTTTATGTTCATATTCCTTCTCTTTGTAGTAATGAAAGCTTTTATTAAACGATCCACCCACCCCATATGTTTGTAATGAGTCATTTCTGTCCAATGTATATTTTCAGGGTGGAAAGGAGGGAAGTAAGAAGGGAGGGAGGGAAAAGAGTGAAAGCGAGGAAGATAAACGGGGGAGAGGTTGGCGACATTATTCTTAGACGGTAGGAAGGGTGGTGAAGAGAGGGAAAAGAAGAGGGAGTATAGGAAAAAAGGAGAGAAGTAGAGGGAGGGGATGGGGAGTAAGAGGAAGTGTTGGAAGAGGGGGAAGAAGAAAGATGTAGATGAGGAGGGAGGAGGAGGAGGCGTATAACAAGTATGTGTGTGTGTATATGCAGTACATATAATTCCCAAAAGAGATGAAATAGCTACAATTCACACACATTTGGCACTGTGTTGACTCCATGATTGTAGGAACCTACGCGTAACGTAAATTAATTGACCAGTAAATTGTTTTATATGTTTTGTCATTATTTTCTTCACTTGTAACAAGGTGAAATAAATTTAAATTATAACTGAAGGCAATGTTTACCTCCTGAGTATATGTGTTTGTGCATGTACAGAGAGAGAGAGAGAGAGAGAGCTTTACAATCAATGAAATAACACACACACACACACACACACACACACACACACACACACACACACACATATCTGTATGCAAATATCTTTCCAGTAAACTCACTATTTATATTATTAAGGCTATATGTAATGTTATCATCATTCATAAACAAACACATTACATCTCTCTCTCTCTCTCTCTCTCTCTCTCTCTCTCTCTCTCTCTCTCTCTCTCTCTCTCTCTCTCTTTCAACTAATATTAAAACTACATTAACAACAGTTTATTGGACGAATCACCGGCAGGAAATATTTATCCTGCCAACACGGAAACACACTTTAGGCCAACTAATTCATCATCATCTATTGTACAGTGAGTACATTATATAGCCACACTATATCCAGGTGAAATATTATATGTTCCTGTTATTTAGTAATTCACCCATAGATTAACAGCCTTTGTTAATATTCTTTTTTTTTTAAATGATAGCCATGAGAATATATCACTGATAGATATATAAAGAGAGAGAGAGAGAGAGAGAGAGAGAGAGAGAGAGAGAGAGAGAGAGAGGCTTTTTATTCTAATCGACCATAAAAATAGAATTCTGTAACGTCCCGCCATACACGATGACGTCATGTATGTAAACAAGGGTCAGGCCGTCAGCTGAGAGGAGAGTAAACGTTGTAACATCCATTCATAAACGAAAGATTTGACTGGAGGTAGGGAGAGGGATGGAGTGAGGGGGAGAGAGGGAGGGAGGGAGAGAGAGAGGAAGGAGGGAGGGAGGGAGGGAGGGGTGAAAGGGAGGAAGATAAACGAGAGAGAGGCATATGACATATTCTGTGACGGTAGGAAGGATGGTGAAGAGAGGGAAAAGAAGAGGAAGTAAAGTAAAAAAAGATGAGAAGAGAAGAAAGGAAGAGGGGAAGGAAGAGGAGGAATCAGAGGAGATCGAGAAGGAATAGAAGAAGGAAGAAATGCATAACAAGTATGTGTGTTTATTTATACTTCCCAAACGAGAAGAAATAACTACAATTCACACACACATACACACACACACACACACACACACACACACACACACACACACACACACACACACACACACACACATATATATATAGCACTGTATTGACCCCATGATTGTAGGAACCCGTGCGTTACATAATTGAATTGACTTTGGTAAATAGTTTTATCATTATTTTTTTATTTGAAACAAGAAGAAATAAATATAATTCATGACTAAAGGCGATATTTACCTCATGAGTTTATGTTTTGAGGTATATATAGAGTAGAGAGAGAGAGAGAGAGAGAGAGAGAGAGAGAGAGAGAGAGA
This sequence comes from Homarus gammarus, assembly GCA_958450375.1. Lineage (NCBI taxonomy): Eukaryota > Metazoa > Arthropoda > Malacostraca > Decapoda > Nephropidae > Homarus > Homarus gammarus. The sequence continues at coordinate 1,137,911 of CAUDMG010000748.1, read as the reverse complement.
GAGAGAACAAACTTGCTTACAATACAACTTTAATTATAATAAACAATATAAGATGACTATACAGTATACACATTGTCCATTTATCAGAGTCATGTCTACTGTGGTTGTACTAAGAAGGAATTAAACAATGCACTAAATTTGAAATATGGTAACTGAAAATATGGAGGAATAGAGCAATAATTAGCAGCGAAAACCTGTGTATGTGTGTGTGTGTGTGTGTGTGTGTGTGTGTGTGTGTGTGTGTGTGTGTGTGTGTGTGTGTGAGTGTGTGTGTGTGTGTGTGTGTGTGTGTGTGTGTGAGTGTGTGTGTGTGTGTGTACGTGTATGTGTGTGTGTGCGCGAGCCCAGACTTTTGACCTTGTTGATCACTGCACTGTTATCAACAAGGCCATTGCACTAGGGCTGCCCACCAACCTGGTCTCATGGCTCACTGATTTCTTGAGTGAGCGTCGTCAGGCAGTGAGGTACCAGGGTTCTGTCTCCACATTCCAACACCTCACCTGCGGTGTTCCCCAGGAGACCAAGATGGGACCACTGTGCTTTCTCATCCTGATCAACGACGCTCTATCGGACACTCCTCACAGGTGGAAGTACGCAGATGACTCCACTGTGGGGGTTACAGTGGACAACACCTCACCGGACTACTCATCGCGACAAGGCACCCTGGACAGGCTACAGGCATGGACTACGGAGAACAAGGTCACCATCAACCACACCAAAACTGTAGTCATGCACATCAATACCGCCACCACTCCAGTGCAAGCTCCAGCAGTCACAGTGGGTGCCCATCCTCTCCAGCTAGTGCAGTCTGCCAAACTCCTGGGTGTTACCATAGACCACAAACTGGACTGGAAGGCCCATGTAAACAACACAATCAAGGCAGCCTTGTACCGACTCTACATGCTACGACGACTCAGGTCGCTTGGGACACCCACGCCAGAGCTGAGGACTATCTACAACGCCTTTATTCTCCCCAAACTAAAGTATGCGTCACCAACCTGGTCGTCTTCTCTCAACTCTACCCAACAACGTCAGCTAGAGAAGGTACAGAAAAGGGCCTGCAGAATCATGCTCAGCACTGACTACTCCGGCTACAACAACGCTCTCTCCACCCTGGAAATGCCATCCCTCAGTGACCTCCACCACCACTCACTAGCAAGGTTTGGCAATGGACCATCCTCGTCATCGCCTCCTCCTGCCACCAGCAGTCCCCTGCCCACCTCGCGCAGTCCGCCACTACAAAAAAAATCAGCCCATAAGAGCCCGCACCGATAGATATAAGAATAGCACCATCCCATCTATTGTTAAAATAATGAACAACTCCTGATTTATGTACTGTACAGCCCTGTAAATGTATTGAACGCATATAATTATGTCTAAATCAAATGTAAGTTTGTATATTTTCAGCCACCGGCTGCAACTCTATTAATAAACCTCTTATTATTGTTATTATTATTATTATTATTACACACACACACACACACACACACACACACACACACATATGCACACACATTCGTATGCATATCTCTTCACATTAAATTTACTATTGTTATTATTACAGCTTTAATGTAATAATTAAATCATATATTAACAAACAAATTACGTCTCTCGCTCTTTCTCGCTTTCTGTTTCGCTCTTTCTTTTTCCCTTCATGTTTTCGTTTTATTTCTCATCCTCTCTCTCTCTCTCTCTCTCTCTCTCTCTCTCTCTCTCTCTCTCTCTCTCTCTCTCTCTCTCTCTCTAATTAAACCATATTAAAAACAGATAATTCAGTGAGTTTGACCAAAGACAGCTGACAAAGCTATGAGATACTTGTTTCTTTAAGCAGGATCTGGTTTTCTTCAGTCCTGGCGGTCACCCATCCAAATACTAACCAGGCTCAACGTTGCTTACCTTCGCTTTTTTTTTAAGTTTAACAAATTTATTGGCAGAGCTTGTAGTACAGTTTGCCTATTCTGAGTAATTCAGTCAGGTCTTGACACTGAGGGTGGTATCACTTTTCACTGCCATACAGGACAGAGGTTCGTACACAAAGAATGCATCATATTCATTGACACTATATATAGGTCAGATTCATGTGGGTAATGCCACTACTAATTCATCTTTATCTATTATGGACACATTCTATAGCCATATTATATTATCTAGTAGTTGAGGCGTATCTTAGAGGTCATTATTCAGCAAAACCTCTATATAACGGACATCTCTCTCCATATAATCAGTTAGATGTGGGGATTTTACTCTAACAGATCCTCGATATAACGAACTTTCATCTCAAGTTCATTAGATGGGGATTTCACATCTAACAGACGCTCGATATAACGAACTTTCCTCTCCATATAGTCTGTTAAATAGAGGTTTCACTTTATGTAGTAATATATCCAGGTGAAATATTAAATATTTATTTTATTTAATATTTCAAGCGTAGATTAATTCCCTTTACAAAATATATATACGTTTTGATGGCAGTCAATAGAATATAACAGAGAGAGAGAGAGAGAGATTTTGTATTTAAACTGACCATAGTCATAGTATCCTAGAACCTCTCGCCATACATGATGACAAAAGATAATAAAATGATATCTTTAACTGGAGGTAGGGAAGGAGGCAGGGAGGGGGAAAGAGGGAGGAGGGAGGGAGGGAGGAAGGAAGGAAGGGAGGGAGGGAGAGAGAAAGGAGAGGAGGGAGTGAAAGGGAAGATGATAAACGAGGGAGAGTCATGTCACATACCATCGGAAGGGAGAAAAGTGGTGAAAAGAGGGAGAAAGAAGAGAAAGGAAAGGATAAACATGTGGTAAGAGGAAAGAGGAGGAGAAGGGGAGAAAACAGAGGGAAAGGAAAGGAGGGGGGGAAGAGGAAGAGAATGTGAGACGAGAGAGAAAAACAAGAGGCGGTAAGAGAAAGGGAGGAGATAGGAAAGGCGTAAAGGTTAGGGGGAAAGAGAGGGAGTAATGGAAGGGGAGAGGAAATGGGAGTGGGGAGGAAGGAAAGAGAATAATAAAATAATAGGAAGAAGAATGGGAGGGATGGAGGATGGGAATAGAGATAGACTAGGAGGAAGAAAAGAAGAGATAAAATGGAAGGGGGAGAAATAGGGAGAGAAGAAAAAGAAAACAGAGATAGGAAAGGGTTAGAGAAGGAAGGTGGAAAAGGAGAAAGGGGAATGAGGAAAATGGAAAGGGAGGGAAAAGTAGCAAGGGGAAAGACAGGGGGAGACGCTGAGGGAACAGGGGAATGAATATAACACACACACACACACACACACACACACACACACACACACACACACACACACTCTCTCTCTCTCTCTCTCTCTCTCTCTCTCTCTCTCTCTCTCTCTACCTCATAAAAATGTCCAGCGTGGCGTAATAACATTTTCCGCACAACAAGGAACTTAACACATTATTTTCTGAACAACAAAATTATTGGGAAGTCGAGCTTGTATGATGATGATGGCGGTGGTGGTAGTGATAGTGGTGATAGTGGTGGTGGCAGTGTGATAGTAGTGGTGGTGGTGATAGTGGTGGTGGCAGTGTGATAGTAGTGGTGGTGGTGGTGGTATTGGATGTGGTAGTGATAATGGTGTTAGCGGTGGTAATAATGGTGATGGAGGTGGTGGTGGTGGTGGTTATGATGAGGTTAAATCTCATATGAAAAGGTAAGGTAGGAGTTTATAGTGGTAGAGTCGTGTAGTGAGGGAAGTAGGTAGCGACACTCGAGGGTGTGAAGAAAATACTGTAAATTAACACAGACTCCATACAAGTGTAGTACATAAATCACAAATGCGTGTTACAGCTTTATTTTACTAGTTCAATAGGGGGGATTAAGGGGGGGGGGGGGTTCGTACACATTGTATAATAGACTATAATATTTTCTTATAACCTAACAAGTAGAATTAACAAGGTCATGACGCCGGGTTGAGCTGATCGAGTGGCTGTGAGAATTCTGGTTCCCTTGTGAAATTTACCTCCTTTGGGTCAGGTCTGGACAGCTGTGTTTGCCCAGGTGTAGTTTCTTGAGTAACGCGGTCAGGTCGGCAGGTTAAACTAATTGTGTGGCAGTGAGGACTCTGGGTTAATGTTCGAAATAAGGCTAACAGAGTATTGGGTTCTATATCTAGAAATGTAAGTAATAAGAGTGCAGAGGTCTTATTGCAACTATAAGTGCGCTAGTCAGGCCGCACCTCGATTATGCGGTTCAGCTCTGGTGCCCTTATTATAGAATGGATGTCAATTCACTAGAGTCGGTGCAGCGAAGAATGACGAAAATGATTCCGGGACTTAGAAACCTTCCATATCAGGATAGGTTAAAGAAAGTACACTTGCATTCCCCAGAAAGACAAAGAGTGCAGGGAGATATGATAGAAGTATTCAAGTGGGTGAACGGAATCAATAAAGGGGATATAGATGAAGTTCTTATAATATCCGAGCAGGATAGGACTCGGAGCAACGGACTTAAGTTGGATAAGTTTAGGTTTAGGAGGGAGATACGAAGGAACTGGTTCACAAATAGGGTTATGGACGAGTGGAACAAGCTTAGCAACTTTGTAGTAGGTGCTGGAACGCTGGAAAGTTTCAAAATGAGGCTGGATAAATTCATGGATGATAGAGAGTGGTAGTAACTCTCGACAGGAGCTGCCATGCACAGGCCAACCGACCTATTTCAGACTCCTTGTTTTCTTATGTTCTTATGTACTGACCTCTCTTGTGTTAATTTCCGTGGGTGAATACTGTACGTGCTCCCCTGGTTACTGCTAAATCTATGTTATACTACTACTAGCCTGGATGCTTTGGTCTGATAGATAAACATTATATGGTGATAGTGGTGGTGCTGTGGTAGTAGTGGTGGTGGTGGTGAAGGTGAAGGTGGTGGTGATGGTGTTAGTGGTGATGAGGGTGTTAGTGGTGATGGTGGTAATGTTGGTGGTGTTAATGGTAGAGGTAGTGGTGGTGGTGGAGTTGGTGGTGATGGTGGCGATAGTGGTGATGGTGCTAGTGGTGATGGTGGTAAGGATGGCGGTAGTGGGCAGTGCTAGTAGTGGTGGTGGTGGTGTTGGTGGTGGTGGTGTTGGTGGTGGTGGTGGGGTTAAAGCAACTTCTTTCGCTGGTTTAGCAAGGATTAGAAAGTTTGGAAAGTGTTTTAAAAATACACACTCTCTCTCTCTCTCTCTCTCTCTCTCTTACACACAACTCCACTAAACATAATGCACACAGTTAGTCATTCACTTGTATACCTATGATAACACACCTCTAGTATATCTCCCTAATTGACACCCCCCCAACCATCACCCCTCCCCCCCCCCTGTCACTGAGGTCCCCCGTAAACGTCCTTTCCTTCACCTCTCACGACCTTCCATCATCATTCTAACTCTCTGGAGACTCGACTCTGTGACTGCTCATTCTTCTCATATTATCATTCTTTATTGTGGTTTATGTTCCGAGGTACGTAGAATGTTCCTTCCTATCCATGTGATATATTTCTAGTCGCCTTTGTCTTCATATATCACTGAGTCTTACGTTGGTGTAGTGAGAATTGGTGGTGGTGATGCGCTGAGTCTTATGTTGGTGTAGTGAGAATTGGTGGTGGTGATGCGCTGAGTCTTATGTTGGTGTAGTGAGAATTGGTGGTGGTGATGCGCTGAGTCTTATGTTGGTGTAGTGAGAATTGGTGGTGGTGATGCGCTGAGTCTTATGTTGGTGTAGTGAGAATTGGTGGTGGTGATGCGCTGAGTCTTATGTTGGTGTAGTGAGAATTGGTGGTGATGCGCTGAGTCTTATGTTGGTGTAGTGAGAATTAGTGGTGATGCGCTGAGTCTTACGTTGGTGTAGTGAGAATTGGTGGTGGTGATGCGCTGAGTCTTATGTTGGTGTAGTGAGAATTGGTGGTGATGCACTGAGTCTTATGTTGGTGTAGTGAGAATTGGTGGTGATGCACTGAGTCTTACGTTGGTGTAGTGAGAATTGGTGGTGATGCGCTGAGTCTTATGTTGGTGTAGTGAGAATTGGTGGTGATGCACTGAGTCTTACGTTGGTGTAGTGAGAATTGGTGGTGATGCGCTGAGTCTTATGTTGGTGTAGTGAGAATTGGTGGTGATGCACTGAGTCTTACGTTGGTGTAGTGAGAATTGGTGGTGATGCGCTGAGTCTTATGTTGGTGTAGTGAGAATTGGTGGTGATGCGCTGAGTCTTAAGTTGGTGTAGTGAGAATTGGTGGTGATGCTCCTTTGTGTAGCCTCATTATATACTGGAGATTTAGCTTTATCTTGTTAATTAAATGCTCGTAAGCTTCCCTTATTGTTCTTCGTTGTATAAACTTATTATATAATTTAGTCTTTGTATTTTTATCTTTGTTCAAATTTACCTCCAGATACATGAATTTCTTTTCAAATTTGAGCTCCTTGCAATTGATGATTATCTTACAGTGAGACATTTTGTACTTTTAAATCACTAGCCTAACCTAACCTAACCTAACTTAACCTTAACTCTCTCAGTCTAACGATACAGCACCATCTGCATATAATACTGTAGGAGCGGCGCCGTCCACTCTGTTTCAGTAACTCACCCAACCGTAACAGCCTTCCATGTAACTCACCCAACCGTAACAGCCTTCCATGTAACTCACCCAACCTTAACAGCCTTCCAGGTAACTCACCCGACCGTAACAGCCTTCCATGTAACTCACCCAACCGTAACAGCCTTCCATGTAACTCACCCAACCGTAACAGCCTTCCATGTAACTCACCCAACCGTAACAGCCTTCCATGTAACTCACCCAACCGTAACAGCCTTCCATGTAACTCACCCAACCGTAACAGCCTTCCATGTAACTCACCCGACCGCAACAGCCTTCCAGGGAACTCACACGACCATAATATCCTCCCAGGTAACTCAGCCGACCTTAACAGCCTTCCAGGTAACTCACACGACCGTAATAACCTTTTCCGGTAATTCACACGACCTAACCTAACCTCCAAAGCTACACCAATAGTGGCCTTCACTCGTGTTAATTTTACCTCTGTTATTAACTAATCAACGTCGACTCTTATACCTGTCAGGAGAAATTGTCCGAACGTCAGGTGAAATTAATTAATAAAAGACGAATTGAAACCGAATATGAATGAGTTAATTAAATTATCTGGTGGTTTTACCTTTGTGTGTGTGTGTGTGTGTGTGTGTGTCTATCCGGCTCTGTTTCTCTTTCTGTTAACTGTGTCTGCCTGTCTCTTATGTTTACTTATCTCCACGTATATCGATCTGCATGTCTGTCAGTCTGTCTGCCTAAAAGTTTGTTTTTCTTTGTCTGTCTAGCTGTTTCTCTGTCTGTCTATCTCTCTCTTTCTCTGTGTCTCTGTCGTCCTCCCTCTCTCTCTCAGCACATCACAAGAGTAAACAAGTATATTTTACCTGTTGTTCACACCTGCCTGAGCTCATTTCCTTAATTAACAGGGAGTTGCTAGATTTTACGAGTCGTCTTAATTTTCTCATGCAACTTTAGTCATTTCTTTCTAAGGAAATTAATAAAAAGAAAGAAAGAAAGAAAGAAAGAAAGAAAGAAAGAAAGAAGTATTATTAATTAAAGAAATCAGAAAAAGAAAATTAAAAATGTAGTTTCGTTTTTCTTGTTTGTAAATGAATATTAAAGTGCGTTAAGACAAGAGGGATTTTTCTTTATTCTGCCAAGGGTGTTTGTCATTCCATTAGTGAGACGAGTTCTTTTCTTGAATATTTTTATCCTACCATCACACACACACACACACACACACACACACACACACACACACACACACTACATCCTTGACCAAAGTAGGGTCAAGACCTATTCAGGCGCTGCTCCTGCTGAGCAGCGGCCCCCCTTAGCCATGTCGGCCCATTCCTGAAGTCCCCCACCCGACCCATCCTCACCACCGGGATAGCAACATATTCAAAAGTGACAATTTCGTTTCGAAAAGAAATGGGATCAGTGTTCAACAGTAATGAACAGTGTTTAAGCCAGTGAATTCCGCACTAGACGATACCAGTGAGAGCCGTGATCCGCCACTGATGTAAACACCCCTGGGACTCATCGTCTGACCAGACGGTGTTAATCCATCCACCCTGGGAAAAGCAGGGGGCCGGCTATGCACCTGACTACGAGATAACACAACACTACCCAGCAGAGAGAGTGAGGTACTGTGACACCACTCCACACCACCCGGTGTCCCCGTGACCACGTGAGGTCCCTCATATCAACACCGGAAAACGAGTTCCTACCACGTGAACACCACACCACCTGGTGTCTCAATGACCAGTCCAGGCCCTGGCCATCAACTGTAAACTATAATAATTTGTATGTTCAATTCATGTCCCTTCTTCTTTCAGTAATGAAAGCTTTTTGTTAAACGACCCACCCACCCACCCCATGTCTTTGTATGTAATAAGTCATTTTTGTCCAATGTATATTTTCAGCCTTCGGGCTACAGAACTATTTCAATAAACCGTTAATTATTTTGTTATTATTATTATTATTATTATTATTATTAATATTATTATTATTATTATTATAATTATTATTATTATAATTATTATTATTATCATTATTGCACACACACACACACACACATTCTTCCAGTCTTTAACAGGAGGCAAGGGGAAGGGGAGAGGATAGTGGACAAGGGGGAGGGGGAGGAGAGAGGGGAGAAGGGAGATGCGAGAGGATGTTGGAAAGGAGGAGAGGAGGGGAGATGATACAGGAGGTGAGGGGAGATGGGAGGAGAGGAAGGGGAGAGGGAAAAGTAGATGGTGGAGGTAAGGGGAGAGGGAAGAGGTAGTTACGTGGTGGTTAAGGAGATAAGAGGATGATAGAATGATAAAGTAATTGTTTTAAGTTACTTATTTACTTGAAATTAAAATAATGAGATAAAAAGTTCAAGAATCTTTGATAATTACTTTGCAGCTACACACGTATATGAAAATTACTCTACAGGTCCTCTAAGATAATTACTTTATAGGTAGTTGAATATATGATAATTACTTTACAGGTACTAGAATCTAAAGATAATTAAAAACAAATAGTTATGTTGTCCCATCACTGCAAAGAGTTAAAAGATTAAAAATAATAATCCTCAGGTAACCCACCTGTCAAACTCGCCCAATCCAGGTATTTGGGAGACCACGTGAAGATTAGCCCCCAGCTTATTTCACCTTATGATTAAACACTCTAATGCTACCTGGGGGATTAGGTTATGTCAGCTTAAATTATTTTAGGTTAGGTTAAGTTAGGTTAATGTTAAGTTTAAGGGCTGCAACGAGCGGGCAGGTTGTCAGCCGCTTGTTGGCTTGTTCGCGGCCCCACTAGGGGGGGCTGACGGAGGTGAGAAGGTTACTGCTGCCTCGCCACACGCCAGACACGATACAGCCGTCACCACAGCTGTTACTTCACCCCGCTGTTCGATTCCAACTCTGGTTGTGTACTCATCTGAGGCTCCTGGGGTTCGTGGGCTGATTCCCCAGTCCGTCCCTATTCAGCTGTCAATCCCGGTCACCTACTCCAGCTACTGCCGCAGCTGCCACGTGATGGCCACTTCCTCCACGCCCTATCCACCGTCCGTGCCCTGGCGTCTCTCCTGTGTGGCAAGACATCGTCCACCAACGCCGGCGCCACGTGAAGAAACTGCCCTGTACTTTCCCCCTGAGAGCGGATCACCGTATTACCAGAACATTCCACCGTGCTGGTTAGGAGGAATATTCATCTGCAGCCGTAGGAAATACCTGTACTTTGTTGTATTGATTGTTTTGTTTAAGTAATTGTTTGACTCCAGTGCTGTTTATTTAATATTTATGTGAGTGGTGTCAGAGTTAAATTATTGTGATTATTTTCGTAGTAAAGAGATGTCAATCTCAAACGGTTGTTTGTTACCCCTTGGAAACCCCTGGTTCTGACTTTCCTTTTTATAAGATCCTGATTAGGCTGGCAAAGGATTTATATCCCAAAGGCCAGGTGAAACTAACCGGGGTGTCTAATGTTCAGGTGATCCCCTTTTCACATACATCGGAAGTCGGGAAGAAGAGAAAGAGGAAAAAGAAAATTATTAAAAGACGAAAAAATACCGAAGATACATTTGAAAAGGAAAAATAATAAAAGAAGCAAAGAAAAGTAGAACAAAATGAATATACGGAAGAAAGAGAATTAAGTAAATCAGAAGGCAAAAATTAGTTCCATAAAGCCAGTCATTAGTCAGATTCACCAGAACTGTTGCAAGATCGTTGACAGAAGGATCAACGATATTAACGAAGGTAAAATTTCTCTCAAAGCCATGTCAGGTGTGCCAATTAGTGTTCTGCTCTAATACCATTCTTCTTCTTCATCACCGTCACAATCATCATTTTCCTTTTCGCTTTAAGCGACATAACAAAATATATATATATATATATATATATATATATATATATATATATATATATATATATATATATATATATATATATATATAATCACTGTAGGTGCGCGTGATCTAGGTATATGCTGATAACCACCAGGAAAGAAGAAAATACGAAGTTCCCAAGCGCTTTCGTGTAATTCACATCTTCAGGGGTGAGTACAGACTAAAGAGAAAGTACAAAACAAGGTGTATATATACAGAGGAGGGTGAGACCAGGTACACAATGGTCAGGCATTAGGTAATGACCCTACTATTCTTTAAATAGCACCGCAACGGTCGGTAGTCAGGTCAGAGGGTAAGGTGACCCAACCTTCTCACCTAGTTACAAATCTTTTTAATTACAAAATTGTCCAGTTTGTACATGCCATTACTCAAATTCATGTTGAATGCTTCAGTATGTTTAACGAGACTAGATTCTATGATGTTCCTATCTGTACTCACCCCTGAAGATGTGAATTACACGAAAGCGCTTGGGAACTTCGTGTTTTCTTCTTTCCTGGTGGTTATCAGCATATACCTGGATCACGCGCACCTACAGTGATTTACTTGCATATATATATATATATATAAAGAGAGAGAGAGAGAGATTTTGTCATTAGCTGTAATGGAGAGGCGGGAAATGGTCACAGAAAATTTGACAATTGTTTTAAAAGAACTGAGCTATTCACTCACTCTTTCTCTTGCTAATATCTTCATATCTATCCATTTCGTGTACCCATAGAGATCTTTCTATTTTCATATACATTTATCTATATGTCCATCTATCTATCTATCCTTCCATCAATCTTTGTGTCGTAGAGAAAGAGAGAGAGAGAGAGAGAGAGAGAGAGAGAGAGAGAGAGAGAGAGAGAGAGAGAGAGGTACAGACCCTGTAACTGTCCAGGAGAATGGCGATACCTTCTGCTGGCTCTCCTTGTTAATATATATATATATATATATATATATATATATATATATATATATATATATATATATATATATATATATATATATATATATATATTCTTTTAACACACAGACAGACAGACAGACAGACACACACACACACAAACTACTACTACTTTGCTGCCACTTGGATTCGAGTATGATGATAATCCAGCTATGATACTATGATATGGGTCATTAAGGATGTCACCTTCATTGGTCAGTTATGAGGTGACTAAAGAGGCCGATACAGGACCGGCTGGTCGTTCACAGATGTTGCACATGTGGAGGGCTACATGTAGTGCGGGAGGGGCAGCAGCAGCGTATTTCTGGCGTTGGCGCTTGTCTGCTTCGGTATTATCATCTTCTCGTGTGGTGCTCCTCCAAGCTTCACAGTGTGGAGTGATCGTCTCCCAGTTGAGGAGGTCTATGTGGCAATTTTACAGGTTTGTCTTAAGACTATCCGTATACCTTTTTGGGTGCCCGCCAGCATTACGTTTATTATTCGTTAGGTGACTGTAAATTAACTGCTTTGGCAGTCTACTGTCGTCCATGCGGGTAACATGGCCAGTCCAGCGTAGTTGTTCATGGATAATGGTAGCCTCGATGCTCCTAAAGTTGGTGTCGGCGAGAATACTGGCATTTGTTCTCTTGTCTTCCCAGCGAACTCGGAGGATGGAACATAGAGTATGTTGGTGAAAGTTTTCAAGTGTCTTGAGGTGCTTCCTGTATGAAAATGACCCATGTTTCGCTGCCATATAGCAGGGTAGGGAGGACTACGTGCAGCTTCGTAGATAATTTCAGCTCCCGACAGCTGAAGACATGGGTACGGAGTCTGCCAAAGGCTTGAGATGCATATTTGATCGAATGTTGAAACCTGTCTGTCTGTTTAACTATCTACTAACCTGTCTGTCTGTCTGTCTTTTTTTTATCTTGCTTTCCTCTCTTTTCACTTTTCTACTGCTTCTTCTCTATTATTTTCCTTCTCTTTAGTTCAATTATTGTTCTCTCTCTCTCTCTCTCTCTCTCTCTCTCTCTCTCTCTCTCTCTCTCTCTCTCTCTCTCTCTCTCACCAACACAAACTAAGTAACAGAAGGATATTACTCCCAAACCTACGGACGGACGAACAGCCAAACTTTGTCCCTCATAATTCTCTTTTCGCTGTCAACTTCCCAACTCGGGGGATGAGGTCAGCTGCTGTTTTTGTAACCACTACTGCTGTGTCTGCTGCTGCATGGAGAGAGAGAGAGAGAGAGAGAGAGAGAGAGAGAGAGAGAGAGAGAGAGAGAGAGAGGCTGCTGGCTATATCTTTATCTCATCACTTTATCTTCCTGTGTATGTATGTCTTTCTTTACACGATCTAAGTTGTTTGGTGGGAGTATCGGCGTTAAGTGAATAGTTATCCTCCAGTTGGGTGAAAACTGTGTAGGTGGTTATAGATGGTTACTGGAAATTGTGAGTAGTTTGACTGGGTACTCGGAAAATATGGCACCGGAGAAAATATATACAGTAGTATTAGTGCTATTTTTTTACATCTTAATTAATAAATTTCCAAGATATAATTTTCACAATAATGCCAAATTAACAATACTGAATAATATGGATATACTGTGTAACAATATGGAGACGCAGAGTTTCAAAATCCTCATTTAGACTTCAGGTCATGTAAGGTCACATTAAGCTCAAATAGTTAACTCACATTTGACCTGACCTAAAAAAAATTATACCCTTACTGGCACTACCCGGGGGCTGGGGTGGAGATTCTGATCTGATTAACTCGTGACAATGTTCTCGTGTTGGCACTGGTCACTGACATGTTGGTCAGTAATTACGGCACCGACACGACCACCTATGTCACCTGTCAAGTCGATTACAAGATTGCGCCGCCTTGGACCCGTCACTATTATGATATACAGTGTTTGTTTAATATGATTTTAAACCATCTGTAAAAAGTTCTCCCCAGAGTGTCCACAGCATCAACTCTAGAATATTGTACTTTATTTGTTTAACTTTCCATACATACGTAATGATGTTCCTTATATAATGTTAGCTTTTATGGCTGTGTAAATATTGATGTAAATAATAGGGATTAATTTTTACTTTTTTTATTTTTTTTTCATTATTTGTTCTAGATCTAGAGAGCTTTCGTCTTACAGCCCACTAACAGAGGGCTGAATCCCAGGCGATGATATTATGTAGTATTAATGTGGGCATAAAAGGCGTATATTTCACTCTTTCTCTCTCTCTTATTATTATTATTATTATTATTATTAATATTATTATTATTATTATTATTATTACTATAGATGGTGATTCACAAAATGTACCTTAAATTTCATGGTGTATTCCTGGGACAATTCTAAGTCACACACACACACACACACAGACGTCACAATCTATATATAAGAAAATGATGGAAGCCGATGAATTTGCTAGCTACAACAGTGAAACAGCCGTAGATTTTTGTATAATTTTATGCAAATATATACATAAGAACATAAGAACATAAGAATGGAGGAAACTGCAGCGGGCCTATTGGCCCATACTGGGCAGTCCCGTTTACACCCAACCCCTATTGCTCATATGAGCATCCAACCTATGTTTGAAGCAATTCAGCGTATTCGAGTTAATGATGATATTTGGTAACTTGTTCCATTCATCCACTACTCTGTTTCCAAACCAGTGTTTACCTATTTCACGCCTAAATCTAAATTTGTCTAATTTAAAACCATTGTTACGAGTTCCCTCCTGGTTGGATAATTTGAGTACCTTTGTAATGTCCCCTTTGTTTAGCCCTGCCTTCCACTTATACACCTCTATCAGGTCGCCCCTCGCTCTACGTCTCTCGAGGGAGTGCAAATTAAGATGCTTTAACCTGTCTCTATACTCAAGGTTCCTAATACCCGGGATTAGTCTTGTCATTCTCCTCTGAATTCTTTCCAAGGATTCTATATCCATTCTGTAATACGGTGACCAGAACTGAACTGCGTAATCCAGGTGTGGTCTCACAAGAGCAAGATACAGTTTTAGGATGACCTCGCTAGTCTTGTAACTAACACTCCTTGTATGAACCCAAGTACTTTATTAGCCTTGTTACGAGCAAAAACACATTGTTTACTTGGCTTAAGGTTCCTACTTATCATTACTCCTAAATCTCTCTCGCAGTCGGATTTCTCTATGGCATCGTTGTTCATCTGGTATCTGGTTTCCCTGTTTACATCTCCTATACTGAGTACTTTACATTTGTCGACATTACATATATTTATATATATATATATATATATATATATATATATATATATATATATATATATATATATATATATATGCAAGTAAATCACTGTAGGTGCGCGTGATCTAGGTATTTTTACACCTTGATTTGTATTACTCTCTCTAGTCTGTACTCACCCCTGAAGATGTGAATTACACGAAAGCGCTTGGGAACTTCGTGTTTTCTTCTTTCCTGGTGGTTATCAGCATATATATATATATATATATATATATATATATATATATATATATATATATATATATATATATATATATATATATATATATATGTATGTATGTATATATATATATATATATCTGACCTCGCTAGAGGAAAGGTCACGGCAGACTTGGCTCCCGGAGATAAATTGTCCGGAGCACATGTAATGATAAGTAGGAATCTTAAGCCAAGTAAACAATGTGTATTTGCTCGAAAAAAAGGCTAATAAAGTACTTGGGTTCATAAAAAGGAGTGTTAGTTACAAAACTAGAGAAGTCATCCTGAAAATATTTAGTGCGCTTGTGAGACTTCACTTGGATTACGCAGTTCAATTCTGGTCACTATTACATAATTGATATAGAATCCCTAGAAAGAATTAAGATGAGAATGACAAGACTATTCCCGGGTATTAGGAACCTCGAGTATAGAGACAGGTTAAAGCATCTTAATTTGCACTCCCTCGACAGGCGTAGATTGAGTGGCGATATGATAGAGGTGTATAAATGGAAGTCAGGGCTAAACAAAGAGGACATAACAAAGGTACTCAAACTATCCAACCAGGAGCAAACTCGTAACAGTGGTTTTATATTAGACAAATTTAGATTTAGGCGCGAAATACGTAAACATTGGTTTGGAAATAGAGTAGTGGATGAATAGAGCAAGTTACCAAACATAATTATTGACTCGAATACTATGGATAGCTTCAAACAGGTTGGATGGATATATGTGCAATAGAGACTGGGTGCAAATGGGGCTGCTCACGTTGGGTCAATAGGCCTGTTCCAGTTTCCTCCATTCTTATGTTCTTATGTTCACACACCTTTCCACAATGCGATGCAGTGGCAGAGAGGGAATTTTGAACATTTACTGTAATAACACAGCTGTATGTCATTATGGTAGATAAAAAAAAAGTGTGTGTGTGTGTTTGGCTTAGAATTGTCCCAGGAATACACATTACAATTTAATGTACATAGTTGTGACTCACTGTGTATAAGATCGCTAGGGGAAAGGACACGGCAGGGTTAGCTCCCGAAGGATAATTATCACATATGGCCAGTGCTATGTGTGGTCTGGGGTGTGAGAGTTTGTTGGCCAAGCTGGAGAGGACCAAGGAAGAATTGGAGAGGGCCATGCTGGAGAACCTGAAATTAAAGGAAGAGATGGCGAAGATGAAGGAAGAGGCGAGACAAGGAAAGCCAGTGTCTGACGAAAACTCAAGCGGGTGGAAGGTTGTTAGGAGAGAGAAGACCAAACTGGTGATGAAAAAACACACCAAGGATACGTCAACAACGTCATCAACAGCTAAGTGTACCAACTCGTTCAGTCCCTTGATAGACGAATTGGACATTAGTACAGTCAGGGACAGGGCTGACAAGGAAGGTATAAAAACTTTAATTGTTGGTGACTCACAGGTAAGGTACATGGACAGGGCTTTTTGTGGTAAAAACAAAAATGGGATGAGGGTGTGTTTGCCAGGAGCTGGGGTGGGGGATATAATTGACAGGATGGACAATATCTTGTCTGGTAATGGGAACAAACCCATTATCTGCCTCAGTGCAGGAGGCAATGATATTGGTCGGTGTAGGAGCGAGGAGCTTCTTGATAAGTTCAAGGCAGCTATAGATCGTATTAGGACTAAGGGAGGGATCCCTATCATATGCAGTGTCCTGCCTAGAAGGAGAGTTGGCAGTGAATGGTTGTCAAGGGCAGTTGGTGTCAACGACCGTCTTGACAGATATTGCAAGCCAATATCAGTCCCAATCATTGACAACTGGGACAACTTCTACGGCAGAAGGGACCTTTATGCATGGGATGGGGTGCACCTGTCTCGGGAAGGGGTGGCAATCCTGGCGGGGTCTCTAGAGGGGGCAGTTCAAAAGATATCGAAGTGTTTAAACTCCTAGGGGACATATGGGCACGGGGGTGGAGGAGATTGCAGTGGGAGAGGGTAAACAAAGTAAAAGGTTTCAGGGAAATAGTGTTAGGAATAATGACAAAACTAAAATAGACAGCGAGTTAAGACCTAAACGAGGTAAAGGGAGGACTCAGAACACGACTAACCTAAATGTCTACTACACGAACAGTAGAAGTATGAGAAACAAAATGAATGATATTAGGGCCTTGGTATGTACCGAAAAAATCGATATAATAGCATTCACTGAAACATGGATCAACCTAGACTCACGTGAGTTACCTGTAAAATACCAAATTGCGGATTACAAATTGTTCCATACCGATACGCCGTCCAGGAAAGGAGGAGGAGTAGCAATCTATGTCAGGGATAATCTGAAGTGTGAAATAAATAACGAAATAAAAACTGAGCGGAAAACAGAAACAATTTGGATAGAATTAATCGATGGTAGGGAGAAATTAATCACAGGAGTAATATATAGACCTCCTAATCTTGATAGAGTTAATGAGGGACTCATCTGGGATGAAATGCGCAGCGCTTCCATACACAACAACGTCTGTATAGTAGGCGATTTTAACCTTGTCCAAATAGATTGGACTGACCTTGCGGGTAACTCAGTATCAGAGGATTTCCTCGAAACGATCCAGGACTGTTTCCTAAGTCAACATATAACCGAACCCACCCGGGGTAATAATATACTCGATTTAGTTCTGTCGAACAGAGAAAACCTCATTAGCAATGTCGAGGTAGAGAACGAACCTGCAAACAAGGCTCACAAAGAAATTAGATTCCAGTTAGATTTTCAGGTCAGACGTAAGGAAAATTCCATTAACTTCCCAGATTTCAGAAGGGCAAACTTTGATAGTTTAAAGAGGCAGCTGAGAGAGGGGGTGTCGCGCTTGGGCGTGAACCTAACAGATGACATCGACCTGATAACGAGATCTGAGATTACCGTGTTCCACGACAATTTAAATAACAAGTTACTTAATGTACAAAGGCAGAACATACCATATAAAAAACTCAGATCAGACAACAATGACTCTAAATGGATAAATAAATATTCAAAGAACATTATTAGCCAAAGGAAGGTAGATGGATAAATCGTGGCGAAATTTACCTCCGGGAGTATTATAACGTATTGGCCGGTAGGGTTTAGACCGAGATAAGAAAAGCAAAGAGAAATAATGAACTGAAGATAGCAAGGGAGGCGAAGACAAACCCCCAAAGGATTCTACCAAATGTATCAAACTAAAACACGAGATAAGATTGGACCAATACGTTCAGACACTGGCGAGCTAACTGATAACGATGGAAACATGAGCAATAATCTGAATAAATATTTTTCAATAGTTTTCACCACCGAAAATGTAAACATGATACCCGAGGCACGGACTCTATTCAGAGATAGTGAAGAAAACAAATTAAGCGAAATAGTAGTGACTAGTAACGATGTTAGTAAGCAAATAGACAAACTGAAGCCTAATAAGTCACCTGGTCCCGATGAGATATTTGCCAGAGTATTAAAGGAATGTAAGGAAGAGCTTAGTATGCCCTTAGCAAAGTTGTTTAACATGTCATTAAAAACAGGTGTAGTACCAGAATCCTGGAGGATAGCGAATGTAATACCGATTTTCAAGAAGGGGGATAGATAGCTATCCTCTAACTACCGCCCATTCAGTCTAACATTAATAGTAGGCAATTTACTAGAATCAATCATTTCAAACTCTATTCGAAACCACCTGGAGAAGCACAAGTTGATCAATGATTCCCAACATGACTTCACAAGCGGGCGTTCATGTCTAACTAATCTATTAACATTCTTTTCATCAGTTTTCGAATCTGTGGACGAAGGGCACAATTATGATGTGGTATATCTCGACTTAAGCAAAGCGATCGACAGAGTCCCCCACGAAAGACTAATTAGAAAGGTAGAAGCACATGGCATTAAAGGTAATATCCTTAAATGGATTAGGCCGTGGTTACGGGACAGGAAACAGCGAGTGAGCATAAACGGCACTAAATCGCATTGGAGCAATGTCACTAGTGGAGTTCCCCAAGGCTCAGTACTTGGACCATTATTATTTATTATATACATAAACGACATAGATATCGGCATAGACAGCAACATAAGTAAATTTGCTGATGACACTAAAGGTCCTCTTAAAATTATATCTAGCACTTGTGAGACCTCACCTGCATTACGCAGTTTAGTTCTGGTCACCGTATTACAGAATGGATATAGAATCCTTGGAAAGAATCCAGAGGAGAATGTCAAAACTAATCCCGGGCATGAGGAACCTTGAGTACAGAGACAGGTTAAAGCAAATTAATTTGCACTCCCTCGAGAGACGTAGAGTGAGGGGCGACATGATAGAGGTGTATAAATGGAAGTCAGGGTTAAACAAAGGGGACATTACAAAGGTACTCAAACTATCCAACTAGGAGCGAACTAGTAACAATGGTTTTAAATTAGACAAATTTAGATTTCGGCGTGAAATAAGTAAACACTGGTTTGAAAACAGAGTAGTGGATGAATGGAACAACTTACCAAATATCAT
The DNA here is from genome assembly GCA_958450375.1 of Homarus gammarus. Classification (NCBI taxonomy): domain Eukaryota; kingdom Metazoa; phylum Arthropoda; class Malacostraca; order Decapoda; family Nephropidae; genus Homarus; species Homarus gammarus. The sequence goes on along the minus strand of CAUDMG010000748.1, from coordinate 1,118,607 downwards.
CATTAACTGGAATACGCTGGATAGCTTTAAACATAGGTTGGATGCTTATATGAGCAATAGGGGTTGGTCATAAACGGGACTGCCCAGTATGGGTCAATAGGCCCGCTGCAGTTTCCTCCATTCTTATGTTCTTAACACACCAGAATGTCAAGGCGGGTCATAAGAGTTACCATGGCCAGTTGAGGAGGAGGAAGAGAGGTAGAGGAGTAAAGAGAAAAAGAAGGAAGGAAGAAGGGAAGGTAAAATAGAAGAAGGAGCAAGGAGAGGAAGAAGGGAAGGGAAGTGATAAATGATTTAGAGTAACGGGAGGAAAAAGGGAAGGAGCATGTGGTAGTAAAGACAGCAAGAAGAGAAAAGGAGATGCAGGATATATTTAAAATATAATTATCTGAAATTCTTAATTAGACACATAATACTTCAAACAATATAATATGGTTCGTCTTTTACTTATAAACAGGTGATTCTAAATGTGTGATAGGACCTTATTAAGTGGTGTTATTAGAGAGGTCAGAGGTCAGGGAGAGGAGTGGAGGGTAAGTTGACCTCACTCACCTGACCTCCCCAGCAATCACTAGCCAGCTGCACCAGGTCATAGTGTAATCTCTTTGACCATGAAATTGATAAAATGGTATCTCTCTCTCTCTCTCTCTCTGTGCGCGCGCGCTCCCGTGTGTGTATGCGTAATAATAATAATAATGATAATAATAAACAGTTTATTAATAGAGTTGCAGCCGGTGGCTGAAAATATACAGACTTACATTTGATTTAGACATAATGATATAATATGCGTTGAATACATTTACAGGGCTGTACAGTACATAAATCAGGAGTTGTTTATTATTTTAACAATAGATGGGATGGTGCTGTTCTTATATCTATCGGTGAGGGCTCTTATGGGCTGAATTTTGTTGTAGTGGCGGACTGCGCGAGTTGGGTGGGGGGCTGCAGGTGGCAGGAGGTGGCGATGACGAGGGTGGTGTGTGTGTGTGTGTGTCTGCACCTGTTTTTCTCACTTACCTCTCTTGATAAATCTCATTAGGGGACGAGGAAGTTGACCTGGATTCAGAAATAGAACAGTGGAGGAGTGGAAGAACACGTTACTAAACGCCCTCATTAACACGACAGCCTTAGATAGTTAAAAGAATCGGTCGTGAAAGAGGTATCAGTGATAATGGTTGGGTGTAAACAGCTGCTTAGTATTGGTCAAAGGATTTACTGTTATTTCTTCTATGGTTATGTTATACACCTCTCTCTCCATTTTCTGTTAACCTGATGATTCAAAACTAAAGCAAATCTTACCTACCCTGACCCCCCCCCCATTCCCCAGGTAGCGTTAGGGTATCTAATCATCAGGTGACATGAGCCAAATCTTCTCGTGATGCTCTTTCATTTGTCTGTTAGTTTAACCTCCATTCTACTGTGTTTGTTTCACTTTCCTTCTCTCTTTAGTTCTCTTGTTCTTCCTCTTTATATATTTTCTTCTCCTTCCTTCTCTGTCTCTTCCACCCCCCTTTCCTTCTCTGTCTCTTTCGCCATCTCCTGCCTCCTATCTCTCCCCCACCCTCGTTCTGTCTCCCCCACCCTCTCTCTGTCTCCTCCACCCTCTCTCTGTCTCCTCCACCCTCGCTCTGTTTCCTCCACCCTCTCTCTGTCTCCTCCACCCTCGCTCTGTCTCCTCCACCCTCTCTCTGTCTCCTCCACCCTCTTCACAGGTAAGCAGGCAGTAAACCAGGTAATAAACTCACAACACAATAACAGTCCGGCAGTAAAAGGAAGTACTTAAGTAACTCACAGTGAAGTACAGTTGAACTTGAGTACTCGTATATAACTCTTTCTTCCCTCCGCTTTCTCTCCCTTTCTCGATTTTGTGCTTTATATTTATTCTATGGCTTCTCATTCTCTCTCGTTTGATTCTCTGTTCTATATCTCACACTTTGTTTCTCTCTCTATCTCTTCACCTTTCATTATTTTTATCTCTCTGCATTCTAAGTATCTTTCTCTCAACCCCCCCATTCTCTCTCTCTTAGTATCTGTCTCTCAACCCTCCCATTCTCTCTCTCTCTCAGTACCTGTCTTTCAACCCAACCATTGTCTCTCTCTCAGTTTGTCTTTCAACCCTCCCATTCTCTCTCTCTTGCACTCCCAGTATCTATCTCTCCACCCTTCCATTCTCTCTCTCTTTCCCGCACCCTCAGTATCCATCCCTCTAGCCCCCTGCCCTCCTATTCTCTTCTCTCTCTTTCCCAACGAGATTTAAAATATAGGTTGGATAGATACATGAGTGATAAAGGTTAGACCAATAATACCTACTGTGGTGTTCCATGGTATGTCTTTCTGTGGGAACAATTTGCATAGAAACACCAACAATAGCATCAACAATTTTCTCCTTGTTACACACATAAGAACATAAGAAAATAAGGATTCTGCAATGAGCAGGTTGGCCTATGCATGGCAGCTCCTGTCTAGAGATACAACCATTCTCTATCATCCATGAATCTATCTTGCCTCCTTTTAAAACTTTCCAGCGTTCCAGCACTTACTACAAAGTTGCTAAGCTTGTTCCATTCGTTTTACACCCTATTTGTGAAACAGTTCCTTCCTATCTCCCTCCTAAACCTAAACTTATCCAACTTAATTAAATGTGTTGCTTCGAGTCCTATCATTTTCGTCATTCTTCGCTGCACTGACTCCAGTGAATTGATATCCATTCTATAATAAGGGCACCAGAACTGAACAGCATAATCGAGGTGCGGCCTGACTAGCACAAAATATAGTTGCAATATGACCTCCGCAATCTTATTACTTACACTTCTAGATATAAAACCTAATACTGTTTGCCTTATTTCGAACATTAACTCACTGTTTTCTAGGCCGTAGGTCCGGGCTTATAAATATCCCTAACTCTCTTTCACAAGTCGACTTCACTTGGTTGATGTTGTTAAGGCTGTATACATTGACAGTATTTGTTCTTCCAAAATTAAGTACGCTGCACTTGCTGGTGTTGAATTTCATTTGCCATTTTTCTGACCACTCCTGCAGTTTATTTAAATCCTAGTGTAGTGCATTAGCATCATGCCCTGAATTTATCTGCCGCCGTATTTTGGTGTCATCCGCAAACTTCGCTATGTCACTGCTGATCCCAGCATCTAGATCTTTTATGTAGATTATGAACAAGAGTGGGCCCAGTAGTAACCCCTGGGGAACCCCACTGGTTACACAGCCCCACTCAGATTTAACACCATCTACGCTGACCCTCTGTGTTCTATCGGTGTGCCATGATTTTATCCAATTTAAAACTTCCCCTCAATACCATGAGCCTTAACTTTTCTGAGAAGCCTCTGATGCGGTACTCTGTCAAACGCTTTGCTAAAGTCTAAGTAAATAACATCGTAATTTTCGTCATTATCTTCTACCTCGAAGACTTTCCTAAAAAAAGTCAGCAGATTTGTTAGACAAAATTTTCCCTTTGTACACCCTTGTTGAGAGTCGTAGATCAATTTGTTTTTCTCTAAATGCGATCGGATGCTATTTGCTATAATTGATTCAAGAAATTTCCCCAGTACTGAAGTCAAACTAATCGGCCGGTAATTTGACACTGATGCTCTGTCTCCCTTTTAGAATATGGGTACTACATTTGCCTGTTTCCACAAGAATGGCACAACTCTTGTGTCAAATGATTTTGTAAATAAATTTACGAGGAGTCTGCTAATCTGTTCCTTACACTCTTTCAAAACTCGAGGGGACATTTCATCCGGCCCTGGGGATTTTGTCTTCTTTAATTTATTTATCTTCTTAAGAACATCCTCTTTTCTGATGATGATATTCTTTAATTTATCTTCTTCATTTCTCTTAAATATCAGTTCCACCTCTGGAATTTCCTCGTGAATTTCTTCTGTGAAAAGTGATAAGAAGTAGCTGTTTAATGCTTTGCTTATTTTCTCACTATCATCGATCACTTCCCATCTCTCTGACTTTAAAGGTCCCACTTTGTCCTTGACCTTTGTCCTATATACCTGGAAAAATCCTTTGGGATTCGCCTTGAATTCTCTTGCTAGCCTGATTTCGTAGTCCCTCTTTGCCTTCCTTACATTTTCATAGCATTCTTAGATAGTTCATTATACCTATTTCTGAGCTGCTCCTCCCCTCCCTTTAATTTCTTATAAATTCCTTTCTTTATTCCTATGTCATGTTTAAGTTTGTTGGTCATCCACCTTGGCTCATTCTTATTTGACCTAATTTTTCTTTATGGTATATTTTGTTTTTGTGCTTTACGTAGTATACTCGTGAATATATTATAGTCGTGATCAATTTTTGTGTTGCCGGTGACGTCCCCCAATCCTACCAGGGACTGACCTGACTGTTCCCAGGCGACCTCACCTTGGTACCTTCTTAACTCATCATAATCGGCCGATCGAAAGTCTGAGACTCTGACCACACTTATATACATTCAATATAATCTTACTCTTAATTGTGGTATAATATTTATGGTATATACCAATTTATACCAAAGTGATTTATTTTAATGGTATATCTGTATATAGTTTTGTTTCATTCATTTGCATACTGTAATTCATCTCTCTATCAGGTAATCCTCTCTGGGTTTAAATGATTAGAAGTTTTATTTTAATGGATTTATTTATGACTAATACAAAGAAATTTACGGATTATTTCACAAACCAAAATATCAATACATATAATGGAGAGAATAAAAGATTTAATTATTTACTCATCAATGAATAATAAAATGTAAGGATGAATACAGTGATGAAGATAGTGAGTGTAAGTATGAATGAAGGAGTCGGTTGTCTCTCGTCCTTACCAAGCTTTTCACATGAGGATATATAACTCCAGGGCTCCAATTATCCGGGGTTCCAAGTCTCTAAATATTCATGGCTTCAGATACCCAAGGTCCAGATTTTCAGGGTTCCAAATATCAAGGGGTTTTGGCTTTCAAAGGCTTAGAGTTTCAAGCTTTCAATATTACAAAGTTTCAGGGTTTCAAGGCTTCACTATCCAGGTTGTCAGGACGTCAAAGCTTCACTATCCAGGGTGCCAGGTCGTCAAAGCTTCACTATCCAGGGTGCCAGGTCATTAAGGCTTCACTATTCTGGGCATTAGGTCGTCAAGGCTTCACTATTCAGGGTGTCAGGTCGTCAAGGCTTCACTATCCATGGTGTCAGGTCATCAAAGCTTCACTATTCAGGGTACCAGGTCGTCACGGCTTCACTATCCAGTGTATCAAGGCTTCAGACGTGCAACACTGGGATCTTCTCTTGCCTTTTCTCCTCCAAGTCTTCCAAGTTCAGGTGAAGGCGGTAGCAGGTCTGGTCCAACCACTTCTTTGAGTTCTGGCGGTGAGTGAAGAAACAGCCAGATTTATTATCATCATTCAACCATCATTAAAGATTTTATAGTATTCGTGTGAGAAAGTAATTATTATTATCTACTATTGTCATTATTATTGTTGTTATTCTCGTTTTTATTATTGTTATTGTTGATATTCTCGTTATCATTACGACTATTACTGTTGTCATTATTATTACCGGTACTTTTATTACTATTACACCTACAATTATTATTATCATCCTCAATAATCCTATTTTGCAAGTAATTATTTTTGCCAACACAAATTAAGATTCCGTGAGGATTGAGTCCTAGTTTTATTATATAAATACAATAGGTAAACAGACTGACATATCTCGTCAGTTCGTCTCTCGCTTGAGGTTTGGTTAACTTAGATTGGGTTAGGTTCATTTAAGTTAGGCTATGCTACATTAAGTTAGATTAAGTTAGTTTAGGTTAGATTAACTTCGGATATGCTAGCTTAGATTATGTTACATAAAAACATAAGAACATAAGAATGGAGGAAACTGCAGCAGGCCTATTGACCCATACTGGGCAGTCTCGTTTAAACCCAACCCCTATTGCTGATAAAGGGCGACCAAACTTGTGGTGAAAAAACACACCAAGGATGCGACAACAACAGCTATGTGTACCAACTCTTTCAGTCCTTTGATAGACGAATTGGACGTTAGCATAGTCAGGGACAGAGCTGAGAGAGAAGGTATGAAAACCTTAATTGTTGGTGATTCCCAGGTACGGTACCTGGACAGAGCTTTTTGTGGTAAAAATAGAAATGGGATGAGGGTGTGTTTACCAGGAGCTGGGGTGGGGGATATAATTGACATGATGGACAATATCTTGTCTGGTAATGGGAGCAAGCCCATTATCTGCCTCAGATATTGGCCGGTATAGGAGTGAGGAGCTTCTTGATAAGTTCAAGACAGCTATAGAACGTATCAGGTCGAAGGGAGGAATCCCTATAATATGTGGTGTCCTGCCTAGAATGAGAATTGGCAATGAATGGTTGTCAAGGGCAGTTGGTGTCAACGGCCATTTGACAGATATTGCAAGACAATATTAGTATCATTCATTGACAGCTGGGACAATTTTTAAGGCAGATGGGACCTTTATGCTCGGGATGGGGTGCATCTGTCTTGGGATGGGGTGGCAGCCCTGTCTGGCTCTCTTGAGAGGGCAGTTCAAAGGATGTCGAAGTCTTTAAACTGCTTGGAGAACATATGAGCATGTGGGTGGAGGAGACTGCAGTGGGAGTGGGTAAGCAAAGTGAAAGGTTACAGGGGAATAGTACTAGGAATGATGACAAAACCAAGTTAGGCAGGGAGCTAAAACCTAAATGCGACAAAGAGAGGACTCAGAACACGACTAACTTAAATGTTTACAACGCAAACAGTAGGAGTATGAGAAACAAAAATCGATATAATAGCTTTCACCGAAACATGGATAAACCTAGACTCACGCGAGTTACCTGTCGAATACCAAATTGCAGGTTACTAATTATTCCATACTGATAGGCAGATTAGGAAAGGAGGCAGAGTAGCAATCTATGTCAGGGATAATCTGAAGTGTGAAATAAATAAGGAAATAAAAACTGAGCAGAATACAGAAACAATTTGGATAGAATTAATCGATAGTAGGGAAAATTAATCACAGTAGTAATATATAGACCTCCTTATCTTGATAGTTGAAAAGTGAATTATTTGGGTTGAAATGCACAGGACTTCCATACATAGCAAAGTCTGTATAGTAAGCAACTTTAACTTTAACCAAATAGATTGGATTGACCTTCCAGGTAACTCAGAATCAGAGGATTTTCTTGAAACAATCCAGGACTGTTTCCTAAGTCAACAAATAACCGAACCCACCCGGGGTAATAATATACTCGATCTAGTTCTGTCAAACAGAGAAAATCTCATTAGTAATGTCGAGATAGGGAACGAACTTGTTAACAGCGATCACAAGGAAATAAGACTCCATTTACAATTTCAGGGCAGCTGCAAGGAAAATTTCACTAAAGTCCCAAATTTCAAAGGGCAAACTTTGATAGTTTGAAGAGGCAGCTGAGAGAAGGGGTATCATGCTTGGGGGTGAATTACATGACCTCACACAATGTACCTACAGAGGGCGACCTCACCGAGAGTCCTGACGGTTGAGGATGACCTGATCACGAGATCTGAGGTTGACGAGTTCCACAACAATTTAAATAATGAGTTACTTAATGCACAAAGGCAGAACTTACCATACAGAAAACTCAGATCAAACAACAATGACCCTAATTGGATAAATAACTATTTAAAGAATATTATTGGACAAACGAAGGCTATAGGTAGGAGATTAAATCGTGGTGAAGTTTACCTCCGAGATTATTATCAGGTATTGGCCAGTAGAGTTAAGACCGAGATAAGAAAAGCAAAGAGGAATAATGAACTGAAGGTAGCAAGGGAGGCGAAGTCAAACCCCAAGGGATTTTATCAAATGTATCAAACTAAAACACGAGAAAAGATTGGACCAATACAGTCAGATACCGGCGAGCTAACTGATAACGATGGAGAAATGAGCCATTGTCTGACTGTATTGTTCCAATCTTTTCTCGGGTTTTAGTTTGATTAAGTTAGTTTAAGTTTCTGGAGAATCATTCAATTCTCGGCCATAAAGAGAGAAAAGGTGACGAAACTTGTCCATAACATTACCCCTGGCCTCCTGTAATACCTGATAACTCTCCAAAATATTATAGATCAAGACTATTACTCCCAGCAACTTTACAAATGAATTAATGAAACTATACCATTGTTTACTTATTAATGCCCTATCAATAACAAGTCTTAAAGTGTCTGATATAGTGTCTTATATAACACCTGGTAACTATGGAAACTGGACCAGGTAACTATGGAAACAACACCTGGTGACTATGGAATCAACAACTGGTAACTATGGAAACGGCACCTGGTAACTATGGAAACAGGACCGGGTAACTATGGAAGCGACTCCTGGTAACTATAGAAACAGCACCTGGTGACTATAGAATCAACACCTGGTAACTATGGAAATGGCACCTGGTAACTATGGAAACAGCACCTGGTAACTATGGAAACAACACCTGGTGACTATGGAAACAACACCTGGTGACTATGGAAACGGCACCTGGTAACTATGGAAACAACACCTGGTGACCATGGAATCAACACCTGGTAACTATGAAAACAGCACCTGGTAACTATGGAAACAACACCTGGTGACCATGGAATCAACACCTGGTAACTATGGCAACAGTACCAAATAGCTGTAGGAACAGTACCTGGTAATAATCGATACAGACAGGTAAACAGACAGTGGATGAGGTGTAAACGAGCACATAAACTTTTTACAACAGGTGAGAGAGGTCATGAAGGTAAGATTTACAACCTGTCAATAAAATCTGTTCTAGATACTGATTTTTTTTCACTGATTATTACAATGTTTTATTTTATCTATACTTATGATGTTTACGATGATGTTGGTTATTATTATCAGTATCACCATTATCATTATTGTTTTCATTTCTACAATCATATTTATCATCACCAACTACATTATGTTGCTAATCACAATAAAATCTTAGTGTAATGTGGAGGCCATATTTAACCAACCATCCTCGTGTCGTAACCTAAAGTGTGTCAGTTAGGATACGCACAATTCTCGCATCACCATTTACTGTACACCTACACACACACACTTACGATATTTTGAGACTCGGCCGTCAACATTTACACACTCGTAAAATTACTCGTAAATTCAGCAGTGAAGTAGAAGCAGACCGGAGCCAGGAAATTACCTTCAAATTTACAATACACTATTAAATTCACGGTGGTGTACTGATTCTCAAGGTTCACACATTAAAACTTTCCGATCACCTGAAGAATAGACACACCAGTTAATTTTACCTTAAGTTTAAACACATCAACTTATTTGACCCGACGATTAGACACCTCAGCTTATTTGACCCGACGATTAGACACCCCCAGCTTATTTGACCCGATGATTAGACACCCCCAGCTTATTTGACCCGACGATTAGACACCCCCAGCTTATTTGACCCGACGATTAGACACCCCCAGCTTATTTGACCCGACGATTAGACACCCCCAGCTTATTTGACCCGACGATTAGACACCCTGGTTATTTCATCTGAACATTAACCACCCAAACGGCTACCTGGGGGTTATGTTAACTGAAAAATCTTCAGGTGAAATAAGCTGTAGTATCTAGTCTCCAGGTGAAATAAATTGAGGTGTCTAAACTTATGGGTAGAATAAGCTGGGTGTCTAATCTTCTGGTGAAATAAGCTGGGGGAATCTAATCTTCAAGCCAAATACGCTAGGGTGACTAATCTTCAGGTGAAATAACTAGGGTGACTAATCTTCAGGTGAAATAAGTTGACGTGTGTAAAATTTACTGGGGTGTCTAATCTTCAGGAGATCTTGCCTTCCTTCCCCTTGACGTCAGAAAACATATAATTGTCTCACTTAATTTATGCCAATGCGAGGAGTTGGACTGTTAAAATGGTGATAAATGTACCCTGTGACTCTACATACAGGAATTAGAAATTTTTAATTACACGTAAGGACACTTGCATACGTGAGTCGAAAATTAATGGATGGTTTTCACTATGAGTACGACGCTAACCCCCATGAGTACATCGAATTAACCCATGAGTGCAACTCTCGTCCCTCGAGTACAATGACTTACCTTTCTTAGTATGATAATTTTTAACACTGTGGATTCGTATACCAATGTTTAATTAACACGAGCGCGAGCAAATTATATTTTTTAGGGAGGGAGAGAGAGAGAGAGAGCGAGAGCATACGAAACAGACACAGACACACACACACATAAATTCACCTGCAGACAAGGCCTTTCCATGTACCAGCACATAATCAACATGGCTATGAAGATGCTGAACATGGAGAAGTAGAGATGGAACACGTCCGGCCCCGTCCACCTGGAGTACATAGACATAGCTGAGACTGTTTCGTTAGCCAGAGGACCCATCACTGCTGAGTTGGTCGGTTCTGGAAGCTCAACAGAATGATTGCCTTGGGTCACAGAGGGTCGGGACTCACGTATCAGGGGTGAGTTTAGTGTTGTGTGCAGTTTGGTGATTTGACTGGGGCGTGTAAATCAAGGTTTAATGACAGGGTAAAGTTATACACTTCTCTGTATACTTTCCTCTTGTAATTCACTACCTCACTAACAATGGCTGTACACTTGTGGTTTATGTAAACCTGATAGAATTGTTCACTGTTCTCTTTGCACCTGTGAAGCTGTTCCACGTCTGCTGTAACACTTATAAATGTACAGATGTTTATGTTTCTGTCTCTGTCAGTTGTGTAAACACGTTATCACAAATACCTCCGAGAGAGACTGACTGAGTGGCCTGTGTTGTCACCAGGACGAAGATTTGACCACTATGGCCTCACACCACCCGTGACCACTACGTAGAGGAGAAACGAGCCACAAGAAGGACCAATCATATATCGAGTCTCCTTAACAGCTATTGTGATTGGTTGACTGGGACAGATGAAGGAGAGTGAGGTGGGGTATGGGGGAATGTAGAGATAGGGAGAGAGAAGAGATAATTCAGGGATAACGGTTAAGGGAATCCCACCTCCACCTTTATTTTTCTTCAATCACGTTTTAATAAATAGACTCCAAGATAAATTATATTATTAGGATCACCTGAAGAATCTCCACCTCACTTTGTTCTACCTAAAAACATACCACCAGATATTGTGGGGTGGTCAGGTCAGGTCAGGTCAATAAAGGTCAACTTAACTCCACCACTTGCTTACTTTATCTCTATTTAACTCTTATATTCTCTCTTCGTTCCTTTGTCTTTCTCTCTGTTTCATTGTTAAATATGTGCTCTCTCTCTCTCTCTCTCACTCTCTCTCTCTCTCTCTCTCTCTCTCTCTCTCTCTCTCTCTCTCTCTCTCTCTCTCTCTCTCTCTCTCTCCACACACACAGGTAATAAACAGGTGTGTGCTACAGGAGGTGACGTCTTATGTACACTAAGTCAAAACAAAGTGTGATAAATGGTCGAGGAAACAACAGGTGGAGAAGATGGAGGAGGGAGAAGAGATGGAGGAGGGAGAGGAGGTGGAGGAGGGAGAGGAGGTGTAGGGGGAGGGGAGATGGAGGAGGTAGAGGAGATGTAGGAGGGAGAGGAGATGGAGGAGGAAGAGGAGAGGGAGGAGGGAGAGGAGTTGGAGGAGGGAGAGGAGGAAGAGGAGGTGGAGGAGGGAGAGGAACATAAGAAAATAAGGATTCTGCAATAGGCCGGTTGGCCTGTGCATTAGGGTGTGTCATAGGAGGAAAGATCAGCTAAAACTAATGGCCCATCACTTTTTTGGTAGATTTTAGTGTATATAAACAGAAAATAATTTCAGTTTTAATATTTTGCAACCTTTTGCTAGGTAAATTTCAGCGTGAAATTTATCGAAAATCTAACGTACAGCTGCATTAGTGCATTACAATTAAATAGTGAACATTGCTTTCTGACTTCATTCTTTAACAACCCAACTAACAATATATTTTTCTGTCTCAGATTCTGATGCATTTATAAGTTGATAATATTTGCGATGGCGGCTTGTGTCAGGACGAGGAACCAAAAATCCAGCCATCTCAGTCACTATCTTGGGTCTGGGAGAGAGCTCCTGAAGTTGGAGTTGCCTACATTGAGAGATGCTTTGAGATACGGTGTTTTAATCAGGCAAATCAGTGAAAAGAACCAAAGAACTTACACAAACAAAGACATTGCCAGTGATATGACCAAAGCTGTCTTGGCACAGTACACTCTGACTAACGCTCAGTTCAAGCCTCCAGTCATAACAAGTCAGAAGAAGATTAGTGAGAGACTGCTAGCCAGTTGAGAAAAGGCAAGGGATATCTCTCTTGGGAGAGGAAAACTTGCAGTTAAGGACAGCTTTGCCAAGCAACTGGACCAGTTATTTGACATAATTACTTGCAAGTGCCCAATTGTTCTCTGTCCTGAGTTTGGATGCGATCGTGACTGTAAATCCGAGGCCCACATCTCCTGTATTTGCAAGCGTGAACTGAAGATTCCTGTGATCGAACTGGCATTTGTCAAAGCACAGAGAGAGAAGACTGGCAGTATAGGGGCTCTCATGATTTCTAGCCAAGATATTCCGGAGTCCAAGAGACAGGAGGCTGCCACAGAGAGACAGAAGAGGAGAAGAGTTACCGAGGAAAAGAGACTTGAGAAGGCCCAGGGTGAGGTAAAAAAGGCCGATGATTGGAGTCAAGCTAATTCAGAGTTTAATGACTTCCCCATGGCTGATCCGAGTGCTGACCAGGAGAATGGTGACTTTGTCCCTAACCCAGAAAATAATGATCCCAAACCTTCCAGGCATAAGATTCGAAATAGGAAAGATATCCCGAGCATAGCTCTGGCCAGCATGCGACACCACACTGGTCTCAGAGAAACTGCAGAGATAGCAACAGCTGCCTGGATTGACGGTGGTTTGATAACACCTGATGATGTTCACCTGGTGATAGATCATAACAAAGTAAGGAGAGCTCAGGAGAAACTTGTCAGTAACCTAGAAGAGGAGTTTGATAAGGGGATAAGAGAAAATGGAATCAATTGTTTGTTCTTTGATGGGAGAAGGGATGACACTAAAGTGTTCATGAAAGTTGGAGATTCTGACAAGTTGTTCCCTGCCATGGTGAAGGAGGAACACTACTCCTGCTGCAGTGAACCAGGAGGGAAGTATTTGTGGCATTTCACTCCAGAGAAAGATGACATCAGGAAACCAGCTGAGATAGTGGCAGATAACATTGTGAACTGGCTCAGAGAGAGGAACGTAGGCCATTGGAGGGGACAGCACCAACACGAACACAGGGTGGCAAGGAGGGGTCATACAGTGGATAGAGCGGAAGATTGGGAGGAAGCTGGTCTGGATTGTTTGTGACCGCCACACCAACGAGTTACCACTCAGACATCTGATCCAGGAGCTGGATGGCAAGACTCTTTCAAACAACAGATGGTCTGGTCCTCTTGGCAAGATGCTGGACTCTACCACTGAGTTAGAAATAAATCCGAGCTTTGAAAAAATCACAGTTGGCCCTCCACTCGTTGAGCTTGAACATACTGTCAGTGACGACCTGAGTACTGACCAGTACTATGGTTACATGATTTGCAGTGCCATCAAAACTGGGGTCATGCCTGATAGACTTGCTTACCTGCAGATAGGTCCAGTCTCACATTCTAGGTGGCTCACAACGGCTCTCAGGTTCTGCAGAATTTGGGTCGCTCATCATAAACTGAAAGGGAACCAGCTTCACAACCTGAGACTTATTGTCCAATTCATCGTGAGTGTCTACTTGCCAAATTGGTTCAACACCAAGGTCAAGTCATCGTTCTCCGAAGTTCCGAGGCATGTTCTCTTCCAGCTTGAGCTCCTGAGGAGTTAGCCAAGGAAGGTTGTTCAGATTGTGGAGCAGACTGTGAGGAGATCTTCCTGGTATGCTCATCCCGAGGCAGTTCTGCAGACAATGCTCTGCAGTAAGGATGAGGAGGAGAGAAGAGTGGCAGTCAAAAAGATCTTGGATATGAGACTTATGAGAGGATCTGGGCATGACGAATCAGTTGGTGACGATTCCTTCAGGGTCAGGAAGATTCCTGAAGTCAATCTAGGTGCCAAGACCCTCACTGATCTCATAGATCTGGATAACATCCAGGCTGGCGGTGAGCCCCCTCTTACCTGCAGCCTCACCAAAGTTCAAGTCAGAGCTTTCCTGGACAACCCCATGCATGTCCCTGCCTGGCTCTCGCACACCCAGAGTATAGAGCGTTGTGTACAGCAAGTGAGCGAGGCCAGCAGTCACGTGTACAACCAGGAGAGGAGGGAAGGCTACATCCGAGCTCAGGTGGTCAGCAGGAGGTGATGAGTAGAAACAGAAGCAAGAAAGACATGTTCTCTATGGTGTGCAGCAACACCGGGACGTAGTAGTAAAACCGATTTTTGTATTTGATGATTTTGTTTTCTAAAGTAATATTAAATTTACTAAATGTGTCTAGATCATTCATTTCACTATTCTGGATCATTTTCATCCGAATAAATTAACCTGATACATTTACTTTACTTTAAATAAGCTATTTAGTGGTGTTGGTAAAAGGGTGGGAATACTGAATTTTCATAAGATTTCAAGTTAAAATTTACCTAGCAAAAAATAAAAACTTTTCAAATCTGAAGATATCACATGATTCTGCACATAGAACTACATCATTAATACCATGGGCCGATTTTTCAAACTCAAAAAAAAAAAATTCGCCTCCGTATGACACACCCTAACGCCCTAATCCATTTTAGAATATTACCTTTAATGCCATGTGCTTCTACCTTTCTTATTAGTATTTCGTGGGGGACTGTGTCGAAGGCTTTGCTAAAGTCGAGATATACCACATCATAATTTTGCCCCTCGTCCACCGATTCGAAAACTGATGAAATGAATGTTAATAGATTAGTTAGACATGAACTCCCGCTTGTGAAGCCATGCTGGGAATCATTGATTAATTTGTGCTTTTCCAGGTGGTTTCGAATAGAGTTTGAAATGATTGCTTCCAATAATTTGCCTACAATTGATGTTAGACTGATTGGACGGTAGTTAGAGGTAAGTGATCTATCCCCCTTCTTGAAAATCGGTATTACATTCGCTATCCTCCAGGATTCTCGTACTACACCTTTTTTTAAGGACATGTTAAACAACTTGCCTAAGGGCATACTAAGCTCTTCCTTACATTCCTTTAATACTCCTTTAATATCAGATCATTATTCTTCTTTGCTGTCCTTATCTCGGTCTTAACCCTACCGGCCAATACCATATAATAATCCCGGAGGCAAATTTCGCCATGGTTTATCCTTCTACCTATAGCTTTCCTTTTTCCAATAATGTTCTTTAAATGATTTTTATCCATTTAGGGTCAGAATTGTCTGATGTGAGTTTTTTGTATGGTATGTTCTGCCTTTATGCATTAAGTAACTCATTATTTAAATTGTCGTGGAACTCGGCAATCTCAGACCTCGTTATCAGGTCCATGTCAACCGTCAGGTTCATGAGTGGGGTGAGGTCGGTGTGAATAACCCCCAGGCGTGATACCCCTTCCCTCAACTGCCTCTTCAAACTATCAAAGTTTGCCCTTCTGAAATCTGGGACTTTTGTGGAATTTTCCTTACGTCTGCCCTGAAAATCTAACTGGAATCTAATTTCTTTGTGATCGCTGTTTGCAAGTTCGTTCCCTAAATTGACATTGCTAATGAGGTTTTCTCTGTTCGACAGAACTAAATCAAGTATATTATTACCCCGGGTGGGTTCGGTTTATGTTGTCTTAGGAAACAGTCCTGGATTGTTTCGAGAAAATCCTCTGATTCTGAGTTACCCGTAAGGTCAGTCCAATCTTTTTGGCCAAGGTTAAAGTCGCCTACTATACAGACTTTGTTGTGTATGGAAGCCCTGCACATTTCATCCCAGATAAGTCGCTCATTAACTCTATCAAGGTCTATATATTACTCCTGTGATTAATTTTTCCCTACCGTCGATTAATTCTATCCAAACTCTTTCTATATTCCGCTCAGTTTTTATTTCCTTATTTATTTCACACATCAGGTTATCCCTGACATAGATTGCTACTCCGCCTCCTTTCCTGGTCTGCCTGTCGGTATGGAACAATTTGTAACCTACAATTTGGTATTCGACCGGTAACTCACGCGAGTCTAGGTTGATCCATGTTTCAGTGAATGCTATTATATCGATTGTTTCGGTACATACCAAGGCCCTAATATCATCCATTTTGCTTCTCATACTTTTACTGTTCGCATAGTAGACATTTAGGTTAGTCGTGTTCTGAGTCCTCCGTTTACTGCGTTTAGGTCTTAACTCGCTGTCTAATTTAGCTTTGTCATTATTCCTAACACTATTTCCCTGTAACCTTTTACTTTGTTTACCCACTCCCAATGCAGTCTCCTCCACCCCCGTGCCCATATGTTCCCCTAGTAGTTTAAAGACTTCGATAGCTTTTGAACTGCCCCCTCTAGAGAACCCGCCAGGATTGACACCCCATCCCTAGGCAGGTGCACCCCATCCCTAGCATAAAGGTCCCTTCTGCCATAGAAGTTGTCTCAGTTATCAATGAATGGGACTGATATTGACTTGCAATATATGTCAAGACAGTCGTTTACACCAACTGCCCTTGACAACCATTCACTGCCAACTCTCCTTCTAGGCAGGACACAGCATATGATTGGGATACCTCCCTTAGTCCTAATACGATCTATAGCTGCCTTGAACTTATCAAGATGCTCTTCGCTCCTACACAGGCCAATATCATTGCCTCCTGCACTGAGGCAGATAATGGGTTTGTTCCCATTACCAGACAAGATATTGTCCATCCAGTCAATTATATCCCCCACCTCAGCTCCTGGCAGACACACCCTCATCCTATTTTTGTTTTTACCACAAAAAGCCCTGTCCAAGTCCCCTACCTGTGAGTCACCAACAATTAAAGTTTTTATACCTTCCTTGTCAGCCCTGTCCCTGACTGTACTAACGTCGAATTCGTCTATCAAGGGACTGAACGAGTTGGTACACTTAGCTGCTGATGACGTTGTTGATGTATCCTTGGTGTATTTTTTCATCACCAGTTTGGTCTTCCTTCTCCTCACAACCTTCCACTCGCCTGAGTTTTCGTCAGACACTGGCTTTCCTTGTCCCGCCTTTTCCTTTATCTTCGCTATCTCCTTTAATTTCAGTTTCTCCAACGTGGCCCTCTCTATTTCTTCCTTGGCCCTCTCCAATTCTTCCTCGGCCCTTTCCAGCTTGGCCAACAAACTCCCACGCCCCAGACCACACATAGCACTGGCCATATCTGATAATTATTTCTATGGAGCTAAGCCTGCCGTGACCTTTTCCCTAGTGAGGTCAGAACACAACTGAGGTCAGACCACAACTGAGTAGGGGAGGGAGGGAGAGGATGTGTCGGAGGGAGAGGAGATGGAGGAGGGAGAGGAGATGGAGGAGGGAGAGGAGGTGTAGGAGGGAGAGGAGATGGAGGAGGGAGAGGAGGTGTAGGAGGGAGAGGAGATGGAGGAGGGAGAGGAGATGGAGGAGGGAAAGGAGATGGAGGAGGGAGAGGAGGTGTAGGAGGGAGAGGAGATGGAGGAGGGAGAGGAGATGGAGGAGGGAGAGGAGGTGTAGGAGGGAGAGGAGATGGAGGAGGGAGAGGATGTGTAGGATGGAGAGGAGGTGTAGGAGGGAGAGGAGATATGGGAGGGAGAGATGTAAGAGAGTAGACTCGTACTGTAAATATCTGATAAGATTATATTCTCTGGTGGGAATATACTGTTCTTGTGAGCTCTGGAGTGTATATAAAAAATATATATTCTTCGAGTTGTATTGAATCTCGTTTCCATACGTACTGGTAAAAACGTAAGTTAAGACTGTTATAATGATGACCTTAGTTGATGTGGAAGACATTGTGGACTATTGCATTAGCATAAGAACATAGGAATGATGGAAACTGCAGTGGGCCTATTGGCCCATATTGGGCAGTCCTGTTTACACCCAAACCCTATTGCTCATATATCCATCCAACATATGTTTGAAGATATCCAGCGCATTCGAGTTAATGATGATGTTTGGTAACTTGTTCCATTCAACCACTACTGGATTTCCAAACCAATGTTTGCCTATTTCGCGCCTGAATCTAAATTTGTTTAATTTAAAACCATTGTTACGAGTTCGCTCCTGGTTGGATAGTTGGAGTACCTTTGTTATATCACCTTTGTTTAGCCCTGACTTCCTACATCTCTATCATATCGCCCCTCACCCTACGTCCCTCGCGGGAGTGCAAATTAAGATGCTTAACCTGTCCCTGTACTCAAGGTTCCCAATGCCCGGGATTATTCTTGTCATTCTCCTCTGAATTCTTTCTCGGGATTCTATATCTATTCTGTAGTACAGTGACCAGAATTGAACTGCGAAATCCAAGTGAAGTCTCACAAGCGCAAGATATAGTTTTAGGATGACCTCGCTATCTTGTAACTAACACTCCTTTGTATGAACCCAAGTTTGAAGAATCTAAGTCTGTACTATGTGAATGAGAGGGAAACTTTGAGGGAGCTTCTGGAAGGTGTAGGTCACAGTAACGGGTGGAAGTAAAGTGATCTATAAATGAACCTTAACACTTAATGAACTCTAGCCTATTATACTTTGTTTGCTGACTTTGGCTAGATACGGTATGATGATGCTGTTCTAATGTTATTTTTTATGGTTAGTTTGTGCTCCTGTATAATAGTTGTAAGTTTATATAGCTAGTGTTAATGTGTGTTCCTGTTTAACACTGATAATGTTTTATTTATTAAATCATATGATAAAGATATAATAATTTACATGTCCTGGGACTGAGAGCTTCTGTTCTACACACCTGAAAGAGGAAGAGACGGAGGGTCAGGTCAACTAAGCCACAGGTCACTTTGGCGCCTCTGACCTGTCACTTGGGACACACACACCACCACCACCACCACCACCTACACCCCCCCCCCCCCAACACACACACACACCACCACCACCACCCCTACAACCCCCTATACACACACACATCACCATCCCTACAATAATATTGGAAGAACAAATACTTATAATGTATACAGCCTTAACAACATCAACCTAGAGAAGTCGACTTGTGAAAGAGACCTAGGGGTACTTGTAAGCCCGGACCTACGGCCTAGAAAACAGTGCGTTTATGTTCGAAATAAGGCAAACAGAGTATTGGGTTTTATATCTAGAAGTGTAAGTAACAAGAGTGCAGAGGTCTTATTGCAACTATATCTTGCGCTAGTCAGGCCGCACCTCGATTATGCGGTTCAGTTCTGGTGCCCCTATTATAGACTGGATATAAATTCACTAGAGTCGGTGCAGCGAAGAATGACAAAAATGATTCCGGGACTTAGAAACCTTCCATATCAGGATAGGTTAAAGAAACTTAACTTGCATTCCCTAGAAAGACGAAGAGTGCGGGGAGATATGATAGAAGTATTTAAGTGGGTGAAAGGAATCAATAAAGGCGATATAGATAAAGTTCTTATAATATCCGAGCAGGATAGGACTCGGAGCAACGGATTCAAGTTGGATAAGTTTAGGTTTAGGAGGGAGATAGGAAGAAACTGATTCACAAATAGGGTGGTGGACGAGTGGAACAAGCTTAGCAACTTTGTAGTAAGTGCGGGAACTCTGGAAAGTTTGAAAAGGAGGCTAGATAGAGTCATGGATGACAGAGAGTGGCAGTAACTCTCGACAGGAGCTGCCATGCACAGGCCAACCGGCCTATTGTAGACTCCTTATTTTTCTTATGTTCTTAACCCTCCCACACACACACCACCACCACCCCTACAACCCCCTACACACACACCACCACCACCCCTACAGCCCCCCCTACACACACACACACCACCGCCCCTACAACCCCCCCTCTTACACCACCACCAACACCCCTACAAACCCCCCGCCTACACCCACACACACACACACACACCACCACCACCACCACCACTACAACCCCCCTACACACCACCACCCCCTTAACCCCCCCCCCCCCCCACACACACACACACATCACCACCACCACCACCCCTATCTAAATCCGCGCTGGGGCAGTTGTCTATTTGTGTGCGTGTGTTGAAGGTCGAAGGGGGGGTTCTGTGGGGGGGGGGGGGGGGTGAGGAGAGACAGTGCACAGCATCTCGGTCGGGAAGGTTACAATCCATAATAACATTTTACATTTGACTCCATAGGTGTCTATAATATATTATATTCAGACCAGATTCAAATGTTCGAAAAATTTAGAAGTATATTGAAAATAATGCTGACTTAATTATTTCTACAACTCCCTCACTATACATGACACCTGGGAGACTCAGAGCAGATGATGAAGCTGTGTGTGCGTGTGACCTTATCGTATATAAGCGTTTTATTTGTTATCACCTACCCTACTCTTCCCATTTTTTATGTGTCTCTGTATCACCTGCCCAAACTTCTCATTATTTATTAGTCCTTCTATCTAAATATCTACAGATCCTAAACAAAAGTCCTTAAAATTATGTAACATATATACAAGTTCCAAATTTTTATACAGTGTTGCCATCTGTTGGCCAGACATGACTGGTATCCTATGTTCTCTCGGTGACGAGTTCAAGGCTGGTCCAGCTGTTGTGTTTCCTGAATACAGAAATCTATGTTTCATCTCCAGGTCTCACAGCCACCACCCCCCATCCTTGACCTCATCACCTCTGAGAAGACGAAAGGCGGGTGGGTTGGTGAGTTAGGTTAGGCTGCGTTGGTTTTGAGCTGGGTTGGTGAGTAAGATTGGTGATTCTGGAAAGCGAGGACTGGTGACATCCGAGGGGGTGAGTGGAGGGCACCAAGAATCACGGATCAGGATCGGGTGAGTTAGATTGGTGATCCTGGTAAGCGAGGACAATTTTATGGAGTGAACTAAACAAACAATGAACTGACAATACTCTGTAACATTTAGTGCCGTAATATCTTGAACATTGGGGTCCGATAAACATCCTTTGTGGGTTTTATTATATAATACTTTTGCGTTACCGCTCACATGACTAACTGCTGTCCACCGCAAAATTCAAAATAAAATTCCCTAACCCACCACCACCCCTACATTTTCCCCCCACACACCACCACCATTACACCTACACTTCCCCACCCCACACACCACCACCTCTACACCCATCCACCACACACCACCACCCCCCCTACACACTCCACGCAAACACCACCACCTACCACTACACCCCCACACACCACCACCACCCCTACACCCCTCCCACACACACACACACACACACACACCACCTTTCCTACAACCCCCCCCCCCCACACACACCACCATCTCTACACACCACCACCACCAGCACTCCCCATCACACACACACAGACACAGACACACACACACACACACACACACACACACACACACACACACACACACACACACACACACACACACACAACTATGTACGAAGAGAGAAAGAGACAGATACTATCAGAGGAAGGCGCAAGAAGGCTCAAGATGCGGATTCTCAATGTCTTTTATGACAAATTACCCACTTAACAGGAGATGTGAGAACCTTCCTAACTGGCTCACTTAAAACCACGTCGAAATTGCCCGGAGATTTTACAGTGGCTGGAGATATTCTCTTATACCCAATTAAAGGAAAACTTCACGTAAGAATATTTGGCGAATCTCGACTTTCTCTTTTTCTGTATCATGATTTTATTAGCCACCATTTTGCCACTTAATGTTTTTGATGACTATAATGAAAAGGAGGAATATGATGTATGTGAAAATTTCGACAGATGTTTCCCCGCCTCTGTGTACATTGTACCTCCCTGACGAGTAGCAAACAGAGGAAGATTGTGGTTGGTTGTGGCGGTTCTTTCCATTTCCCTTACCCATTCTTTGTCATTCTCACTCCATTTTAACTCTCATTGTTCCTTTATCTCTTCGCTCCTCACCTTTTTATATACAGCAGTATTCCTGTTCGATTAGCACCTTCATTAGCTAAGAGCAGAAGTCAAGGAGAAGAATTAAGACAGCTTACCAAAATCAAGAAATGCCAGTACTCAGAGGCGCCTAATATCATTACACATGGTCAGGATTTGTTGTGGCTGCTCCTTCCATCTTCCACACCCATCCCTCTTAAGTCGCTACCCATACCATCCTCCTGCCCCTTCCTCTCTCTCTGCCCCTCATCTACTCGTGTAATATTTCCTCTCTACAAACACCCTCACTAGATGAAAAAAAAGTATAATAAGGACAAATTTAAAAATATATATAAACAAAGAGACGCCAGTACCCAGAGGCAATAGCATCACGAAGGAGAGGGATTTGTTGTGGCTGTTCCATCCACCTCTCTTAACCAGGCCTTTGTTAATTATCTCCCCAACCCCTTATCGCTCGTCCTTTCCGTGATTCTTATCAATGTTTTATAGATGACCTCTATTTTATGACACCAGGATATCGCTGCTGCTGCTAATAATAATAATAATAATAATAATAATAATAATACAGGTTGAAATTCCCATATCTGGCATTCTAAAACTCCACGAAAACTGCGATGATTTCGGAAAATCCTTTACCCGGCAAACCTCCAAAAGAACAGTGCAGTCGGATGATAACGTGAATGAAACTCAACTACCCGGCAAACCTTCCATCGAGCAGTAGTGTCTTGTAGTTTAACCGGTTGGCCGCTAATGTTTTGGTGGCGCGCCAATCGCTCCCTTCATTCAGTTCGTTTGTTTGAATTCACAGATGAGGTGTGGTGGTGTGCTTATTTAAGTGTTATAGTTTTATTCTACCTTTATTGAACAGCGCCACGACTCCCAAACATGTGTTTATTTACAGTATATAAGTACGACCTTCTAAATAAAGGGAATTTCCGATATCCGGCTCTGAGCTGGTCCCGTGGTTGCAGGAAATAGGAGCTTTAACCTGTAATAATAATAATTTTACTACTAATAATAAAATTTATAATACTTCTGATACTACTAATAAAACCTATAGTCAACAATTCAGTATGGTTGGCAAGACTCATCTAGTACTAGGAGCGATAAGATGAATCCACACCAACACAACATTGTCGATAACATAATTATACAGTATTGGCAATTGTGTTATCAACAATGTTGTAAAAAATATACGAAAATATTTGCAGTGTTGACAACATTACCGGCAACTAAAATATATCAAGCAAACTGATGGTGCGGACGTGATTATTACTCCTCTCTTTCTAACAATGTTGGCATCTTTTATCCCAAATGTTGACCACAGTGTTGGTGTGGACCCACCTTTAGTAACAGGAACAGTGGTATTGTTTATAACTATATCTAGCATTAGTGAGGCTTAACTTGGAGCATACAGTTCAGTTTTGGTCTTCGTAATATGAGGTGGATATAGAGTTCCTTAAAAGCCTCAGCGAAGGATAACAAAGTTAATCCCGTGCATTAGGAACTTTCCTTATAGAGACAGATTACGGAAGCTAAATTTGCATTCTATTGAGAGCCGTAGAGTGAGGAGCGAGGAATGAAGATGGGGTTAAATAACGATGGAAGCTTCAAATAATGCTGGACAGATACTGTGTATGAGTGATAAAGGGTGGAAGTAAACAGGGCAGTCTAGTATGGACCAAGAGTCCTATCCCTGTTTCCTTCCTTATTATGTTCTCCTACCACCACTTCTACCACCTCCACAGCCACTACCACTACCACCACATCCGCTAAAACCATCATCACTAATATTACTATTATTACCACCACCATCACCACCACAAATAATACACCACTACCACTACTATTACTACCACCACTATTACCACCATTATTAACACTATTAATACTACTGTCACCAGCACCACCACAACCACCACAACTACCATCATCGCTACTAACACCACCACCACTAATACTACCACCACCGCCACCCCTACAACTACTACCACCAGTATTAACACCATTAACTATTAATACTACTACCACCACTACTATTACTACCACCATCACTACCACCATCACTACCACCACTACCACTACTACCACCACTATCTCCAATACTACTAATACTACCACCGCTATCAATACTACCATCACAACCATCACTACAAAGCACTGCTACTAGTACCAACATCACTACTACTACTACCAGTATTACTCGCTTCACCAGTATTCCTACCGCCTCCATCACCAGCATTACTCCCACCACCACCACCATTACCACTACGACTAGAACATAAGAACATAAGGATGAAGGAAACTGCAGCGGGCCTCTTGGCTCATACTGGGTAGTCTCATTTACACCAAACCCCTATCGCTCATATATCCGTCCAACCCATGTTTGAAGCTATCCAGCGTGTTCGAGTTAATGATAATGTTTAGTAACTAGTTCCACTCATCCACTACTCTATTTCCAAACCAATGTTTACCTATCTCGCGCCTAAATCTAAATTTGTCTAATTTAAAACCATTGCTACCAGTTCGCTCCTGGTTGGATAGTTTGATTACCTTTGTAATGTCCCGTTTGTTTAGCCCTGACTTCCATTTATACACCTAGATCATATCGCCCCTCACTCTACTACCACCACCACCAGTATTGCTCCCACCACGACCACCACTACTACCACAGCCACCTCTATATGAACAAAAGCTTCTCGTGTATTATATATATATATATATATATATATATATATATATATATGTAGACCTCACCAGCCAGGACTCGAACCCTCGACCTTATGCGTGTGGCCAGGGATTGCTACCACCTTGCCACAAGGACACTTAAGGTCGATGGTTCTAGTCCTGGCTGGAGAGGTCGTTGATTATATGTTGAAGTCCGCGTGTTATATGGACTAAATGAAATATATATATATAATCAACGACCTCACCAGCAAGGAATCGAACCCTCGACCTACTGGGTGGGACTAGAGAACGCTTACCGGCTAACCCACAAGTGTCCTTGTGGCCTAGCCGGTAAGCATTCCCTAGTCCCACCCAGTAGGTCGAGGGTTCGATTCCTTGCAGGTGAGGTCGTTGATTATATGTTCAAAGTCCGCGTGTTATTTGGACTAAAAATGAAGTATATGTATATATATATATATATATATAT
The DNA here is from genome assembly GCA_958450375.1 of Homarus gammarus. Lineage (NCBI taxonomy): Eukaryota > Metazoa > Arthropoda > Malacostraca > Decapoda > Nephropidae > Homarus > Homarus gammarus. The sequence continues at coordinate 1,093,517 of CAUDMG010000748.1, read as the reverse complement.
ATATATACGTGTGTGTGTGTGATATTAATAAAAATCTCATATATGTAAATGGTTCTGTGATTCCAACATTTTCCAAAGGGCCACCCAGAGAGCATAGCTTAAAGGCCACTCAGAGAGCGTGACTTAAAGGCCACTCAGAGAGCGTGACTTAAAGGCCACTCAGAGAGCATGACTTAATAACACCTCAGTCATCTTACGGTCTCAACATCATAATACAACCAAGCGTCTAAAAGAACTCTATAGTGTAATATATACTCGAGTCAAACGAGCAGACGACTCCTATATCAGGCATGGTTGTAGCTTGAAGGGTATGTAGTGATCTGACACGTAGCTGTAGCGCTGTGTAGTGAAGATGAGGTTGCTACACTAAAGGAGATAACAAGAGAGTTAAAATGTCAGCAGAATATTGCAAGTCAAACATTGTCAGGGGACAGTAAGACCCAGTTGTCGCAGGTCATCATAAAGTAACGGCGTTACAAGTGGGAGTGTTGCCCTCTTGAATCATCCAGTCGAGTGTGTGTGTCAGAATTGTGACTTGGAGTGGCCGAAACTGTATATTTGAAGGGCGTTGTGGCGAGTAATAGGAAAGGTCAGTGTGTCGCTTTAGCTTGTACCGCTCGAGCGATACTGTGACACTGATCTATTTGTTGAAGAGTCTTAAGGTGACGTTGATCTATAGGTTGAAGAGTCTTCAGGGCATTATTTAGCAGATAGATAGATAGATAGATAGATAGAAATTTAATCATTAAAATTTTCCTATAAATGTACAATGGATTTAACATAACAACATTATACTCGCTTCCTTGTACAGGTGTTGGGGGAGTTAATTGGTAGACCATAGTAAGAGTTATGACGTCATAGGCTGGGAGGATCACAGCCTACATATACAGGTACACATATAAACTAACTCTTGTAATTAATACTAATTATACTCATTAGCACGACGTGGGTAAAGGTTAACAAATATGTACAAAATTACCGATGTCATATTTTCTCTAATCAATCAGTGAACCGATTCAATTATGTATTAATTATAGGTAATGATTAATAGGGTCGAAGCCATAGTTCAGTGGGCCGGATACATTGTTTTGGTGGGCCATAGTTTACCTGGCCGGATGCAATGTTTTAGTGGGCCATAGTACAGTGGGCCGGATACAATGTTTTGGTGGGCCATAGTACAGTGGGCCGGATACAATGTTTTGGTGGGCTATAATTCAGCGGGCCGTGTTAGTCCTGGGTGAGGGGAGGGGTTAAGTGTATATGGGGGAGAGTGCTTTAATGTGTATGTGTAATGGGGGGGTTAAGTGTGTGTAGGGGAAGGGTAGAGAGGGAGAGAGTGTGTATGTGTGTGGTGGGGGAGAGAGTTTGAGTGTGTATGTGTGTATGGGGAGAGAGTTTGAGTGTGTATGTGTGTATGGGGAGAGGGGAGATTACTTGCATGTACGTGTATGTGTGTGTGGATATAATACAAAAATATATCACACATATACACCACTCACCCCCTTCTACAGTGACCCTCCCGCCAGCCAGCCAGCCAGCCAGTCAAGGAGAGCTTATGGAAACGTTACCTCCATCTATAACGCACGATCCACCACGCATTATTACCCTGAACTAAGAGGGCGTCCTATATATTATAGTGATAAATCGTTAATGTGACAATATAGCCTATAATCTATTTTACATTACCCTGAGATACGAGGGTTTGCTCTATAATATATAATTAATGAAATGACACTAGAGTAGAAGACATTCAATTGTACAGTTGCGGATAAAATTCCTTGAACACTTGACAATATCTGGCATCTATTTCTGGGTCACATATATAGTATTGCCACTTTTTATCACATTTGTACTGTATAACTATGTCAGGTACTCTAAGTGTCCAGGAAATTTTGTCCGCAACTGTACATTGCCGTCACCTACGAGCCTTTTGTTATATCAAAATAATATATCCTAAGGTAGGAAAGGTAACATGTAATCCATTATGTATTAGCGTAAGATGCGAGTCTTTCTTATGATAATATATCGCTGCGATGATAATGTAAAATATAGTTGGGAGGAGGAGAGAGAGAAAGATATATTATATACCTGTGCTTTTGCTTATCTGGGAAGTGTGGTTTTATCACAGGATGGTCGCCGTAAATCATGAACTGCTATTGTTATGTTATGGAGATTGTCTTGTGGGTGGTGGTGTTCATCCTGGGGAAAGGAAAACATGAGGGGGTGTGGCAATATTCGTTGACGTTGGGCGTGGAGAGAGAGAGAGAGAGAGAGAGAGAGATACCACCACACATTTTCACAGTAAAGATAACAAGGCCACCACTAACCGCTGGTGATTAAACCACACAACCAATTAGTGTAATGGTTAGGAGTAATTACACTGCCGCCGACCAGTTAGGAGGATAGGTAATTAGTAGCTCAGGACAGAAATGGCTAGTAATGGGGATAGTAATTAGCATGTTAGAATAGGTGACTAGTTGCTTGGGTGGATAGTTAATAGGAGAGAGAGAGAGAGAGAGAGAGAGAGAGAGAGAGAGAGAGAGAGAGAGAGAGAGAGAGAGAGAGAGAGAAACACCTCCATCTGTTAATCAATCTCCCAACACTGACCACCACTTATCTCTCCATTAAAACGCAATCCACTGAGGCCATTAACGACTCTGATAGCAGTTGTTATACTCTAATCACCTTCGTTTTTTAATCACTATCAGTAACTAAACCACTCAAAATCAATTTATCTTTTTTTTTAACAAAATGTATTTTTATGTTTCAAGAAAAAAAAATGCAGACTTGATATTGACAAATTTTACAAACTGGAAATAAATCTTTGGGTAATATTTCAGTATTATGTTGATATAGTTAACATAAGAATACCAAGAATTACATGAAGATTAGGTTAGGTTAGGTTAGGTTAGGTTAGGTTAGGTTAAGTTAAGTTAGGTTAGGTTAGGTTAGGTTAGGTTAAGTTAGGTTAGGTTAGGTTAGGTTAGGTTAGGTTAGGTTAGGTTAGGTTAGGTTAGGTTAGGTTAAGTTAAGTTAGGTTAGGTTAGGTTAGGTTAGGTTAGGTTAAGTTAGGTTAGGTTAGGTTAGGTTAGGTTAGGTTAGGTTAGGTTAGGTTAGGTTAGCGTCAAGGTGTTTATCATCAGGTGACATAAGAAGGGGTGCCTATTCTTCATATGATGCAATGCTACTACGAGAACATGATAATATTTTGTATGTAACTTGGGATGAAGGGGACTCGTTTATTTATTGATGTTTGTTATATTATACCGGAATGTTCTAGTCGATTCTCAGTTTTTCCCATACTTTCTCAGGCAACCCACAACATTCCCCACACTCCCACAGTACTCTCCACACTCCCACAGTACTCCTCACACTCCCACAATACTCCCCACATTCCTACAGTACTTTACACACTCCCACAATACTCCCCACACTCCCACAGTACTATTCACACTCCCACAGTACTCTCCACACTCCCACAGTACTCCCCACACTCCCACAATACTCCCCACACTCCCACAGTACTTTACACACTCCCACAGTACTCCCCACACCCCCACAGTACTCTCCACACTACCACAGTACTCTCCACACTCCCACAGTACTCCTCACACTCCCACAGTACTCCCCCCACTGCCACAGAACTCCGCACACTCCCACAGTACTCTCCACACTCCCACAGTACTCTCCACACTCCCACAGTACTCCCCAAACTCCCACAATTCTCCCCATGCACCCACAGTACTCCCCACACTCCCACAGTACTCCCCACACTCCCACAGTACTCCTCACACTCCCACAGTACTCCCCACACTCCCCCCGAGGATGGTGAGGTGAAGGGAGTAAAGTATTATTGACGCGCTGTAAGAGCTGGTGTGTTGTACTGTCAGCCTCTGTCAGCTACTTCAACAGGAGGGAAGACCTGCTGACGGCGACGAGGCCACAAATCCCCCATGATAAATAGTGTTGCCAGCCTTGTGCTGTGTCCTCCAGGATACACAGTGTTGCCAAACTTGTTCTGTGTTCTCCGAAATACACAGTGATGACAGTCTGATGTTGTATACTGTAAAGACTTTAGTAAATAAAAAAATGGTGTTTGTGTGTTGATTATTGAGCGCTGACACTGTTGGTAATGGGTATCTCAGCAGCGAGCAGTGTTGATAACGAGGTCTCAACACCTGACAAGTGAGAGTAACAGCCTGCGTTAATTGTTTTCATTTGCTTAGAAAAAGATACTCTTGTTTAGCTCTACCAAAATACTCCTCTTCGAATCAAAGAATTGTGAAAGATGTGTAAAATTGTACTTATTGAGGAAGAGGTTAATACTTTGTTAGAAGTCTTGAAAATAATGCTAGTTTGTACAGTTACAAAAATGTGTTTCTATGCCGTGTCTCCAAACGGCACCGTCGCAGTAGTGTAGTATCACTATTGATGAATGAATGGGTATTGGTCTTATAACGAAGGACGTGATTGGTGGATAGGTTTGCTATAGGTCATATAGGTTGGCTGTTTGGAGACACAGGTGACAACAGGGGATGTAGGAACATAACCTAACCTTACTTAACCTAAACTCGCTTTGACTAACCAAACCTAACCTAACCTAACCTATCCTCACCAGCCTTCCTGGATACATTACATTAGTTAGGAAAAGAGGCGTTCGTCCGTCTCAGCAGCCTCTCTGGACAACCTAACCTAATGCTGCCTCGCTCACCCCCACTTGTCGAAATTGTCAACGAGAAGAGAGAAGACGTTTGCGGAAAGACATAAAGGGACAACAGCAACAACAACAATAATGATAATAATAATAAAGAGAGAGAGAGACAGATTCAGAGACAAACAGACAGACGGATGGAGAAACGAGACGAGAAAAAAAATGAAGACACAAGAAAAGGTGAGAATAAGAGAATAAAGAGACAACAATTCCTCCAGGAGAAAGAGCGAAGCAGACCGTAAAGGAAGAGGAAAAAGTGGAACAGAGGAAGGGGAGAATACACGAATAAACAAGAAAAGGAGAAAGGAACAAAGGGACAAAGAAGTCAAAGAGAGAAGGCGGCAAAGTATGTCGACAGTAAAGGAGAAATACAAAGAACTTAAGGAAGAGGAGGTGAGGAGAGGAAAGGAAGAGGTAATGAAAAAGAAGGAAGAAATGTATGAAAATGCGAGAATTAGAAAAGGAAGAGAATGAAGGAAATGAATGAAGGTTGGGTGGAAAAGAAACAAAAATGGAACATACACACACACACACATATCTCCTTTCTTCCATTTTCCATAGTGTTATTATCATGATGAAGACGAAAGAAGTACACAAGAAGAAGAAGAAAATTAATAGCAGTAATACGAATGAGAAAGATAATAATAATAATAGTAATAATAAACAACGACTCATAGATAATTTTCGACTGGCAGAAGTTCAGATAAAGACTTGACGTCGACAAAATTGTGTTCCAATAATTTTTGTGGTGGCTCCAAACTCCCGCAGGATAATTATTGTTGATAACATGAAGGCGGGAGTTAATTCCTAGCTAGCAACTGACCATGAGTTCCAACTATTTACCTGCTCTATAAATTAAGTTTATTTTCATAATTTTAAAGAGAACTTGAATTAGTTAGGTCTTGTTGAGTTACGTATATTATGAACAACTGACTGTGATAATGTTTATGATGTAGTGTAGATAAATAATACAGGGAGTGTATATTTATTTAGATAGATAGAATTAAGCGTTATATAAATAATTACTCCGTACTTCAATCACTTTCCAAGACAGATTGGACGTTCAGATAATGACATGCACTCAATGATTATAAACACGATGACCATTAGGAAAGTGAATTTACTTGCATGACCAAAGTATCATGTATCTTTTGTTATGCACAATTATTACCGTCATGTATAACAGCAATGAAGTAACACTATTGGTCGGAAGGTTTCTCGGTAGGTGTTTTGAAGAGCTTCGTCATAGTACTGGGATGACGGGATGACCTGAAGATTAGACCACCTTAGTATATTTCACCTGATGAGTAAACACCTTTAAAGCTAATCGAACCTAATCCTCAGGTTGTGCTAAGGTGGTTCTTCAGGTGAAATAATACAGGGTTTCTAATCTTCAGGTGAAATAATATTCGGGATGTCTAATATCCAGGTGCTGTAATCTGGGGTGTCTAAATTTCAGGTCAAATAACTTATGGTGTGTGATCTTCAGGTTATCCGTTTATTTTATTATTAAAGATATGAGGCTCTTGTAATCACCCGTGTTGTGTATGGCAGTGAAGGTGTTGTCATAATGTAATCTACTGTAACCCACAATATAACTCAAAATTAAATCTATCTTAGCTAACAGGCTATAAAACTATTAACTCATAATATAACTTGTAACATATAATTTAATTTGTATAATTCATAATGTACTTCTAATGACCCGTAATTGGATTTGTTATAACCTAAAATTTGACTTATTATAAGTCAAAAATTAAGTTGCTATAATTCGCAATTCGACTTAACTTTAAATCTAATGCCATAAACGTCTCTAACTTAGTTTAACTTACTAATGCTCTAGCTAACATTGAAATTTTTATTATATAGGGCAAGATGGAATGTAGACAATTTTAAGCTGCCATGTCAAACTGTGGGAATGTGAGCGTCCATCTACCTTACATCACGGGGTGCCGCCAGGAGATGGTGAGGTCCGCGAGAATTAAGGAAATTGATCACTGAGCTTACGCGCTTTTTTCTTTCACTGTAATATAAACAATTGCCTTTCATTTTTGTTTCTATTTTCTTATTTATCGTCTTTATTATCGCACTTGCATTGACATCATTATCATATATATCACATTGTCTTTATCCGATTCCTTCATAGACTCATATTTATCTAGGGTAAAAGTATTTAATTATTTTTATTAGTTTCTTTGTGTTTTTTCTCTTCATTTGTTTTAATTTTGTATTATATGTAGTTCATAAACTATGGTAATAAAACGTCGACTTGATGATTAGGCACTCTAGCTTATTTCACCTTAACAGCTACCTGGCGGATTAGGTTAGGTTGGCTAATGTTCAGGTAAGATAAGCTGGTGATCCCACAGCTGTACAGGGTATTCCAGATGTGGTCTGGCTAATGCACGGTCAAGAGTCAGTGCCGTTTCTGCCTGGCATTGTGAGGATAATGGAAACACAGTGTAATGAGTCTATAATAGTGTAATATAAAATCTATTCAACCTTTTACAATCGTGTTGACATACGCTACACAACCTGTACATAAAACACAAAATACACGGAATTTTATTGAGTAACACTTTATTAGCGTACCCAAAATATTCAAAATGCAAAACACCTGTACACTATTTGGATCAATTGAAAAGTAGGAACTCCAGTCTGTTTCACCAGATGAATAACCACCCTACCGCTAACCTAACCTCTACCCAAGCAGCGTTAAGGTGGTTAATTATAACACCATATAATGGTTATCAATATACTGCACAATCTAAATTCAATACATTATGCACATGTACTGTTGCCAGCAAAATTCCTCCCACAAACTTGCTACACGGGACTGTGGGAAAACCTTTGCTGGCAACTGTACACCACAGAACAGAACAAAACACACGACATTTTACTAACACACGCACCTACACTCAGCTGACTACACCAGCACGGCGTTAGTAGTCAGATACTGTACCAGCTGCTCTGTATTCAACACATACATACAGAACATTATTCACTCACGCTAAATTGAGTTTATTGAGCATTATACTAGAATACTTAGTGAGCAGAAACACGACGCGTCTCTTATCTCGTTACTGGAGTGTTGGTGACAGAATATGGAGTGTTGGTGACATAGTTTGGAGTGATGGTGACAGGTTGTGGAGTGTTAGTCATGTGTGGAGGTTGACACTAACACATCTACTCCTCCAACACGCTGACTCTCCTTATTGATCTTCTTGAACATTCTACTTATTGTCAACTGCCGGAGTTTATTTGACGTCTCCTTCAATGGTCTAGCAGAAGGCTGATGGGGCTGTGTCACGTCTTGCTTTGTGGGTGACGAGACAAATGGCTTCGAGTCTGGTTGATCAGATGGAGAGTTTACAACTATCTCGATAATTTCCTGGTCAGTCAGCGTCTCCTTCCCTCCACCAGCTGTATTTGGCTTGGCTGAATCCAAAGTCATCCACTCCTTGTACCTCCAGAAGAGGCCGGCCTCGTCAGTATCAAGGTCATTATGACAAATCTCTGCTTCTTCTGTGTTGACTAAGAACTTCTCCCCGCCAATAGTTACCGTCTCTATGCTATGCCGCTGATTAAATTTGTTAAACCATCCGCTCGACAACGTACATGGTCTCTTAATTTTCAATAGAATGTAGGAATGAAGAGCTTTTTGATAAGTTCAAGACAGCTATAGATCGTATTAGGACTAAGGGAGGGATCCCTATCATATGTAGTGTCCTGCCTAGAAGGAGAGTTAGCAACGAATGGTTATCAAGGGCAGTTGGTGTCAACGGCCGTCTTGGCGGATATTGCAAGTCAATATCAGTCCCATTCATTGACAACTGGGACAACTTCTAAGGCAGAAGGGACCTTTATGCTAGGGATGGGGTGCACCTGTCTCGGGAGGGGGTGGCAACCCTGGCTGGGTCTCTAGAGGGGGCAGTTCAATAGATATCGAAGTCTTTAAACTGCTAGGGGACATGAGGGCACGGGGGTGGAGGAGACTGCAGTGGGAGCGGGTAAACAAAGTAAAAGATTACAGGGAAATAGAGGTTAGGAATAACGACAAAACTAAAGCAGATAGGGAGTTTAAACCTAAAGGAAAAGGGACGACTCAGAACACGACTAACTTAAATGTCTACTACGCGAACAGTAGAAGTATGAGAAACAAAATGGATGATATTAGGGCCTTAGTATGTACCAAAAAAATCGACATAATAGCATTCACTGAAACTTGGATCAACCTAGACTCACGTGAGTTATAGGTCGAATACCAAATTGCGGTTTACAAATTGTTCCATGCCGACAGGCACACCAGGAAAGGAGGCGGAGTAGCAATCTATGTCAGGGATAATCTGAAGTGTGAAATAAATAAGGAAATAAAAGCTGAGCGGAATACAGAAACAATTTGGATAGAATTAATCGACGGTAGGGAAAAATTAATCACAGGAGTAATATATAGACCTCCCAATCTTGATAGTCAATGATGTGGTATATCTCGACTTTAGCAAAGCCTTCGACAGAGTCCCCCACGAAAGACTAATTAGAAAGGTAGAAGCTCATGGCATCAAAGGTAACATCCTTAAATGGATTAGGGCGTGGTTACAGGACAGGAAACAGCGAGTGAGCATTAACGGCACTAAATCCCATTGGAGCAACGTCACAAGTGGAGTTCCCCAAGGCTCAGTACTTGGACCATTATTATTTATTATATATATAAACGACATAGATATCGGCATAGACAGCAACATAAGTAAATTTGCTGATGACACTATAATAGGATGTGTTATTAAATCTGACGTGACTCTGCAAAACTACAGGAAGGTCTAAACAAATTCTTCTAATGGTCTGAAAAATGGCAGATGAAATTCAACGTGGACAAATGTAAAGTGCTCAGTATAGGAGATGTAAACAGGGAAACCAGATCCCAGATGAACAACGATACCATAGAGAAATCCGACTGCGAGAGAGATTTAGGAGTAAAGATAAGTAGGAACCTTGAGCCAAGTAAACAATGTGTTTTTGCTCGTAACAAGGCTAATAAAGTCCTCGGGTTCATACAAAGGAGTGTTAGTTACAAGACTAGCGAGGTCATCTTAAAACTGTATCCGGGCTTGTGAGACCTCACCTGGACTACGCTGGTCAGTTCTGGTCACCGTATTTCAGAATGGATATAGAATCCTTGGAAAGAATTCAGAGGAGAATGACAAGACTAATCCCGGGCATTAGGAACCTTGAGTATAGAGACAGGTTAAAGCATCTTAATTTGCACTCCCTCGAGAGACGTAGAGGGAGTGGCGACCTGATAGAGGTGTATAAATGGAAGTCAGGGCTAAACAAAGGGGACATTACAAAGGTACTCAAACTATCCAACCAGGAGCGAACTCGTAACAATGGTTTTAAATTAGATAAATTTAGATTTAGGCGCGAAATAGGTAAACACTGGTTTGGAAACAGAGTAGTGGATGAATGGAACAAGTTACCAAATATCATCATTAACTCGAATACGCTTAATAGCTTCAAACATAGGTTGGATGCTTATATGAGCAATAGGGGTTGGATGTAAACGGGACTGCCCAGTATAGGCCATTAGGCCCGCTGCAGTTTCCTCCATGCTTATGTTCTTAAAAGTGGCGCGCTTTCTCCACCCTCACTGGGCCAGACAGGGGTACACCTTCCCTCCTCTGTTGCTTAAACCACACAAACAACACTCTTTCTAGTTCAGGCAGACAAGATCCTATCATGGTTTTCCTTGTAGCAATTCCCTTGTTGGTCCCCATCTGGGGAGCAGAACCTCAACAACTGGTCCTTCTGTGCCTTCATATCAAAAAGAGTAGAGACACGGACGCCAAACTGTCGCTTCAGCTGGGAAACTCTCTCTCCCGTTACCATTCTCTTGATGACTCCAATCTTCTGCGGGATAGTTAAAACCACCTTCTTCCTCGACTTCGAAGTAAAGGAAGAGAGTGGTGAGGCTGAACGCTTATACAACATAGTGAAACACGCTTCTTAGGGTGTTAAATCTGAGTGGGGCCATGTAACCAGTGGGGTTCCTCAGGGGTCAGTACTAAGCGCACTCTTGTTCATAATCTACATAAACGATGTAGATACTGGGATCAGCAGTGACATAAGCAAGTTTGCGGATGACACTAAAATTGGGCGGCAGATTAATTCAGGGCAGGATGCAAATGCATTACAGGAGGATCTAAATAAACTGCAGGGATGGTCTGAAAAATGGCAAATGAAATTCAACACCAGCAAGTGCAGCGTACTTAATATTGGACGAACAAATACTGATAATGTATACAGCCTTAACAACATCAACCTAGAGAAGTCGACTTGTGAAAGAGACCTAGGGGTACTTGTAAGTCCGGACCTACGACCTAGAAAACAGTGCGCTAATGTTCGAAATAAGGCAAACAGAGTATTGGGTTTTATATTTAGAAGTGTATGTAATAAGAGTGCAGAGGTCTTATTACAACTATATCTTGCGCTAGTCAGGCCGTACCTCGATTATGCGGTTCAGCTCTGGTGCCCTTATTATAGAATGGATATCAATTCACTAGAGTCGGTGCAGCGAAGAATGACGAAAATGATTCCGGGACTTAGAAACCTTCTATGTCAGGATAGGTTAAAGAAACTAAACTTGCATTCCCTAGAAAGACGAAGAGTGCGGGGAGATATGATAGAAGTATTTAAGTGGGTGAAAGGAATCAATAAAGGGGATATAGATAAAGTTCTTATAATATCCGAGCAGGATAGGGCTCGAACCAACGGATTTAAGTTGGATAAGTTTAGGTTTAGGAGGGAGATAGGAAGGAACTGGTTCACAAATAGGGTGGTGGACGAGTGGAACAAGCTTAGCAACTATGTAGTAAGTGCTGGAACGCTGGAAAGTTTCAAAACGAGGCTAGATAGATTCATGGATGATAGAGAGTGGTAATAACTCTCGACAGGAGCTGCCATGCACAGGCCAACCTGCCTATTGCAGACTCCTTATTTTCTTATGTTCTAAGAGCTGCGACTTGTGAACACTGCATGACTTTGAACGAAACTGAACTTACAGGGAAGGGGAAAGGAGCATTGTGGGTCCCGGTTGAGGCTTGACCTGAGATGAGGTCTTGGTACCTACGTGCAGGTGTCCATCGTAAGTCACATACAGTATACTGTATACATTGTTTCAAAGCAGGTTTCTGACCCGGCGTTCATTTCTCTGTCACACATTTAAAAAAATATTTTATCAAACCATTTGTCACGTAATATTTGTCAGAGTATTTGTTTACCTGAGGTCATGGGTCAGAGGAGCTCTACCTGTACGTCACGTTGTCTCATCGTATTAGAAAGTTTTAATGTTGTAGTGACTCAAAAAAGTTTTAAAAAAATCATATAATTTGGGGTCTCGTTTAACTTTTCGTGATACAGTATTATCAGTGTGTGTGTGTGTGTGTGTGTGTGTGTGTGTGTGTGTGTTGCTGCGCTACTGTCACGTCGTCTCCAACCTATTTTTCGTAATATCGGCGAATGACGAACTGTGCTATGAAGACAACAGGTCATATCGGGGTAACCTGACCTTACTCATGACCTGACCAACAACATCCTCTGTCACTCTCAAATTAATTATGTCTCTCTATGTATATAATTATCAGCTGAGTTTTCTTGATTTAGCCTCGAGATAGATAAACACTGGTTTGGAAATAGAGTAGTGGATGAGTGAAACAAGTTACCGAACGTCATCATTAACTCGCACACTTCTTTTTATTTTCTTATTACCCCTAAGTTGTTTACACGGTGTGAGATGCCCAGGTAAGCCAGCAGTGTGTTGGTTGATCCCTTCTTAAGATATTATGTTTATAACTCTTTAACTTATATATGTGTGGGAGAGAGTTATCACGACGAACACCATTGTAAGTCATAACATTAATCTGTGTTGACAATAGACATCACCAGTAGTCAAGTGAACAACTACAATGTCATTTAACTCAAAGAAATTTGTATTACCTTTTTGCTTATAATAAGTAAAACTGAAAATGAAGAGTAACCAACTGACCACAATTATTATTTTTTAACTTATATAGAAAGACAGCGTTTTCGTCTTCAACATTTTATGTTATAGATGAAAATTAATGTTCAGAATAGTCAACTGAGAATCAAAACTGTAAATACAAAAGGCAATAAAGTTGCTTGTTTATTTTACCTAATAAGTAAATCCACAAGTAAACTGTTAACTATTTATTAAACTGTATCCTCCCCACAAAAAAAATTACCTTTTGCTATTTCCATACTATATTAAAATGAACGCCAGGAGTAATTAATTTACCAGGCAACGCTAAGCTTAATATGATAAAGGCAAACTTGAAGCCTTTATGATTTTGTGTTGTGTAAAAATGTTCACTGAGAGCAATGTAAATTATGTAAATTACTCATGCAGGTTGACGGAGCCATTAACTCTCTCTGGCCGGCTCCATGACAGGTAACTTTCACTCTGGCAACAGTTACAGTGTCTAACTTCAGTAATTGGTGTAATTTGGTCACTTTCAGGTGTTGTGGTGACCGTGCTACACCTGTATCTGTCCCCATCAACACTATGTATATCATATAAAATTTTATTAAACTAGTGTATATATAAATAAATAATGTGGCGGCTCAGGAAAACCGTCCCGGATGAGGATAGACGAATCTTGGAAACTAACAGCCAATCTCGTCTTACTAATGCTGTCGCTTGTGTTTAGCCATGTTTCATCCCTACCCAATAGATTACAGGCTGTACTGTAATAGCAAATAATGGGGGATGGACGAAATACTGATAAATGGGCATGGGGCCATAATTTAACTATGTTGTTATGGAACATTACTTAACAGTGCTCATACAGAGAATCTATGTATATACCGTATGCATTATTTGCACTGAAAAGTTTCTGGTTAGCAATGTTTACGGTGCCCAAATCACTGGAATGATTATTACGGGTGATAGGGAAGACCCAATTGGCAAATGTCCAAAGACGGGAGTTCTATGTCGTAAATATATGATGCCTGTTTATTTCATGTTTAATCAGTGACAGGTATAAGCTGTAGTAATATAATACAGTATTGTGGACATTAATAATAAATAATAGTCTTTTACAATACTGACGTCTCTCAGTACCTGAGTCAGTGGACGGTATTGTGATATGATTGATTTTACCATGTGAGCGACGACTATCAGACTCGAATATGAGAGTCTATGCAACATAATAATATACAGTATATAAAATCAGTTATGATATAGAACGACGATAACTAGTACACTTAAATATTGTGAAATCAACACCTACCCCAAGACCCCCCCCCCCCCCACACACAGGCCCCCGCCATCATCCGGCTTCCATCTTCCCCTTGCTCGTGATTGGTCTGGTCTAATGATGGGTGGTGTTATAAGTAGTGATGATGGGTGGTGTTATATGTAGTGATGATGGGTGGTGTTTTATGTAGTGATGATAGGTGGTATTATATGTAGTGATGATGGATGGTGTTATATGTAGTGATGATGGGTGGTGCTATATGTAGTGATGATAGGTGGTATTATACGTAGTGATGATGGGTGGTGTTATATGTAGTGATGATGGATGGTGTTATATGTAGTGATGATGGGTGGTGTTATATGTAGTGATGATGGGTGGTGTTATATGTAGTGATGATGGATGGTGTTATATGCAGTGATGATGGGTGGTGTTATATGTAGTGATGATGGGTGGTGTTATATGTAGTGATGATGGGTGGTGTTATATGTAGTGATGATGGATGGTGTTATATGTAGTGATGATGGATGGTGTTATATGTAATGATCCCCTGCTGCTGGTCTAGCCTGGGCCCACGAAGCACTCAGTTACCGTGTGTTGCAACAAGGAGGCACAGCAGGAATCTTGATAGTGAAGAGGCTGTGTACTGGCAGGTGAAGACTTATGCAAGTTGCTTCCTTGCTCACCACGAGGGCTAGCCAGCGGCGGTAGCTGAAAATTAGATAAAGCAAGCAGTGCCTGCATTACACCACCCTGTGTGCGACCAACATCATCATCATCACCTACAACCACCACCACCACATAATCATCACCATCACCACCAAACACCACCGCCTCCACTATCATCACCACCACCATCAGCCATCATCTTCAAACAATAAGAGTAAATCCCTACTACAGTATCAACACACAATAACCAATCGTTTGTACAAATAATTTATTAAACTAACAAATAAACTCTAATTTTAATCCCACTCAACAATAATAAACAAATAAACTACTACACTGAGACCAAAACAATTACCCATAAAAAAATTATATATTTTTAATAAGTGAATCACCCAACTAATTTTCTTTTATACCAAAATATAATGAGGACATATTAGGCACATTGCTATTGTATTAAAAGGATTAACTATTAATTTTACGGGTGATTGATTCATGAATGT
Source organism: Homarus gammarus (assembly GCA_958450375.1). NCBI lineage: Eukaryota > Metazoa > Arthropoda > Malacostraca > Decapoda > Nephropidae > Homarus > Homarus gammarus. The sequence goes on along the minus strand of CAUDMG010000748.1, from coordinate 1,078,371 downwards.
GGTAATTAAAGAGATGGGTTATTTTATTAGTATCAATATCCATATTATAATAGTGTTTGTATGTACAGAACAGTATGTATATTACCGATGCAAATGACCCTCGTCGGGGGAAGCGTATACGATGGTTGAATAGCAGCACCAACTCATGGATGAACAGAAACTTATTTATTTAGTAACGTTTCCACAATATCTCTTGTCATCATCAGACCTAAAACATGAAATGAAATATACAAGCAACAGAATCAAAACTCTCTAACAGATATGCTACTACTACTACTGCTGCTATTACTAATGCTTTTTTTTTTAAATGGCCTCCAGCCTCCCCCAATAGCCATATCTTCGCCACCATTTTATTACCTAAATATTAATTATCCTAATACATACTGTAAGTAGCTATCCTAGCTGTGTTGAGTCAGTTGAGCCGCAGATCTATGCGGCATTCAGTCAATATCTGCAACTGTTGTCGGCTTTGGGGCCGATGCTCTCGTTCCCCTGAGGCAGAGCAAAGCCGACCGAAGGAGAGAGAAGGACAGTCGACATCTCCTCCAGGCTGTAACATAACTTCTGGGCTGCTGCTTCTGTTCGGATAGCACTTCCGCGAGTGTAGCGTAGAAGCATCTTGCACTTGGTCCAATCCCATCAGAGGTTGTGAACACTAGAGGAGTGAAACTGCCTTGATCAACGTTCTGAATTCTCTCCCCGTATGCCCTTATCTTGTCGTTCTCATTCCTCCTGTGTGCAGCATCGAGAGCTAAGTTACGATGACACGCGGCCATGGGATAAAAAATCCTGATATCGAAGAAGGCTCGCTGTCCCCGCGTCCAGAATCCTTGAGCACTGACGTAAACACGGGCTTCGTTGGATGTGTTTGAAGTCCTATGTTGGAAAATCTCACCGTCCAATGGAAGGAGGGTCGGTTCTACCCTGACATCACGGCAGATTTCCTTCAACATATTTGCTGTGAGATCCCTTACTTCGTCATACCTTATGCATATGAAGCCCCTTTTCTTGCACACCTTGGCGTGATCGACGTCATAGGAAGAGCCACACACGCATTCGGAGGGCAAACCTTCTACTGGCCTACCGTACCGTACCTGTAAATTCTTGTTTATTGAGACTGAAACCATTTGCCCTTATCGGTAACGTAGTTAACCTACTACGACTACTACTACTGCTAATACTACTATTACTGCTACTGTGAATGTGGCCTTCAGCCTCCCTCAATAGCCACACCTTCGCCTCCATTTTATTACTTTAATATTAAATATCATAACACAGAAGTAGCTACCCTTGCTGTGTGTGTGTGTGTCAAAAATCACTCCAAAATCTCTGCCACAAAAGCAACAAAACAATATATTTTTCCCCGTAACACTGGCCGTAAAATCTGGTGCTGGTTCACAATACGATTAAATTCAGATTAATATTTAAATCTGATTTATATCTCGCCTGGGAACCTGACCGTTAAGCTGTTGACGAAATATGAAATAGACCTTAATAGAGCCCGATATAATGTAGAGCTTAGTAGATCCTCATATACTATAGAGCTTGATGTACTGTAGAGTTTAGTAGAACCTGATTTAGTGTTTAATAGAGCCTGATAAGCTGTTTATTGGAGCCCGATGTAGAAATGAATAGTTTGACATAGAGGTAATATAGCCTGATATGGAGCTCAGTGAAGATAATTGTATATTGAGAAGAAGAAGAAGGAACGGGAAATTTATCCCTGAAAGTATTAGCTCTTTTGTCTTAAGATGTAAGAATTATACATCATTATACACACACACACACATATATATATATATATATATATATATATGCAAGTAAATCACTGTAGTTGCGCGTGATCCAGGTATATGCTGATAACCACAAGGAAAGAAGAAAACACGAAGTTCCCAAGCGCTTTCGTGTAATTTACATCTTCAGGGGTGAGTACAGACTAAGGAGAAGTACAAAACAAGGTGTATATATACAGAGGAGGGTGAGATCGGGTCCACAATGTTCAGGTATTAGGTAATGACCCTACTTATCTTTAAAAAGCACCGCAACGGTCGGTAGTCAGGTCAGAGGGTAAGGTGACCCAACCTTCTCACCTTGTTACAAATCTTCTTAATTACAAAATTATCCAGTTTGTACATGCCATTACTCAAATTCATGTTGACTGCTTCGGCATGTTTAATGAGACTAGATTTTATAATATTCCTACTGTCAATTGAATTACATGGTAATATTGAGGAGGCATTATCCCAGTCAATGCAATGCTTGTTATCCCTCAGATGAACAAACAGAGCATTGGATTCCTGGCCTGTCCTAACACTATATTTATGTTGTTTAAACATATTGGTAATGGTTGAGTCATACTTGAAAACAACATTAATATTTAGTAATTTAAGAGACCGAACTAACGGGACACATTCATTGCGATAAGACAGTGAGATGAAAACAACTTATATAAAAATAAACTAGTATGGTTGACCTGGTTTACTCTCTCTGGTGGTTGTGGTGGCGATAGTGATGGTGGTAGAAGTGGTGGGGGTGTTCTATTCCACACCAAAATTTACCTTTATTTTTACATCGAGATAAAGAAGCACCTTGGCAAAATCCCCTAAAAAAAAAGCCTTGGGCGAAATACCTCTGGTCAGAATGCTCTCTTACAAACTATCACTGGGCAACATGCCGCTCTATAAAACTTCAATTGCTGCATCATGAACATCAAAGAGAGAGAGAGAGAGAGAGAGAGAGAGAGAGATAATAATAAAGAGGGAACTGAAAGACATGAAAAGCACACGAAGAGAAGGAAAAAACCACTCGGGTTTACCCACCAATGCAGCGGCACAGTCTATTACTGAGAGACACTGCGAGATGAAAAACAAACAGACAGAGACACAGGGAGCAAGAAATAAAAAGCGAGACACAGAGAGATAGACAGAGAGACTGGAAGTATTTTAACTTGAACTCAGTATTATCTGTCTCCTTTGAAATGGTTGTGTATTTTCTGCTGGAAAACAAGCAGATGGATAGATAGATAGATAGACGGATGGACAGACGGACAGGCAGGCAGGCAGACAGACAGACAGTTTATGACATTAAAGTCAGTGAAAGGCCCCTGTCGATACTTTCCAACTTTGTTTCCCCTGATGTTGTTTGTCTGTCATTGTGTCCGTCTCATGACGCCACGGAACAAAAACCTGTCAGACTTATCATCAACACTGGAAATATAAAACAGTGCATAAAGAAAAAATAAAACGATATTTACGACTTTCTAGAAGGCCACGAGAGAAAGTTACTGTCTCGTGCAAAGACTCCTGAAGTGACTCAGGGTACTTATTTTATTCCTCTCACTGGAGACAACGACCGTCCGGTCGACAGCAAAGACTCATTGTACTTTTCCCAGGAGAGACAACACCACGAGTCCAGCTTGATGGACCCACCACAGTTTGATTGACATTGAATTTTATTTTTTAAATAATTTCAGCTTGTATAATTCACTACTTTCCGAGTCCAAATATATGACGTTTTGTGCTATATCAACTTTCAGTTAAAAAATAACTATCACATAATAAAATTGGATATTAATAGAATGACCCATCACTTTACGCGTCCAAATATATAATGTGTAGTGCTATATTCTGACTTGAATATCTGTCAGTTTGGGTCATATATATTTTTGGGGATTGTGATTTGATCATTTTGGAATCAATGTCATATACTGATTCTAACATACATCACAGCAATATTACTACTACCCCTCTGCTGTCACTCGGAATCGAGTATGACGATTAGATTAATAATAATTATTAGTGACGTCACCTTCGTTAGTTACTTCTAAGGTGGCTCGAGGTTCCGTAGAAGTTGCACTTGTGGAGGGCTACATCTAGTGCGGGAGGGGCGGCGACAGCGTCTTTTAGCACTGGTGTTTGTCCGCCTCAGTCTGCAGTCGAGCTAATTCAAAGGTATTAATTAACACCTCGTGTGGTGCTCCCCTAAGCGTTATGGTGTGGAGTGATCGTCCCTTAGGTGAGGGGAATGAGTTGGCAATTTTTTCCAGTTTGTTTTAAAACCATCCTTACGCCTTTTCTGTTGCCCGCCAGCATTATGTTTACCATTCGTTAGGTGACTGTAAAGTAGCTTTTTGGCAGTTTACTGTCGTCCATGCAGGTAACATGTCCGATAAAACGTATTTGTTCGTGGCAAATGCCAGCCTCGATGCTCCTACAGTTGGTGTCTGCTGGAATAGTGGCATGTGTTCTCTTGTCTTATCTGCGGACTCAGAGGATGGAACATAGACTACAGTACGTTGGTGAAAATTCTCAAATGGTTTGAGTTGTCTTCTGTATGTGACCCATCTCTCTCTGACATACAGCAGAATGGGGAAGACCTCTTATCGATATATGTACAGCATTGCAGATAATTTAAGCTCCCTACAACTGAAAACATGGGTACTGTCCGCAAAAAGCCTTGAGCTGCGCATTTGATTTGAGCTGTAACTCTTCATCGATTTCCGCGGTGGTGGACAGGTGGAACTAACACACAATAGTATAACACAGCTCACTAATACCTAACACACAGTAGTATAACACAGCTCACTAATACCTAACACACAGTAGTATAACACAGCTCACTAATACCTAACACACAATGGTATAAAACAGCTCACTAATACCTAACACACAGTAGTATAACACAGCTCACTAATACCTAACACACAGTAGTATAACACAGCTCACTAATACCTAACACACAGTAGTATAACACAGCTCACTAATACCTAACACACAGTAGTATAACACAGCTCACTAATACCTAACACACAGTAGTATAACACAGCTCACTAATACCTAACACACAATGGTATAAAACAGCTCACTAATACCTAACACACAGTAGTATAACACAGCTCACTAATACCTAACACACCGTAGTATAACACAGCTCACTAATACCTGACACACAGTAGTATAACACAGCTCACTAATACCTAACACACAGTAGTATAACACAGCTCACTAATACCTAACACACAGTAGTATAACACAGCTCACTAATACTTAACACACAGTAGTATAACACAGCTCACTAATACCTAACACACAGTAGTATAACACAGCTCACTAATACCTAACACACAGTAGTATAACACAGCTCACTAATACTTAACACACAGTAGTATAACACATCTCACTAATACCTAACACACAGTAGTATAACACAGCTCACTAATACTTAACACACAGTAGTATAACACAGCTCACTAATACCTAACACACAGTAGTATAACACAGCTCACTAATACCTAACACAGCTCACTAATACTTAACACACAGTAGTATAACACAGCTCACTAATACCTAACACACAGTAGTATAACACAGCTCACTAATACCTAACACACAGTAGTATAACACAGCTCACTAATACTTAACACACAGTAGTATAACACATCTCACTAATACCTAACACACAGTAGTATAACACAGCTCACTAATACTTAACACACAGTAGTATAACACAGCTCACTAATACCTAACACACAGTAGTATAACACAGCTCACTAATACCTAACACAGCTCACTAATACTTAACACACAGTAGTATAACACAGCTCACTAATACCTAACACACAATGGTATAAAACAGCTCACTAATACCTAACACACAGTAGTATAACACAGCTCACTAATACCTAACACAGCTCACTAATACTTAACACACAGTAGTATAACACAGCTCACTAATACCTAACACACAGTAGTATAACACAGCTCACTAATACCTGACACACAGTAGTATAACACAGCTCACTAATACCTAACACACAGTAGTATAACACAGCTCACTAATACTTAACACACAGTAGTATAACACAGCTCACTAATACCTAACACACAGTAGTATAACACAGCTCACTAATACTTAACACACAGTAGTATAACACATCTCACTAATACCTAACACAGTAGTATAACACAGCTCACTAATACCTAACACAGCTCACTAATACTTAACACACAGTAGTATAACACAGCTCACTAATACCTAACACACAGTAGTATAACACAGCTCACTAATATTTAACACACAGTAGTATAACACAGCTCACTCACTACTAACAATATATCTTAACATTTAAATTTAACATTTCAGTAAACAGTAAACGATCCAGAGATATAAAATTAAACATGGAAGTCCACCATTTGCTAATTTACACAGAGATGTTATATGTAAATTTTATGCCTTTTATTTTGGTAATGTTTTTTTTTTTTTTATTGAGATCGGCCGTCAATTGCTGCTCTTACTACGGTGTCCAACTCACACTGGGCATTAACTGTGGCGGTACAACATCTACACTATATACTCACGCAAATATAAATAGTGTACCTTCTTCTTCTTCCTATTCCTGTTCCTGTTCCCTTTCCTGTTCCTTTTCCTGTTCCTTTTCCTTTTCTTTTTTTCATTCTTATTCTTATTCTTATTCTCCCCTTTCCTCCCGAAGATTGCAGCTGTCACTCTCCAATGAGTTCACATAATATCCTGATTAGGACGGAACGATTTAACTCTCCCTGTCTCTCTCTCTATCTCTCTTTTATCTGATATATTATCCCTCAACTTTCTCATCTTTTCTATACATCCTCCGTTTCACTTCCTCATCTTCCATCTTTATCTTCCTCCCTTCTCTCCCCCTTTCTGATACATAAATAACAAAGGTATTTACCACCTATTTCTCTTCTTCTCTCCTCCACCTCACACTTATTGGTATGTAAAGAGAGGTATACTCCCCTCCGAGTAATAATTCTTCAACACTGTGATTATAAGCCCTCAGTAAAGATTCATTTATATCACGTATTATACTTAGACGAGCTGTATATATTATAAAGATTTTAAAAGCAGATTTTGAAAGCAGATTTTGAAAGCAGATTTTGAAAGCAGATTTTGAAAGTAGATTTTGAAAGCAGATTTTACTCCTATTTCGTATTATTCATTTTCTATAGGATACTTATGATAGATGGTTATAGATAAGTGATTTTAATTTCAATTGAGTGTGTTAGTTTAGGCCTTAAGGGGACAGTGTAATTACAAGTGAAGGTAAAGTTTTAATTACAATTAAAGATACAGGTGTAAATACAAGAATAATTACAGGTGTAAGTATTACTATAGGTACAAATACAAGAACAGATATAAATAAAGGACAGATACAGGTACAAGATACAAAAAAAAAATTACAGGTGTACATACAATTACTGGTGTACACATAATGCATACATACAATAGTTAGTGTATATTCAATTACAAGTGTACATAAAATGACTGGTGTACATACTATTACGATACTTAAGAATGATTACAACATACAAATGCAAAAACTATTAAATATAAACTTTGTACATTACTGCCACATTATTTACGTATCACTGGATAGAAAATACTTAAAGACAAATGTGTGAATAAATTATCTTATTTCGTGAGTTAATTTACATTCAATAGTTGTAATTAAGGACACTGAATGTTATTAGGTGAGAATTTTTTTTTAATATATAATGTGGATAATCTCTCTCTCTCTCTCTCTCTCTCTCTCTCTCTCTCTCTCTCTCTCTCTCTCTCTCTCTCTCTCTCTCTCATTAATCAGTGAGCTCCATACATCAAGAGTGACACATGATGTTTGAACACACTACATCGTTCTGCTCCTCAACACAACATCCACATCACAACAACGAGTGATCTTAACTATTGCTGGTTGTCATGGTGACCATATATATTATTGACGAATATGTTTTTTGTTTGTGCTTTTGACATAGTGACAGGAGTGTGTGTGTGTGTGTGTGTGTGTGTGTGTGTGTGTGTGTGTGTGCGTGCAAATGTGCGACCTGTGGTGTAATGGTCAGCATCCTCGCCTCGCAAGCGAGCGGACCCGAGTTCTATCCCCGGGCAGGGTGAAACTATGGGCAAGTTTCTTTACGCCATCTGCCTCTGTCTACCCAGCAGTAATTGGGGACCTGGATGTTAATCGATTTGCGGATCGTTTTCCGGGGTAATGGTTAGCCAGTGCAGTTGGCGAGTTGTCCAGTCTTCTCGGACTATTCTGTGACACTGGGTCATGCAGCTCGTTAACTTAGGGTGTGGTTGTTGTGTTGGCGACAGCTTCTACACCTTAACAAATTCACGCCTCGGAGGCCCTTCGGCCGACCATCCTCGATTTCGAGGGGCTTCCATTATTTATTATGCGAGTGTGTGTGTGTGTGTGATGTGTGTGCGTGCAATGCATATGTGTATGTGTATGTGTGAATGTATGTGTGTGTATATATGTGTGTGTATGTGTGTGTGGTGACATGATCTTATACGCCTCACCAGAAAATCTTTACGAATCTTGTTATTGAATAAAGGAGAAGAAAAACAGAGAATATGACCATAGATTAACAGAGAGAGAGAGAGAGAGAGAGAGAGAGAGAGAGAGAGAGAGGAGAGAGAGGCATTATGTACAGTACCTGTCGGGGTAATGACCTCACTCAAGTAACACATTAAGACTCTTCACTTCACCATATTGTTGAGATTTCCTGAGAGACAAGTTAACACATTGTTATTGTTCTCCTGTTTTCTCTCTCTCTCTCTCTCTCTCTCTCTCTCTCTCTCTCTCTCTCTCTCTCTCTCTCTCTCTTACCTGTTTCTTCTTTCTTATCTACTTTTATTCCACTTCGTTTCCGTTCCCTTCCCTTCTCGTCTCTATTTTTCTTTTCTTTATCGCTTATTCCCTTTCTATTGTTCACTATTTTTCCTTTTTCCTCCACTCCCTCTCCTTCTCTCTCTCTCTCTCTCTCTCTCTCTCTCTCTCTCTCTCTCTCTCTCTCTCTCTCTCTCTCTCTCTCTCTCTCTTAAGAACATAAGAACATAAGAAAATAAGGAGTCTACAATAGGCCGGTTGGCCTGTGCATGGCAGCTCCTGTCGAGAGTTACTACCACTCTCTATCATCCATGAATCTATCTAGCCTCCTTTTGAAACTTTCCAGCGTTCCAGCACTTACTACAAAGTTGCTAAGCTTGTTCCACTCGTCCACCACCCTATTTGTAAACCAGTTCCTTCCTATCTCCCTCCTAAACCTAAACTTATCCAACTTGAATCCGTTGTTCCGAGTCCCATCCTGCTCGGATATTACAAGAACTTTATCTATATCCCCTTTATTGATTTCTTTCACCCACTTGAATACTTCTATCATATCTCCCCGCATTCTTCGTCTTTCTAGGGAATGCAAGTTTAGTTTCTTTAACGTATCCTGATATGGAAGGTTTCTAAGCCCCGGAATCATTTTCGTCATTCTTCGCTGCACCGACTCTAGTGAATTGATATCCATTCTATAATAAGGGCACCAGAACTGAACCGCTTAATCGAGGTGCGGTCTGACTAGTGCAAGATATAGTTGCATTAAGACCTCTGCACTCTTATTACTTACACTTCTAAATATAAAACCCAATACTCTGTTTGCCTTATTTCGAACATTAACGCACTGTTTTCTAGGCCGTAGGTCCGGGCTTACAAGTACCCCTAGGTCTCTTTCACAAGTCAACTTCTCTAGGTTGATGTTGTTAAGGCTGTATACATTGAATTTCATTTGCCATTTTTCAGACCACCCCTGCAGTTTATTTAGATCCTCCTGAAATGCATTTGCATCCTGCCCTGAATTAACATGCCGCCCTATTTTGGTGTCGTCCGCAAACTTGCTTATGTCACTGCTGATCCCAGTATCTAGATCGTTTATATAAATTATGAACAAGAGTGGGCCTAGTACTGACCCCTGGGGAACCCCACTGGTTACACGGCCCCATTCAGATTTAACACCATCTACGCTGACCCTCTGCGTTCTATCGGTGAGCCATGATTTTATCCAATTTAAAACTTTCACCTCTGTACCATGAGCCTTAATTTTTCTTAGAAGCCTCTGATGCGGTACTCTGTCAAATGCTTTGCTAAAGTCTAAATATATAACATCGTAATTTTCGTCATTATCTACTACCTCGAAGACTTTCCTAAAAAAGTCAGCAGATTTGTTAGACAAGATTATCCCTTTGTAAACCCCATGTTGAGAGTCGTAGATTAAGTTGTTTTTCTCTAGATGCGATCGGATGCTAATTGTTATAATTGATTCAAGAAATTTCCCCACTACTGACGTCAAACTGATCGGCCGGTAATTTGACGCTGATGCTCTGTCTCCCTTTTTGAATATGGGTACTACATTTGCCTGTTTCCACAAGTCTGGCACAACTCCTGTGTCTAATGATTTTGTAAATAAGTTTACGAGGGGTCTGCTAATCTGTTACCTACACTCTTTCAAGACTCGAGGGAAAATTTCATCCGGCCTTGGGGATTTTGTCTTCTTTAGTTTATTTATCTTCTTAAGAACATCCTCTTTTCTGATAGTGATATTCTTTAATTTCTCTTCTTCCCTTCCCTTAAATATCAGTTCCACCTCTGGAATTTCATCGCGAATTTCTTACCTGTTTCTTCTTTCTTATCTACTTTTATTCCACTTCGCTTCCGTTTCCTTCCCTTTTCGTCTCTTTTCTTCTTTTCTTTATCGCTTATTCCCTTTCTATTGCTCACTATTTTTCCTTTTTCCTCCATTCCCTCTCCTTCTCTCTCGCTCGTTTCCTCTCGTTATTCTCTCTCTCTCTCTCTCTCTCTCTCTCTCTCTCTCTCTCTCTCTCTCTCTCTCTCTCTCTCTCTCTTCTTCCCCCTTTCCACCTCCCTCTCCTTACTTCTCCACATACATTCTTCTATTTCCTCCTTTGCCAATTTTCCTCTCTTACTTCTTCTCCACTTCCCTCATACTCCTCCATCTTCTTCCTTCTTCCCACCTCTCTCTACTATTACTCCTACTCCATATCCT
>CAUDMG010000748.1:967500-1062500 GCA_958450375.1 Homarus gammarus | reverse complement strand
CATATAAGTGCTATAAAATATTGATATATCCCCTGACTGCCTGAGTGTTTGACTGAGAACAAGTTAGAGAGAGAGGCCTTGTGTGTTTTGTATATAAATAAAACACCAAACAGAAAATGCAGATAAAGGGATGCATATATATATTTTTTTTTGAAATGCGATAATTATGTGTAGGAATTAATTACGTGTTTTATAAAGGATATTAACAACGATTACTTGTTTTACATAAATAAAACACCAAACAACTTATAATACAAATAAAATATTACAAGCAAACTTTTTTATTGCAAAGATAATATTGCATGATTACACATAAGATAATTATTTACTTATGCTCTATTCTAACTCATGATAAAATTGTGAGTAAATTGTTAGTCATAAGTTTGTTTTATTGTCGGGAGAAAAAAATATGTCATTAATATGCTTAGTAAAAAAATTTTGTTTGTTTGTTTATTCGTTATTGTATTGAAATTTGTTGTGTGTGTGTGTGCGTGTGTGTGTGTGTGTGTGTGTGTGTGTGTGTGTGTGTGTGTGTGTGTGTGTGTGTGTGTGCGTGTCGGTGATTTAATTTGAAAGATGTATAAGTGCATTCGTGAGTGTAGTTTATGTGCGTAAAATGAACTACGTGTGTAAAAATTATTCTATTTAGCGCTGGTATTCGTGAGTGTAGTTTTAACCTGTATTTATTTCTTTATGATGTGTAAAAATTGTGGAGAGAGAGAGAGAGAGAGAGAGAGAGAGAGAGAGAGAGAGAGAGAGAGAGAGCAACATAAGAATGAGGAAGCTGCAGCCGGCCTATTAGCCCATACTAGGCTGTCCCGTTTACACCCAACCCCAATCGCTCATATATATCTTTCCAACATATACTTGAAGCTACCCATCTCGCGCCTAAATCAAAATTGGTCTATTCTAACACCATTGCTACGAGTTCGCTCCTTTATTTTCCTCTCTCACCCCTCAATTCCCTTCGTAACTCCTAACCCCCATCTCCTAACCTCTTCATTCTCCCTTCCTCACCCCCCCCCCCTAATCCTGACTCTCCTCCCTAAAAACTCAACACACTCCTTCATCCCTTCACCTCCCCCCTCCCTGCAGCTACACTTCCCTCCACCAAATATACATATTAACATACATATTGGTGGAAGTGTGCCAGGAAATATATTTACTGAGGGTTAAAGTTAGGAAACTGATGTGTGTGTGTGTGTGTGTGTGTGTGTGTGTGTGTGTGTGTGTGTGTGTGTGTGTGTGTGTGTGTGTGTGTGTGTGTGTGTGTGTGTGCGTGCGTGTCGGTGATTTAATTTGAAAGATGTATAAGTGCATTCGTGAGTGTAGTTTATGTGCGTAAAATGAACCACGTGTGTAAAAATTATTCTATTTAGCGCTGGTATTCGTGAGTGTAGTTTTAACCTGTATTTATTTCTTTATGATGTGTAAAAATTGTGGAGAGAGAGATAGTTAGAGAGAGAGATAGAGAGAGAGAGAGAGAGAGAGAGAGAGAGAGAGAGAGAGCAACATAAGAATGAGGAAGCTGCAGCCGGCCTATTAGCCCATACTAGGCTGTCCCGTTTACACCCAACCCCAATCGCTCATATATATCTTTCCAACCTATACTTGAAGCTACCCATCTCGCGCCTAAATCAAAATTGGTCTATTCTAACACCATTGCTACGAGTTCGCTCCTTTATTTTCCTCTCTCACCCCTCAATTCCCTTCGTAACTCCTAACCCCCATCTCCTAACCTCTTCATTCTCCCTTCCTCACCCCCCCCCCTAATCCTGACTCTCCTCCCTAAAAACTCAACACACTCCTTCATCCCTTCACCTCCCCCCTCCCTGCAGCTACACTTCCCTCCACCAAATATACATATTAACATACATATTGGTGGAAGTGTGCCAGGAAATATATTTACTGAGGGTTAAAGTTAGGAAACTGATGTGTGTGTGTGTGTGTGTGTGTGTGTGTGTGTGTGTGTGTGTGTGTGTGTGTTCAAACTTAGACACTTACACTCATATACAAGTACAACTACACACAGTCGACGCACACTCACCCAGTACCTGTGCGGGTGTATACAGATATACACATGTAAACAAGTACACAGACATTTAAGTATTTGCATAATTTACGCAGGCATGAGCTCACAGAAAAAATGCACACACACACACACACACACACGCACACACACATATAAGAACAGCACCATCCCATCTATTGTTAAAATAATAAACAACTCCTGATTTATGTACTGTACAGCCCTGTAAATGTATTCAATGCATATTATATCATTATGTCTAAATCAAATGTAAGTCTGTATATTTTCAGCCACCGGCTGCAACTCTATTAATAAACCGTTTATTATTATTATTATTATTATTATTATTATTATTATTATTATTATTACACGGAGGTAAAACACACACACACACACACACACACACACGGAGGTAACACACACACACACACACACGGAAGTAACACACACACGGAAGTAACACACACACGGAAGTAACACACACACGGAAGTAACACACACACACGGAAGTAACACACACACACGGAAGTAACACACACACGGAAGTAACACACACACACACACACACACAAATAGTTGGATCAGAAGTTTTAAACTTTTCGTAAAAATTAAGATAGATGAGGGAGGGAGGGAGGGAGGGAGGATGGGAGGGTCATGGAGGGAGGGAGGTAGGGTGATGGAGGGATGGTGCTGGAGGGAGGGAGGGATGGAGGAAGTGATATACAAGGAGGGAGGATCATGGAGGGAGGGAGGGGTATGGTGGGAGGGAGGGTCTTGGGGGGAGGGAGGGAGGGAGGGTCATGAAGGGAGGGAGGGTGGGAAATGGAGAGATGGAGGGTGGGAAGGTCATGGGGGAGGGAGGGTGGGAGGGTCATGGAGGGAGGGAGGGTGATTTAGGGACGGAGGGAGGGAGGAAGTGATATACAGGGAGGGAGGGAGGGGTATGGTGGGAGGGAGGGTCAGGGAGGGAGAGAGGGAGGGGCATGGTGGGAGGGCGTGATATGGAAGGAAGGTCATGGAGGGAGGGAAGATCATGGAGGGAGGGATTGATACGGAGGGAGGGAAGATCATGGGGGGAGGGAGTGATATGGAGGGAGGGAGGATCATGGAGGGAGGGAGGGATACGGAGGGAGGGAAGATCGTGGAGGGAGGGAGTGATATGGAGGGAGGGAGGATCATGGAGGGAGGGCCATGGAAGGAGGGAGTGATATGGGGGGAGGGAGGATCATGGAGGGTGGTAGGGATATGGATGGAGGGAGTGGAGGAAGGTCAAAGTGGGAGGGGTGGAGAGTCCTGGAGGGAGGGAGGATCATGGTGGGAGGGAAGGAGTGTTTACCTTTCTCGCGCCTAAATCTAAATTTGTCTAATTTAAAACCATTGTTACGAGTTCACTCCTGGTTGGATAGTTTGAGTACCTTTGTTATATCACCTTTGTTTATCCCTGACTTCCATTTATACACCTCTATCCTATCGCCCCTCACTGTACGTCTCTCGAAGGAGTGGAAATTCAGATGCTTTAATCTGTGCCTGTATTCAAGGTTCCTTATGCCCGGGATTAGTCTGCTCATTCTCTTCTGTATTTTCGCTAAGGATTCGATATCCATTCTGTAGTACGGTGACCAGAATTTAACTGCGTAATCCAAGTGAAGTCTCACAAGCGCAAGATATAGCTGTAGGATAACCTCGCTGGTCTTGTAACTAACACTCCTTTGTATGAACCCAAGTACTTTGTTAGCCTTGTTTCGAGCAAATACACATTGTTGACTTGCTTTAAGATTCCGATTTATCACAGTGAATAATTTTTATGTCTATTACGTGTTATTGCAACATCGTAATTTATATAGTATTAGTTATTTTAGGTAAGTACGTTAAATATAAGAACGTATATCTCTGTATTTAAGTTGGTAATTGTAAATTCCAGGTTTTAAAGTAATCGGCAATGGTCGCTGAATGACCTTTGGGTACCAATACGTTTTCTCTCTCGAACGCAGCTGGCCTGGAGGGGTTACTGTGATAGTTTGAAATTGTTCAATAATCGTTTATTTTCATTGGAAATTTGCATGAAATATTGTTTATTAACTTCGGAAGATTCAATACTTGCTATGAGAGACATTATCACTGACACTACTATACTGTACATTCACACCACATATTATTTACTGTCCATCACTCCTTATAACACTGTTCTGTGGTAATACTATGTGCACTAGAGAGTTGACCACAAATTACTGATCACAAATTACCATAAATAGTCGTAGGAAGTGAGAAGCATTGTGGCATGTTGTTATGTTAGTTTGAGCCTGAGTCATTGTGGCTATGTTATTATTAGTATGCAGTCTTACGTCTTATAAACTTTCTGTGAGTTGCAGAAGTTGTTGGTTTGTTAATGCATGCATTTATTACTGTGGTTAGAAAGCATTTTTCAGATAAGTACTTGGTACTGTACACTCTCAACTAAAACTTCTCGAGCACCTGGGCACGATGGGTGTGAAGACGAGCAGAATGGGGCTTGTCATCTCGGAATGGTTTCAGAATCTTAGTTCATTTTTCGGAATGCATAGTGCTTATAGCGTTTGAAAAGTTTTTGGTGAGAGTGTACATGCTTCTAACATTCTGTGAGATGTGTTAATACTCAATGAGTTTACTCATGCGAAGTGATGAATACAATAGTAATTAATGTGAATTACTGTTTGTTAAAATTTGTAATCGTTAGATTATTATACTTGATGTACAGTCCACGCCACTTATTAAGACGGCGTCACACGAGCACTGCAATTTTTCCGTCATTTTATTGTATCAACTTTCTAAAAACCATAGAGAACTAGCGCCAGTTTTTCCACGTCCGGTAATTGCAAACAAAGAAAATGGCGTTGAACGCCTTCCTCTTTATCTTGTTTTGTTTACTGCGTCTATCGGCCCTTGGGTCCCACAGGAGACGATGAGGTCTAATATTGCCTCTCATGTATTCTTCGGACAGGCTTGTCCACACAGGAACAGATAGAGAGACCGTGAAGAAGTTTAACACATGGCTCAATGCAAACAAACATTAGTTTATTAAAAATGTTATACTGAATATTTTTAAAATTAAATTTAATGATTTAATGTAGTTCGATATTTATTTTGTATAAATATCTTCATTGTCGAATATACTGTAGATCTTGACTTACCACAGAAAATTGGCGCAAGCTAGTCAGGCGGAAACGATACGTTTAGTCTGAACGAGAAGGGCTAGAAAAATTTACAATTCGTGGAAAAAAAAGACGGAAACGGGGAAGGTTGCCGGAAAAAGTGCTCGTGTGACGCCGCCTTAAGCCTGACCGGCAACTTCGCTGGGCGTATCCCTCCCTCTCCCCACCTCCGGAAACACAAACCAGGCAATTAATCGGTGGTCAACCAAGGGGTAAAGTCAATAATTACTTCTCGAACACGTTAGCATGGATAGATAAATATAAAATGTGTTTCCTTTCTGTTTCTAAAACCTATGCATTTGTTTTAGTTACGAGCATGATATTGGAGCTTCGAAACAGCCCACTGCTCATTTGTACCGGATATTCCACCAATGAGCCCACCATGCCTCATTGCCTCAAGGCTCGCTTTCGCTCGACGGTATGTACAGTAGATAAGGAGGAGGAATTTTTGCCCAAGAGTTCACCAACGAAAAAACATTTTCATCCAACAACCATGACTATATCCATGTGTGGCGCTGAAACAACACGAGGTAGAAAACCTATAAAGTTATGTATACAACCTTTAACGTAGTTAATTTTAGTATACTGTATGTAATCCCGCATATCTTGCAGTAAATAACAAATCATAATTTGACATGAAAGTAAAGTTATAAGGGTTACTTTATCTTACGATATTTGATCGGCAGAATATCTATGAAGAACAACGGAGCGGCCGAGTGAGGGTGAATGTGTAGGGGTGGATGACTCTCACAGCGTCGGGGATGTCGAAGAGATTCAGGGATAGTTTAATGCCGGAAGACGCGTTAATATCCTTGATAGCGAGATGTCACGGGTTCGATTCCCGGGCCGGTGGAAGTTGTTTGGACATACTTCCTAGCCCCCATTAGTCCCTGTTCACCTAAAGTAAAGTAGGTACCTGTTGTAAGTCGAAAGTTGCGAATTCGTATTCAGGGAAAGCTGTTGGAGCTTCCAATAACTTGATGACATAAACCACTGACTCTTCAGGCTTCTACGCCCTTGACTCTTCAGGCTTCTACGCCCTTAACTCATGAGACATAAAGGCAAGCATGAACTTAGCATGCTTCCCTGTTGGGTGCTGTAAACGCTTCTGCGCTTCACCTTACACAAGGATGTAGGGGGGGTGCCCAATAAAAAAAAAAATATCCTTGATGATGTTTCCCTCCCTTCTCTCCGTGAGAGGGATTTTCCATTCCTTCCCTATTTGCTACTACCGACAATCACACGTAAACTACTACTACAAACTGCCTTACAATAGTTAAGAGTTTGATTAATTACTCAGGTAAACTAAGAAACGCCTAACATCGTGTCATTGATCAACTTCCATGAATTAAGTTTAAGGAGATTGACTTTCTTTAGTATTTTGTCTCTAGTCTGTTTAAAATATTAAACGACACAATATACCAGACAGATGTGTGGAGACTGTTGGCAGCTTTGGTTTAGTCGTGGTCTGGGTTGTTCATCATGACACAACACACACGTGTTTGAAGGCGTTGACTTTCAGAATAAGAATAAAATTTAAAATGTGTTGTATCGTTATTTCCTATGTTTAATACAGAGTTATCTTATTTCCGTTGTTTTACCGATTGTTTGTTTGTTTAAAAAAAAAATAAGCGGAATAAACGATATAAACAATTTTGGATACGTTTTGCCATTAGCTGACTGACACCGCTTTGAGACATCGATGACGTAAGTGTTTCCAGGGTTCGGAACAGCTCTGATCTGTTTTCGATACTTCAGACTAAATCATCCAGAAAACGAACCATTATATGAAATAAAATGTTGGCATATAATCTTGTGTAATACATTGCCTTATACTTTATAATTAAACCAGATAAATACAAATATCTCTAAAGCTCATGTGTGGGGAAGCGAATGAGTAAGGCACGACCAAACTCAGTGGACTGAGACGAGGTTTCGCCGGTTCGCTCAATCCTTGAATCTGCCTCGTTTCGCGGTTTCGTATTTATGAGAATATCAACAAAGGCCTCTAACAAGACCAGGCATACCCAGTGCTGTCTCAGCCTTCGTGCGGTAGGGAAGTACACGAAAATTTATAGACAAACAATAGCTGGTGAAGAAACTGAAATTAACGAGGACTGCAATGTATCGTCAAGTGTTTGTAAGTGTCATGAAGTGCATCAAGTGTCCCAAAGTGTTTTTAAGTGTTGTAGTTATATTGTGTCTAAAAGTAGTCATAAATTTCAAAAAGTGATTTTAAGTGTCATAAAATTGTCATACGTATTGTGAAGTAAACACCTGTATCATATCGTGTTTGGAAGTAACGTAAAGTGTTTATAAGTGATTTGAAGTGTTTGTGTCATGAAGACTTATAAATGTCACAAAGTAATTGTTGGCGCCAAAACACCCATATTTGTCATAAGATTGGAATAGAGTGTTGTATCGTGGCTTAAGGTGTTAGAGTGCCATAAAGTGCCAGGTTATGTCAAAAGATTCATGTAATATCCACAAGTTTTATAAAGGGAGTTTAAGTGCAATTATGTTATATAAAGTGCCATATAGTTTCATCGTGTCATAAAGTGACAAAGTCTTGAAACCTCGAATACTTGTAAAGTGTCCAAGCGACATACAATGGTGTCATACGGTGTTGAAAAGTGTTGTAAGGTGCTGCGAAGTCTCTCAAAGTATCGTAAAGTGCCAATGATGTCGTAAAGTGTCAATAAAGAGCCATTAATGCTTTAAAGCCCTTCAATTGCTGCCCACTTCTTAAATTACCATGAACCCTGTCTGTGGCCCTCACACCCAAGGGGGCAGATTATCCACAACTTTCTCCTCACGCACAAAAATTTTGTCAGGGTTTGGAAGAACGTACTTATGTGAACAGCTTTTTCAAAAATTAATATAAATTACAACGAATTAAGGTCCTCTATTACTGATGTGCACCTGCTAAACTCCCTTCATGTTGCTACGTCATCCATCCAGCCAGACATTGCAACAAGTACAAAGTCACCCATCCCATTAACAACTCCTTGCACAATCAACAAACACAGTAAGTAAGCATTTTGTATTTTTTTGCTTTAAAATTATCATTATTTTTTTAATTTTAAAAGTAATATAATGAGTGTATGGCCCTTCAAGTATCAGGTGATTTTATAGGGGCCCTCTATGCAGAAAGTTTGCACACCCCTGTTTTAAATTCTCGTAAAGTGGAATAAATGCCTTAAAATGTCTTAAACACACACAAGGTGTCAAATGTGTCATGAAGTACAGCAAGATGCCGTCAAGGGTCATGAGGTGTCATTAAAGTGTTAAGACGGTGACCCTGTACGGTGCCAGGGCTTCCGTGACCCCGCCAGCGTAAGGTAACTAACTACTGTAGCATTATCTTACTCACCAACCTCCCTGGAGGAACCGGCTAGTCGTGATGGGGGGGAAGGGGGGCTTGAAGTCCCGATGATCTGGTGAGCCGTACCCGAGGTGGGGGGTCCACCATCCCCCAGTTAGGGGTCAGGGCTTCCCATATTGGAGGGGTCACTAGTGAGGGATAAGACGAAATGGTTACCAGGTGCACCAAGACCCTTGAGAAGTGGATGGTGCAGTGTTGGTGCACCCTCCCCTGGTCTAGTCCACCACATGCTAGAGAGTAAGACTCCCCCACGTGTTTGTCGTGGGTGGTGACCCGTTCTGCCGGGAGACAGGCGTCCTGGGGGTAGAGCGATGCCGCACGCTGCTCCCTGTGAGAAGCAACACGCCCCTTCGGTCCTTTATTCCGGCTAGACGGGTGGCTTGACTCAGGACCGGTCAAGTCAGTCGGCTAGTCAACAGTGGGTATAGGGTCGCGCGACAACCACTTGGCTGGCGTCTCATCGGTCCTGTGTCGCCGTCAGGGCCAAGTGAGGAGGTGAGTATACTTCCTCACTACCCCTCTCTGGACAATGTCCTCCCCCTTGTTGGGTTCCGTAGTGAATGGGTGGATGGGGGGGAGGGGTGAAATATTGATATTAAATATATGAATATCCCCCCAAAAAAATCTCTTTCTAGTACTGCTTCAGTCCCCGACGACTTCTGCACTTCCTCGAAAATGTCCTCTGGCAATTCACTCATCGCCACCCTTAAGCCCTTCCAAGCCCCGGATGGTGCTACTGGAACTCATGCCCCCTCCGTTTCGACCACAGGGGATGGTAGACTCTAAGAAAGTCCCCGGAGCTCAGGTTTCATGTGCCCCTCACGCGACTCTCAATCCTTGCAAGGGAGTTGTCTTCACCAAAGACCTGATGAAAAACTCTTACAATAATTAGATCCATATGACGGCAAGGACTGTCCCGGTCCTGTCTCGTTGTCTTATGCCTCGATGCTATCCCCCTTTTCCACTCAACGTCCCGTGGTTCCTTTGCTGCGAGAAAATGGTATAATTCTCTCTGCTGCTCCTCGCTGGTCTCCCTCAACTGATGCTATTATTGCTATTACCCCCTCTACTTCCCTTATGGGGGTATTGGGGGAACCCGTTTGAGCCGCTTCTGGTGCTTCGTCGAACCAGAAGCGGTCCAGGAGGGAGTGTCTCTTGAAGAGACTCCGAAGGTTCCACCTTCGGGACCCTCTGGTAAGTCTCGGAAGACCACCCAGGTGTCGACTACGACCCTGAACCCCCCCCCCCCCCCCCATCACCCTAGTGGCTCTGACTATCTCTCTGCCTGTTGATTCTGGTGTTCAGACCCATGGGGCCGCCCCCTCTCAGGAGGCAGGTCCTACGAGGTCATCCTTGGAGGTTCGGCTTTCCCGGGATCTGATAGTTTGCTCTGGGCCTCCTACTACCAGGACCAACAAGCCCGCACCCAAGTCATCGGTCGCAGGGCACTGAGAAGTTCCCGTCTAAGGGCACCTCTAAACCCAGAAGTAATAACAATCTTCAGGCTCCTTCAGTGGAATCTTCGTGGATTATGGGCAAACTGGAAGAAGCTGCAACTGCTCCTGTGCATGATCCGGCCGGTCTGTAGTTGACTATGATTGGCTCGTACGCCTCTCCCCCTCCCAGGATTACTCTGTTTTTACTCCCCCCATGATCCGGCACAGGGCCATCATGGGGATGCAGATATTTTTATAGATACCTCTCGGTGTATATCTTACTGACCAGTGTGGTTTTCGTCCATACCACTCGACGATGGATGCGCTTGTTCGGTTGGATACTACCGTCTGTCGGGGATTTTGCATCACGAGAGCATGCGGTAAGTGTCCTCTTTGACATTGAAAAGGGGTATGACGCTACCTGGTGGCATGGGATACTGCACTGCAGGTTTTACAGTCCTTTGGCCTTAGGTATCGGATGCCTTTGTTTTAAACGAGCCTTCCTAAGTGACTGTACCTTCATGGTGAGGGTAGGTACTGCCCTCTTGGCCACCCTCTCACAGGATGAAGGGTGTTTCTCAGGACAGTGTCCTCGGTGTCTCCCTGTTTTCTTTGGCCATCAATGGCAAAGCCAATTGTGTTCCCCAAGATGTTTGTACCACTCTTTACGTCAATGACTTTTCCATCTTGTATGCCTCTTCCTGTCTAGATGTGGTCGAACTCCACATCCAACTGGCGCTTACCAATGTTACCCGATGGGCAGAACCCCCCCCCCCCCCCTGGCTTCCAATTTTCTCCAACTAAGACTGTAGCCATTCACTTTTCCCGGCCCAGGGAAGTTTTTCATGACCCAGATTTGAATATGTATGGCAGGAGACTCCCGGTAGTGGAACAGATTCACTTTCTGTGTATAGTCCTGGAACATCGTCTCACATGGTTACCACACCGATAAAAATTGAAGACAGCATGTCTCAGCTGGATGTCTCTCATGCGTATGCTCTTACATGTCTCTTGGGGTGCTAATCGGACCGTGCTCCTTCGTCTGCAGTACCGTATGTTGGTTTGGCCTAAACTTGATTATGGGTGTGAACTGTATTCCTTCGAGACGTCATCTCGCTGGCATATCTTAGACTCTGTCCACCACACTGGCATTCGCCTGGCTACCGGTGCTTTTAGATCTTCCCCCATCCCCAGTCTTCTGTGTAATGTGGGTGAGCCTCTTCTGGACCTCTGACGGAAACAACTGGCTGTACGGCTTTACTACCGTGCCCAGCTGCTCCCTGGTTCTCTTCTTTATGCCGATATTTCCCGACTTGTCCTCCACCCTGAGTGTCGGTCTATCCGGTTTTTGACTGCCGGTTGTATACTCGGCTATTCTCCCCTGGCAGCTGTCGGGGACGGAATTTTGCCGTTTTTTTTCGGGTGTTAAGGGTGCTTATCTCCCTGGCCCCATTCGAGTGTTCTTTTTGGATCATGCTGTTGAGCATGGTAACTCTGTTTCAGTCTTCCCGAATGGGTCAAAGACGGATGCCAGGATAGGATATTTGCCATAACAAAGACATTAATTTTCTCCACTGCGTTACCCATCACTGCCTCAACTTTACTGCTGACCATGTGGGATTTTAGCTGCATTGCAGTGCATTTTCGGATATAATGATCATTTTTTTTTTTACTATTTCTAGTGAATTGCATAGTGTCCTACAGGCCCTTGTGTTTTTGAACTCATCTCACCCCTTGGTCGTCAAAATTTTAGAGTGGTTCTTTCTACTCAAGCGGCGTGGGTAGGTGGTCCAGTTCTGCTGGGTACTTGCTCACGTCGGGGTTGATGGCATTGAGACGGTTGAAGCGGAAGCAAGGCTTGCAGGCCAACCCCAAAGGAGGCCTCTCCCTCATCGCGACATCCAACCTGTAGGCTACTCCGGGAGACTGCCCATCGCGTGTGACAGGACCAGTGGGCTGGAGTCGGGATAATCAAAATACGGGCTCATACAAGGGAGTGTAAGTTGCAAGACTAGCGAGGTTATTCTTAGACTATATCTTGTGCTTGTGAGACCTCGCTTGGATTGCGCAGTTCAATTCTGGTCACCGTACAACAGAATGGATATAGTATCCCTAGAAAGAATTCAGGGGAGAATGACAAGACTAGTCCCGTGCATTAGGAACCTTAAGAAGAGAAACAGGTAAAAGCATCTTAATTTGCACTCTCTCGAGAGATGTAGGGTGAGGGGCGATATGATCGAGGTGTATAAATGGAAGTCAGGGCTTAACATAGCTGATATAATAAGGGTACTCAAACTATCCAACAAGGAGCGATGGGTTTAAATTAGACAAATTTAGATTTAGGGTGCGAGATTGGTAAACATTGGTTTTGAAATAGAGTAGTGGATGAGTGGATAAGTGAAACAAGTTACCAAACATCATCATTAACTCGAATATGCTGGATAGCTTCAAACATAGATTGGATGGATATATGAGCGATAGGGATTGGGCGTAAACGGGACTGCCCAGTATGGGCCAATAGGCCCGCTGCAGTTTCCTCCATTCTTATGTTCTTATGTTGGGAGATAGCTGGGTGTGATGCATCTGTGGCCCTGACTCGTTTCCGTATCGGCCATACCTTATGGACGGTGGCGCGGCACCCTACTGTGACGACTGTCTGGTCCCCGTGACTGTGCGACACTTGCTGGCGGCGACGGCACCTCTGCCTGTGCTGTGAGATGTTTATTTATTTATTTTTTGTAGAGAAAGAAGGAGTGAAAGAAGATTAGAGGAGGAGGAATGAAGTTATAGTTCAGAAATTGAAGAAATTTAGGAAGAGGTAGGACAGGGCGGGCTGACCACCTTGCTGTGGGTTAGCTAAGCAAATAGTGTGTTAGGGTTGTGTCATGGGTTTGTTGTTGTCTATCGACACAGGCACTAGACAGCCTACCCTTTCCCACATATGGGTGTTTTAAGGGCCTTATTTCATATTCCACCAACCCTACTGGCGGATGCTGGTCTAGGGAGATTGTCTATTGTCTGGATGTATAGATCGGGGGTGGTAATGTCCCTTTTGGTTTTTGGCAATATTTTGGGAACCATGTATGGCTGTTGTAATTGTCTGGTGGGAGTGTTTGAAGGAGTTCTTGCTCTGAACGTTCTATCTTTTGCCAGACTGCTGGCCAGGATGCTTATTCTCAGGTCTCTATGTATCTCGGCTGTGGTTCTGGTGAAGGGGTATCTTTTACCTGTGACGAATCTCAGGGCTTCATTTTGAACCACTTGTAATTTTAATAATTGTATGGTCCTCCAAGTATGGAGAGGTACTACTGGATGAGTTAATATCGGTATGATAAATGATGAAACCAGGCGGAGTTTTATTTTCTCTGTAAGCGCTTTAAAACGGTATAGTTTTCTCAACTCTCTTCTTGCCTTTTCCTTCCTGGTGTGGACATGATGGGAGTAACCTGTCGTGGATATATGCAGGCCCAGGAGGGTGCCTCTGCTTTTGTATTCTACCTGGGCATTATTGGTTATTAATGGATGGGCTTTCTTTCTGCACGAGGGGTATCACTGTGAATTTCGGGAGACTGGTTTGGATTTTCCATTGTTTTTCGTAATTATTTACTCTTTCTATTTCCCATCTAGTGTTGTTGACCTGTAACGCTCGTGATTTTCCTCGATGTGTTGTTATTTGAGTGATGTCATCTGCATACATAAAATCTTCGGTTCCTGTTCTAGTAAAAGGCGGGGTGTCACTTGTGTAGATAATATATAGGGTGGGAGAGAGGACGCTGCCCTGAGGGACTCCGCTCATGAGTGGGAAGGTCTCTCCTGCGTGTTGTCCCACCCTCAGTCTGGCATTTCTGCATTCAATAAAGTTGCAAAGCAGCTTTTCGATGTTGGAGGGAAGTCCGAGTTGGAGGATCATATATTTTAGACCGTTATGCCAGACTTTGTCCAACGCCTTCGCTACATCCCGGAGAGTTAGATTACATTGGCTACCTACCTCTCGCTGCAGCTCTGGCTATGTTTTCACATGCCAGGGCTATCGCTGTTGAGGTGGATTTCCCTTTCCTGAATCCAAATTGTCTTCAATTGATTCTGTTGGTTGTTTCCAGGTGATTTCTCGGACGGTTATTGATGATTTTTTTCGAGTATTTTTCCAGGTACTTCGAGGAGGGAGATCGGTCTATAATTTAGTGGGACGGTGGGGTTCTTTCCTTGTTTTGGTGTTAGGATAATAGTGGCCTCTTTGAATTGAGTTGGGAAGTAACCCGAAGGCAGGCAGGCGCTCATCGTGGTTCTCAGTCTCTCCATGGCCGGATTGTTTATGTGACTGAAAATCTCCTTGGTGATGCCCGAGTAGCCAGGGGCTTTATTATTGGTATTGGAGATAGGTGTTTTGAGTTCTTACAAGGTGATTGGTTTGGACAATTGGCTGTCCTCTCTCAGATCCTCCCATATGATTTCAGGGGAAGGCTGAGTGCGGTTTGTCTGGCCCCAGAGTTCATCAAGGACGTGCTCCTCGTGGGTACCATCAAATCCCTGTTCTCATCATTTGTGATTCGGTAGTAGGTAGTAGGCAGCTATCAAACAGGGAGGTACTACTGCCTGGGGAGATATTGGAAGCATAATGTGTTGTCTAATGGTAGACCCTGCTGCTATATGGCATCACAAAATTGTGACCAAGTCCCAGGTTGCTGATCTGACTTTCTGCCTCATTTACACACAATTGCAGGGTCTCAATTGTTTCTCTTACTATTGACAACACAAAACAACATATATATATATATATATATATATATATATATATATATATATATATATATATATATATATATATATATATATACATATATATATATATATATATATATATATGTATATGTATATATATATATATCGCTTCTCACTCTTGAATTATTTTTTCGTTTGTGTATTTATTTATGGTTAGTATTATTATTATTTTTTGGTTATAATTTTTTATCTATTTTTATTAATTATAATTAAATATTATTATTATTATTATTATTATTATAATATATTTTCGCCCCCAGGCCCTGATGTGGGTCAGTGAGCTGTGCGCGAGTGGGCTAATCCCCTCAAAAAAAAAAAAAAAAAAAAAAAAAAAAAAAAAAAAAATATATATATATATATATATATATATATATATATATATATATATATATATATATATATATATATATATGTCTGTCTGTCTTGATCATCATATATTTTATTTCCTGTGTGGTCAGTTATATATGGTGACTCAGTGTGGCTGGAGCCTTTGTCTCTTAACTCGATGCCAGAACTTTCCTGGGTCGTTGTATGTTTGTGAGAGTTGTTCAACTATTTCTGCCTATTTGACAGGGCAGGATTAAGCTTAATAGGGGCCTGAGGCACAGATCAACTTGGGGCCCCCTACCCTCATGGTTATATACACACAGACACACACACACACACATATATATATATATATATATATATATATATATATATATATATATATATATATATATATATATATATATATATATATATATATATATATATATAACAAGAACAAAACGTACCCAAATTTATCAATGATTTCATCATTATTAAGCTTCTGCAAAATAACACATTTAATGTTCATAAGAGAGAGAAAATTGAGACGTTGCTAGGACAATAGGACATCGTTGAACGAAGTTCATGTTTTATACGCTTCAACTTCGAGAATGTTTGGATTTGGGGGCCCCTTAGAGTCGGGGGACCTGAGGCCAGTGCCTCAAGTGCCTCATGGTTAATCCGGCACTGCCATTTGAGGTTGTTTTGTTCCAGGGATTAGTTTTTATTTCCTCCCGTATTCTTCTGTATGTAATGTAGCTTACGATGTCCCAACCATGGGTCTCGGCTCAGTTGTAGCAGTTGGAATTGGTTTGTGAGGGCTATGAGTTCTGGAGTCTGTCGTGGGTGTGGAAGTGTTCTGTTACGTTTGAGAGGGGTGGCCTCTTGGTAGACTGTTCCTATGGCTTCACACCATGTGTTGATTTCTTCGTCTATTTTGTTCACCGGCTGATTGTATATAGTCTGCAGGATCGTCATGTCTTTGGCTTCAAGTTTGGCTGTAACTTTTTATTTGAATAGCTCCCAGTTGGTCTGCTTAGCGATCCTCTGTGGTGGAGCTTGTATCGTTATTGGTGTTGCGGAGATGGTCATGATTATAGGTAGGTGGTCGCTGGAGGTTACAGGACTTTGTTCAAAGAGGTAGTTGTGGAACCATCTGCCGTTTGTTATTGCTATGTTTGGGGTAGTGGCTGAGTTCCTGCTGTAGAACGTGGGAAGTCCGGGCCTATTAGTTAGGCTTTTTTGTCCTTTACGAGGCCAGCGAGGCCTCTTCCAACATTGTAGGTTGTCGTCTTACCATCTAGTAGAAGATGTCTGGCGTTCATGTCTCCGATGATATAAGTTGGGTGGTGGTATGAGAGAATTCTGTGGAAGTCCCCGTAAGGCAGGTAGTCACTGCGTGGTGGGAGGTATGTTATTATGATTGGTCCTGTGGTCAGGTTGATTTGAACAGCGAGAGTTTCAGAGGGTAAGTCGTCTATGATTCTGTGGTGGACATCTCGCTTTATGGCGATGGCCACCCCGTCATTCGGCTCCTCTGATAGAGTGGATTTATGGGTCCTGTCACCAAATATTTTCAATTCCTCAGATGCCTTTTGGCCATGGAAGTTTATGAGTATAATATCTGGATCAACTTGGCTGTACTGGTTGGACAAACTGAATTTATTAGTTCTCCAGTGGAGGAAGTTATGTTCATTATTTCTTGTTCTTGTTTTTATTGGGTTTTGTGGTTTGTTCCCTGCGCGTTCATTCTTCATTTTGTTGATCTTCGTTCTGGTTGTCTTTTTGATGCAGTTGTGAAATCGATTTGTTTTTGTTTAATGGCCTCGGAAGTGAAGTGGTCGTACTTCCATTTCATCTTGCCATCAATTACTCTTTTTGCGACTTCATCACGTGTCCAGTCCTCGTTGATGTGATCTGGGACGTAGATGCATAGTTTCAGGTCTTTACCTGATAGATCGCTTGGAGTCTGGGAGACAGGTATGGTCTCCGGTATGGGTACTTGTGTATCCACAAGTCATTAGCTAATCTTCTCCGTGTTCTGAATGCGTCATGTCCTTTTTATCAGCTGCTGATTCGTCAAACAGGCCCAAGCCCTAATTGGTAACAACCTAACCTAACCATTGGGATTGGAGCAAAGTAATAACAGGTCCCAATCCTAGTAAGTACTATGGTTCCCAATTTTAATGGGGTCACAACCGTAATGCTGGGGACCGTAATACCTCAGGGGCGATTAGGATTAAGGTCCTTTTTGACAGAGAACCATTTAATCTTGAAATTTTCAGTGTTGACCCTGTCACAGCTCGTCATCAGAGACCAATGTTTTCGGTGAGTTGGGTCTGTCATCCCGTTTAGATGTGTGGTAGCGTCCTCACACCCAGGAACGGCCTCACACCTCGGGAGCATTGGACCACTTCCTCGTTTTTTAAGAACATAAAAGTATTTTCGATGTAAATTTTAGAGATGCCACGTTTTCCTAAGCTTCAATCAAGCACCATTTTTCTAAGTTTTATGAAGACAGAAAGTCATTCGTTTTACTGTATTGGAAGCGCTGTTCCTTGTTGACCGGCGTTAAATTTCCTTGTCTCAGTATTCCTCCCGGACCGAAAGTTTGGGGATATACAGTATATCAATGATGCTGTTCATACACCCATCCATCTGTTCGTCCGTCCGTCCGTCCGTCCGTCCGTCCTTGATAGATTTCGCATGCACTCTGTAACTCTCTGCATGCGCGATGGACTAATTAATTTCAGTATTAGTGTGAGAGCGAAAATTATGGCAGGGTCTTATTGGGCAGTACTGGATGTGTTGATACTTCAGACTTCAGAGATCAAGCCAGCATATCAGATAATTCAAGGCTGTCTTAATTCCTTTTTTTTTAGAGGGGATTTTAGAAAACGACGTTGTTTTGGGGACAAACAACTTAAATGTTTCGTTACTTCCATTGTAAGGTTTTAATTAATTAAAAGTTAACAGCATCTTGGTGAACGATTCCACTTTCAGTACACAAGTAGAATTAAATATTAATGAGGAATTAGTTCCAGGGTAGAAATAATAAATAATACATTTTAAAATGGTTAACACATAACATTATTGAGTTCTATTCAGCCACCAAGCCACTGGTGTGAAGGCCAAGCCCGGAAGTGTAAGGTCCTATCCCAACTAGGAGAAGTATAGTGAATATGGTTGCTAAGTGTAGTGAGCATAAAGCTGGTATTGGTATGGTTTACCACCATCACAGCCCGACCTTAAGGTCATATTATACAATGGAACAGTTTAACCTTTATCTTGTACAATCTATTAAGGCTGTTTAGGATATCTAATTGACTAACTCTAACGTCTGCATAGTTTTCGTATACAATAGCAACGTTGTGTGTAATTTACCAATATACTATCAGACTCCACTGGCTGTGTTTCTCAGCAACAACGGAACGCGAGCGGAAGCAAGTGGTCATAACTCCATCCAATCCAATTTCACCACATTATAACACCAAATTAACGTCTGTCTGAATGAATCTTTGTGTAACATAAATTTTAATTATTTTCATATAATAGTATGCTCTTACATAACTTAGGATTTTTCTTTTCAAAGTGACAACCCCAAGTGAAATGGCAGAACACCATGGCACAGACGGAATGAGATGAACTGCGGTCGTGGTATGGTAGTGGTAGATGACCAGAGAATTGACAGTCGATAGGTGAAGGTCTGGGGACACAGCCCACGAGTCCAGGACCTATGATGAGATCACAGCCAGAATTTGACGAACAGCGGGGTAGCTAGATAGTGACTGTATGGCGGCTGGGTTGAATCTCCCGGTGACCCAGATAGACGCTGCCGTTCTCACCTCTGTCCAACCGCCCCAAGTGTCGTCCGACCAGCAGGAAGATCGTTTCCGCCCTTACAGCAAATGAACAGTGGCCCGTTTCGAAGCTCCAAAATCATGCTATATAGTCTATCATGTTCGTAACTAAAATAAATGCATGGATAAGTTTTAGAAACAGAAAATACATTGTTATTTTATTTATCGATGCTAACGTGTTCAGGGGTAAGTGTTGACTTTACACCTTGGTTGACTACCGTTGGTTTGTATGTTTCTGGAGGTGTGGTGAGGGAGGGATGCACCCAGCGAAGTTGCCGGTTAAGGATTAAGATGACCACCAGTTTGTGTGGCATATAAGTGGCGTAGACTGTTCACTTTTCCGTACATTCAACAGAAATATCTGGCTTACATCACTGTCGTTGTTTCTGCTTGGTGACATAATATAGGTGACCTCTACAAGCTCCTCCACTTTCTATACGTGTTTTCACCTCTTGCTGCTTCACACTCTGTACCTGTCATAATTATTGGTTCCCTATCATTTTTTTTATCAATTTCAATATTTTCCTAAGATATTTTACCTTTAGTTTGATCCGCATTATTCCCCCGTATGTTTCTCGGGCTCACATGTAGTAGTAATCAAAGCAATCAGGAAGTGGGCACCATATATATACTGTAATGCAAACCTGATGTGAACAGCAATAGGGTGTTAGACGGAGGGAGGGTCATGGGGGGAGGAAGGGGGGAGGGTCATGGGGGGAGGAAGGGTTATGGAGGGAGAATCGTGGAAGAAAGAAGGAGAGAGGGAGGATCATAGAGGAGGATCGTGGGGGGTAAGAAGGAACGGAGGGAGGGTCATGGAGTGAGGATAGTGGAAGGAAGAAAGGAGGAGTTGGATCATAGAGGGAGGATCATGGAGAGGAGAAGGAGGGAGAAATAGAAGAGTAAATAGGAAGAGGAAGAGAGATAAGGAAGGAAGGGAAAGGCAAATGGAGTGTTAATGGAGTCTACCATGATCTGTTAACAGGGAGAGAACATTGGTCTGTTAACGGAAAGAAGACGGTTTCAGTCTCTTACCAGAATGCTCTCTCTCTCTCTCTCTCTCTCTCTCTCTCTCTCTCTCTCTCTCTCTCTCTCTCTCTCTCTCTCTCTCTCGACCGTGAAATCATCAACGGTTCAACAGCACCTGACAACGGGATTATGCAAATGAAGGTCATTGAAAGCAAATGATCAGCAACAGGTATGGCTGAACAACACCCCTGGGAGGACGATGTCGCATGGTTGCAAGATGTGTGGCAGGTCTTCCTAGGTGAGGGTGAAGGAGGGAGGCAGAGACAAAGACAAGTGGTTAAATAAATAGACCTATCTATTAATTTTCCATTTATATGTCTACCTCCCTATTTGTTTATCTATAATTCCATCCATCCATCCTCTATCAGGCAATCAATGTATCTATCTGACAATTTATTTATCTTTTTACGTATTTAATTATTTATGTAATGTCTTCTTGCCTGTTTATCTGTCTAACACTCCAGACCTGTCTTACTCTGGGTATATGTATGCGGTAGCCTCTGTCAGTATACAGACAGTGGGCTATCTACATATATTTTTTGTATTAATTTTACTACCCAAATTAACTTGATAAACACCGACTAAACACACCTCGTCACTACCTCCCACGTGTCCTCCTCGCATCTCTGATTTACACAGGTCATCACCAAGTGCCCAGCCCTCAGTGGCCGTAACCCCTGTATCTCACACACAACAGACGTGTTAAAGGAGCTCTGTAAATTAACTCCTGTATTCTCTCGTTAAAGGGCAGTTGATTGTTACACGTTAATTCGTAATTAAGACCAATAGTGTCCTATTTTTTTGTAAATAAATAGAAAAGCCAGATAGTGTTTGTGAGAACATTTAAGTGGTCTGAAACAGCTACAAACAAAGATTACAAGGTGCTATCTGGAGGGAACACTAACTAGCATTTTTTTTTGGGGGGGGGGCTACGGTGGGGAAAGGGTGGAGGACATGCTGGGACTTAAGGCACAGCCAGACATGAGGGATAGAGAAGTCACAACATATAGTCGTGAGGGGAAAGGTAGGAAAAGAAGTTTAATGAGTTAAACAGAGGGGGACGACACCCCTTGTTTTACATATTACAGAGTTTGTTGGCTAACCTAGGATTTAGAATGAGGTTGCACAATGTTTACTTTGGTTGACAATGTCTAGTTTGATTTTACAATTACAAGTTTATTAACATCTTATACTGTATTACCTTATGGACTCACTTGATTGTGACTTGTTAAATGTGAATTTATATCATCTAAGTTTTAATCTAAGGTGGATCACTGTGGCGGACATAGATGGGTCGCGGGTTGGGTTGTTGTAGTGCGGGCAGACTCCGGGGCCACCAGGCGTGGGGTCTCCCTCCGTTGATGTCTTCACCGCGTAGGTGGTCTGGGCTGTGAGGGTCGTCCAGGAGCTTGTCCCAAACCTTCCTCCCTAGGCGATGGAACCTGACGTTGAGGGTCTTCGTTTTATTTCTCAGGTGGACAGTTTCCACTGTCTCCTGGTAGGGTGGCAGTTGGCCACTGGCGTGTAAAGGGGAGGTGAGAGACAAGAGCCCTGAAGCACGCCGCTCGAGAGTGAAAATTCTTCTCCACAATGTTCTTGCATCTTGATTTTGTCTCTGCGGTCCGTAATGAAGTTGCACAGTTGGCTGGAATTATGGCTGCACTCTTGACATATGCCACTGCTCAACAACTCTAATGCTTGCTCTAAATACATTATGCACAGATTGGGCTGATAATGTATTGTACATACTAGAGAAGGCCTTTAAAGCCTCCAGTATAGCACCATTCAGTTCTTGTATACTGTCCATATTAATGGCATTGAAGCATTCATTCCTCTTATTCACCTGCTTCCTTTTCTTTCCCCGAGACTGGATGTTGATGCTGCTGTTGCAGACGTTGGCATAATTGGTGGTGGTGTCTGCCTTCTCCCTTGAAGACGAACTTTTATCTCCATAACTCATGTTTCTGTTTAAATTTTGGCGCGCAGATCGACCTGGTTTGTTTACATTTATCTTGGATAGAGTACCAAGCCTCGCGAGTTGCGGCATTCGTGTTGCGAAATGATAACCCTATGTTCGGGATTGCTCTTCGGGTTTGCTGCCCCGAGTGTTTAAAAAAAAGGCCGACTGCCATATAGCACGGTGGGGAGGAACCACTGCTCATTATACATGCAGCTTTATAGATAATTTCAGCTCCCTACAGCTGAAGACACGGTTTCAGAGTCTGCCAAAGGCTTGAGATGCACATCTGATCCAGTGCTGAATCTCTTCATCGATGTCTGCGATGGTGGACAGGTGGCAGCCGAGATACCGAAAGTGGGTAACATTAGAGAGGGTAGTACAATTAAGATGGATGGATGGTGGAGGTGGGTCTGAACCTGGGACAGTTTGAAAGAGAATCTGAGTCTTACGTACATTCATCTCAAGACCGAAGTGCGCATACGCATCTGCGTAGGTGTTTAGGAGCCCTTATAGATCGTATTGAGCATGAGCAACAAGGGTGAGGTCGTCTGCTTACTGAAGTTAAGTAATGGAAGCTGCTGACACCTTTGTTCTTGCCTGGAGTCGCCTTATGTTGAAAAGACCCCTATTTCACGCAGTACTTGAAGTCCACCCCGCCGGCTAAATTGGCATTGGCACGAGTAAGGAAGACAGCCAAGAAATGGAAAAGAGAGTTGGTGCCAGTACACACCCTTGTTTTACTCCCATTTGGATGGGGGTTAGATTACAGACTGGGTATCATTTTTCAGGACACTCCTGGTCATTCCTTCTTGGAGTTGACTTACAATGGCAATGAATTTTGGTGCATAGCCAAAATGACTAAGGGTCCACCAGAAAGCATCCCTGTTGACCGAGTCGAAGGCCTTAGTAAGGTCAATAAACGCCATGTACAAGTCATGGCGCTGTTCTCTGCACTTTTACTCTATCTTGCGGGCAGCAAAGATCATGTCAGTGGTGTCACATGAAGGTCAAATCCACATTAAGATTCTGGGATGAAGTTTTCCGCCTCAGGAAGAAGTCTGTTGAGGAGGACTCAGGCGATATTCTTGCGAGCTACGGACAGCAGTGATATCCAGCGGTGGTTGCCACAGTCTGACCAGTCTCCCTTGTTCTTATATATATTGACGATCTTGGTGTCTTTAGGATCTTGGGGTATTTTCTCGTTCTCCAGGAGAGAGTAGAGTCAGCTGGTAAGCAGAGGTCCTCCTGCTTTATACACCTCGGCTTGGATTCCATTAGGCCCTGAGGCTTTGTTATTTTTCATTTGTTTGATGGTGGTAGCTACCTCATCCAAGGACGGAGGACAGCTGAGGTGGGTCAGCTCTGGATGCTGAGGGACCTGCTGGGTAGTCAGGACATCCACATCGGTGTTTCGGTTGAGCAATGAATGGTGGTGATCTTTCCAGCACTGAAGGAGGCCTTCATCGTCTTTAATTATGAAGTTACCACCAGAGGAGCAGAGGGGGGGGGGGGGGGGGCTGCGCCACGAGTGGTATGCCCATAAAATGTTTTAATGGGATTGAAAAATTCACTTATCTCGTGTTGATGTGCATGTTTTTGTATTTCACATGCTTTATTTTTAAGCCAGTCATTCTTTAGAATGTGAAGTTCCCGCTGGGCCGCATCTTTCTTCTTGCGGAAGGTATCAGCTTTGATCCGAGACTGAGGGTTGTTCTGCCAGTTAGTAAAAGCAGCATGTTATCATCGATGAGTACTTTGATTGCTGGGTCATTTTCATCAAACCAGTCCTGGTGTATTCTTTTGATCTGGCTGAGGGTCTCTCTGCAGGTTTTTGTCATAATACTGTTGAGAGTATCCTATTCGGCACTGGAATTCCCATTGTTTGTTGTTGAGTTGTTTATAAAGCCCATGTTCGAGCTGCTCTCTGAGAGCATGTTCTACTGATGGGTCCTACAATTGCTTCATATTAAAACCACTTCTGGAGGCTTGCTACCTTCGCCGTTTTGGGGCGACGTGAAGTGAGAGCTTGGCTCTGACAAGTCGATGATTAGTGTCATAGTGGTCTGAGCCACGCATGGCTTGGGTGATGAGGACATCTCGCAGATCTCTTTCTCTGACAATGATGTAGTCAATGAGATGCCAGTATTTGGATCGTGGGTGTTGCTACGAGCCCTTGAACTTGTCGGTATTGGTGACAGTGTGGCTGTGCGCATCATACTTGCTGAAGAGGAGTAGGGCGTTGGCATTACACTTGCCAAGTCCATTTTCTCTATGGTTCCCTGCCAAATGCAAGCATCCTTCCAACTCTGGCATTGAAGTCGCCAAGGAGCACAACCTTGTCTTCTCTGGGGATAGAGGTTAGCACTCTGTCAAGGTCGGCGTAAAAGGCCTCCTTAATGTCATCCTCTGCATCCAGTGTTGGGGTGTATGCACTGATGAAAAAAGCATGACGTGAGTGATTCAGTGGGACTCGGAGCGTTATGAGGCGCTCGTTGACCTCAATAGGCATTTCAGTTAGCCTGTGTAGGATGTGTTGGTGGATGGCAAAGCCAACTCCATAAATGTGGTTTCTCTCCACAGCAGGTTACCCTTCCAGAAAAAGGTATAGCCAGACCCCTGTTCTGAGAGTTGAACCTCATCTGGGAACCAGGACTGACTTATGGCTGCTATGTCGATGTAATACTTAGCCAGCTCTTTTGCCACAAGGGCGGTTTTTCTTTCAGGACGCTCATATGTGCCAGCATCCAAAAGGGTCCTGACATTCCATGCAGCGACCATAAGAGATTCTATGGTTTGTTTTTGTTTGGATCTGTGATTTTCAATGTGTTTTCGACTGCATAAGTATAACCTTACTGGGTGCAGTTGCCCAATCCTGTTGGGTTTTTGGGCAGGCTATGTTTAAGGCACCCTTTCTAGCCCCCTCCCCATGTAGGGTGAGCAGAGTGGCTCCTCGAAAGGGCTGCTCAGTCGCACAGACAGGACCGGATTGCACTGCTGCCTAGATCCCAGTGCATAAACGACCATCTTATCTGTGCCGCCTATGTGCAGAGTTGTGACTAGAGATTCCCGGCAGTCATCTCTGCCTGCCCCCGTCGCCTCTCGTCCATATCCATAGGACTTTTTGGGGTATTGGTGTTTTGATGACGATGAGTGGTATGATGAGCTAGATGGTGGCTGCGCTTGAGTTGATTTATGTGGTGAGACAGTAGCGCAGGCTGCAACGACACATCATGGCTCTCCCTTTTCCTGATCCAGTGATGCAAGTGTTGCAATGACTGGGAAGAGGAAGAGTTGCAATGGACTGCCGATAGTCCAGTTTGTTGGGTTTCGCCTTAGTAGCCTGTTCATCAGGCATTCCCTTCGTCCGCCGGTGTAGTTGTTGGGTTTCTACGGTGGTCACCTCTTCGGCCTATACCGCCGATGGGGGCTTATACCTACCAAGGTTAATCCGCAAGGCAGCGGGGCAATGGCTGGTAGGCGGCTGAATGTGTCCACATGCCAATGGACCTATGCGCCATCCCTTTGGGGCACACTGCTACTTCGAGATCCCCTGCTGGTCTAGCCTGGACCCACGAGGCACCCAGTTACCGTGTATTGCCATGAGGAGGCACAGCAGGGGCCTTGATAGTGAAGAAGCTGTGTACTGGTAGGGTAAGACTTATGCAAGTTGCTTCCCTGTTTGCCACGAGAGATAGCCAACGGTGGCAGCTGAAAGCGAGAGGGACAGACTAGACGCATTTCACCACCCTGTGTGCGACACACACACACACACACACATACATGCATACATACATACATACATACATACATACACACATACATACATACATACATACATACATACATACATACATACATACATACATGATAACCTAAGTTATACAACACAGTTCAAAATGTTTCAATACATCAAATAAAACTAAGGCTATAATTTCCACCGTGCTTGTTCATATACACTTGTTGCAGACCTTGTTGCATGAGCGCTTCCTCCGCCAGTTGTTATTGACATTCCGTGCAAGCCGTCAGTCAACAATGGTGTTTTATATACCAATAAATTCTTTGTTATATAATGTATAAATAATGTCAGATCTCTTAAGCTGAAAAAATATATTACTGTAATTGTTGTGTTTGTTGATGCCTAACACTGAGCTTCTTCCTGTGTGTGTGTGTGTGTGTGTGTGTACTTTTGTGTATTTATCGCTCTGTGTGTACGTTTTTGTGTGCATATGTTACTGTGTATTTCTTTTTGTGTATACATTAACCTGTGTGTGTAGGTATGCTTGGTATTCGATGTGTATTTGCATCTATTTGTGTATGTCCCTGTGTATTAGCAAGGCCTTGTGTAAGTGAGGGAAGGAGACTCTTAAGTCCATGGATGCACAACCATCGACCCGCGGGCCGGATCAGGTCTGCTAGTAATTTCTATACGGACCTCCTCCATAAATGAAGGCGCCAAAATGCGTGTTCTCACTACATCAGAGATACCACTTTTTTTTATACAGTATGTTTAACTTTTTACTTTAATTTTTTCATAATATTAAAAAAATATTGTTGGATCTTAATGCGTTCCTTTTTATATAATGTTAGAAATATCCTATATTTGGTTCAGTTCACACAGTTGTGCGCCACTGCCTAAGTAATAATAAATGGAATAGTATTTATTACGTTTTTTGTTTGCCCGAAAGTTTATGAAATTTTTTGCCGATATAATTCACACACACACACACACACACACACACACACACACACACACACACTCACTCACACACACACACACATACACACATACACATACATTACATCCTTGACCACCGAAGGGTCAAGACGTACCTGGCGCTCCTCTCGGAGCAGCCAGGTCAACTGTTATGTTGGCCCATACCAACTCCCTCCCCTGAACCCTCCTCCCTCCTCACCACCGAAACAAGTTCTCGCCAGAAGTTACTATTTCATTTAGGAAAGGAATGGAACCAGTGTTAAACAGAGGTGAACAGAGGTGAACAGTGCTTAAGTCAGTGAGAACAACTCAACAGTAACAGTGGTACCCAAGTTGACCTTCACACAGTGAGGTCCCAGGTACCCAGTGATAACGGCCCGTGAGACCCAACAACCAGTGATGTGTTAATCCGTCTACGATAGGAAGGCCTGGAACCACACCTCACTCATATAACACCATCTGTGAGGGAATTACTACACCACGTCAGGCCCCTCATAACACCATCTGTGAAGGAGTTACTACACCACGTGAGGCCCCTCATAACACTATCTGTGAGGGAATTACTACACCACGTGAGGCCCCTCATAACACTATCTGTGAGGGAATTACTACGCCACGTGAGGCCCCTCATAACACCATCTGTGAGGGAATTACTACACCACGTGAGGCCCCTCATAACACCATCTGTGAGGGAATTACTACACCACTTGAGGCCCCTCATAACACCATCTGTGAGGGAATTACTACACCACGTGAGGCCCCTCATAACACCATCTGTGAGGGAATTACTACACCACGTGAGGCCCCTCATAACACCATCTGTGAGGGAACTACTACACCACGTGAGGCCCCTCATAACACCATCTGTGAGGGAATTACTACACCATGTGAGGCCCCTCATAACACCAGCTGTGAGGGAATTACTACACCACGTGAGGCCCCTCCTAACACCATCTGTGAGGGAATTACTACACCACGTGAGGCCCCTCATAACACCATCTGTGAGGGAACTACTACACCATGTTAGGTCCCTCCTAACACCATCTGGGAGGGAGTTACTATACTACGTGTTTGCTGTTCAACACCTACATTAATCTGTATGTTCACTGTATGTTCCTTTACCTTTCTCTAATGAAGGCTTTTGTTAAACCACCAACGTATGTAATAAGTCATTTATGTCCAATGTATATTTTCAGCCTTCGGACTGCAGAACTTTTTCAATAAACCGTCAATTATAATTATTATTATTATTATACACACACACACACATACACATACAACACACACACACACACACACACACACACACACACACACACACACACACACTTTTATTATTGGTAGTGACGCGTCATAATTAATATTGGATTTTCCGTCAATATCGAGTCATCAACTTGAGTCTCCTCCTCTGATATATTACATCACGGTCCCTCCTCCTATTAGGTCACGGCGTCATTAGGTTGTGGTCCTATTAGGCTTTGGTGCTATTAGGTTATGGCACTATTAGCTTATGGTGCTACTAGGTTATGGTGGTACGAGGTTATGGTTCTACTAGGTTATGCTGCTATTAAGTTATGCTGCTATTAAGTTATGCTGCTATTAAGTTATGCTGCTATTAAGTTATGCTGCTATTAAGTTATGCTGCTATTAGGTTAAGGTGTTTTGCCTCCTCTTCCGTTAATATCATTTTTCCTCACTTCCTATTTTCTACTAAGTTATACGTCTACTTCTTTTCCTTCCTCCTCCTTCTCCCCTTCCAATAATCTCTCCCTTCCTTCCTTCTCCTTCTTTCCCTCCGCTTATCTCTCCTTCCCTTCCTTCTTCCTCTTCCCCTTCTTCCCCTACTATCACAACAACTTCTATTCCTTTTCGTCCACAGCTTTCTCCTCTTCCTCTTCCGTCAATCGTCTTCTTATTTTCTCCTCCTCTTCCTCTTATTCCTCAATTAACTTTTCTTCCCCTTTCTTCCCCTCCTTCTCCTTCACTTTCCCACCCCCTTCTTTCCCCACTGCACCCTTAATTATCTCCTTCCTTCCTTCCTTCTCTTCCTTCATTAATCAGGTATTTCCTTCCTCCGTTAATCTCTCATCTATCCTCCTCCTCTGCCAGACCTTCCACAATACACTCAGGGTATCGTTATGCATCAAGAGATAGATTATAATACCTATACGTGTGTGTGTGTGTGTGTGTGTGTGTGTGTTCAATAATTAGTAAAACGTGAATGATGGAAACTAATTGTTCACAGTTTTATGGTAAAGAGATTGAGTCGTTCTTTATGCAGTTAAGCGGAGATTACGTTAAGTGAGATAAGATGCATTTAATCTCACGCTAAATTACACTAAAGGGAGATTAAGTTTGGGAATGTTGTTTGAAAGAAGATATTTATTTTGAAGAGGAGTTATTTGGTTTAATTGTTTGTGTTTGTAAAATTATGCCGAGGTGGTAATATTTTTGTTGTTGTTTCCTCATGTTATAATAATAAAAATAAAAATTATTATAATATTATTATTAGAGTTCTTGCTCTTGTTGTTATTGTGGTAGTGATGAGTAGGAGTAGTGGGCCAGCGCGGCGTGGGTGTGGTGGAGTGTCCTCTCTGATCTAAAGTGTTATTTAAGGGGACATATTCGGAGTGTGGGAGTGGGAATTTCACAGTGTGTCGGTGAATGTCGGATGTCACCCTAAGCATTGTCACCGAAGGTTCTTCTCATCCCTTACTGCATTAATCGCAAATATTCCGTGTGTTCACCGGTGATCACCAAGGGATTTTGTGAGTCTTTGGATGGACGGCTACTGCAGGTGCCAGGTGCCAGGTGCCAGTGCCAGTGTCGATTGGCCTACTTCGCCAGCTAACCTGTTTGAACCACCCAAGTGTGCGGTCACCAAAGAAATGATTTGGGAGATGATTCGCCTCATAACTGAGTACACTGCTTGCTTGCCCCTTTAGCTCATCAAATACTGGCAATAATACCACATCTATTCTGTCAGAGGACACACACAAAGACTAAGCACAAAGAAAATGCGGCAGCAATGAAGAGAAGATTGACAATGTGGCAGACTGGTGCCCTTGATGATCTCCTATGTGAAGCAAGAACACTGGAGGAGAGACTAAAATTTATAGGAGACGGAAAGCAAAACACCGATGACGTTGCAAGAAAGTTTGGAAACAAAATGCCTGTGGAAAAAGTGTCTTTGGCGGTAAGATCTCTCACAGAGGAATCCTCCGGTGGTGTTCTGCCAATAAACAGAGAGACATTAAAACAACTGAAAGAAAAACATCCCCCTGCAAGTGAAGACGAAGGCATCAGGTTCCAGGGTGTCTATATCCCACCAGACGCTGTCCTGTTCGAGAAAATAACAGGAGGGATGGTGTGGAAAAAGACACTGAAGACTCAGGGAGGTGCCGGCCCTTCAGGTCTGGATGCAAACGGTTGGAGAGTCATCCTCAGCACAAACAAGTTTGGCCCCGTAGCAAATGATCTCTGCACTGCCATTGCCGTCCTTGCAAGAAAGCTGGCATCCTTGTGCACCCACACCTCCATGCTCTGACGGCCTGCCGCCTCATTCCCCTGGATAAGAATCCAGGATGTAGGCCTATAGGGGTAGGGGAAGTGCTGAGGCGGATCATCGGAAAATGCATAATGGAGGTTGTAAAGGATGATGTCATGGCCGCAGCAGGGAACCTGCAAGTTTGTGCTGGCCACCAGGCTGGAGGGGAAGCGGCCATTCACGCCATGAGAACGATATTTGAGCAGCGTGATTGTGAGGCCGTTCTCCTGGCGGACTCTTCAAACGCATTCAACATAATTAACCGCAAGGCCGCACTACACAACATCAAGATCAAGTGTCCAAGCTTCATATAGTAAACAACAAGGCTCTAAGAGGTGATACCATCATACAGTCAACCGAGGGAATAACGCAGGGGGACCCTAATGCAATGGCAATGTACGCAATAGGCCTATCAGTGCTCCAACACACAATCAAATTTGAAACAACTGAGGTCAAGTAAGTGGCGTACGCTGATGACCTTACAAGAGCAGGAAAAGTGGAGGACATCAAAAAGTGGTGGGACCTGGTAACATCACGAGGCCCACAAATAGGGTACCACCCAAACGCCTTCAAGTCCTTCCTCATTGTGAAGACAGAACATTATGAACTGGCAATGGAGGTGTTCGGGGGAATTAAGGTCAAAATAACAAAGGGTGGCCAAAGACACCAAGGCACAGTAATCGGCAAGGCGCAGTAATCGGCACGCCGGGCTCCAAGACCGAGTACGCAACGGGAAAGGTGAATGAGTGGGTTAGGGAAATCCAAACTCTGTCTAAGATGCTAACACAGAACCACACGCGTCTTTTGTGGCATTCACCCATGGAGTCAAGCATCGCTGCAACCACCTGGTGCGTACTATCCCTGATATCGAACCCCTCCTCCACCCTCTGGAAGAAGCTATCAGTGTCAATTTCATTCCCAAATTAGTGAAACACCCTCACTTAACCCCAGCAGAAAGATCACTCCTTGCACTACCACCGAGACTGGGAGGAATGGGATTGACCAATCCAGAGGAGATTGATGCCACCGAACATCAAAACTCAGTTAAGCTCACGGCAGCCCTCACGGACCACATAATAGCTCAGAACACAACAGGGGAGGTGGATACCAGTGAAGTAAACAAGATTCGAAGGTCCATTACGACAGAACGACAACACGG
This sequence comes from Homarus gammarus, assembly GCA_958450375.1. Taxonomy (NCBI): domain Eukaryota; kingdom Metazoa; phylum Arthropoda; class Malacostraca; order Decapoda; family Nephropidae; genus Homarus; species Homarus gammarus. The sequence goes on along the minus strand of CAUDMG010000748.1, from coordinate 1,031,105 downwards.
CCAAAGTGATAAGTTGCAGCAACTGTTGCTGCAAGTACCAGAGAATTTGAAGAAAAAATGTAGCTATAGTGCAGGAGGTGGGCGTTTCGAGCTGGTTAACTACGTTACCAATGAGGGCAAATGGTTTCTGTCTCAATAAACAAGAATTTACAGATGACAGTGCTCTAAGGTACGGTAGGCCAGTAGAAGGATGCCCTCCCAATGCGTGTGTGGCTCTTCCTATGACGTCGATCACGCCATGGTGTGCAAGAAAGGGGGCTTCATATGCATGAGGCATGACGAAGTAAGGGATCTCACAGCAAATATGTTGAAGGAAATCTGCCGTGATTTCAGGGTTGAACCGACCCTCCTTCCATTGGACGGTGAGATTTTCCAACATAGGACTTCAAACACATCCAACAAAACCTGTGTTGATGTCAGTGCTCGAGGATTCTGGACGCGGAGACAGCGAGCCTTCTTCGACATCACGATATTTTATCCCATGGCCGCTTGTCACCGTAACTTAGCTCTCGATGCTGCACACACGAGGAAAGAGAACGACAAGATAAGGGCATATGGGAGAGAATTCAGAACGTTCATTAAGGCAGCTTCACTCCTCTAGTGTTCACAACCTCTGGTGGGATGGGACCAAGTGCTAGATGCTTCTACGCCAGACTCGTGGAGGTGATATCCGAACAGAAGCAGCAGCCCAGAAGTTATGTTACAGCCTGGATGAGATGTCGACTGTCCTTCTCTCTCCTTCAGTCGGCTTTGCTCTGCCTCAGGGAAACGAGAGCATCGGCCCTAAAGCCGACAACAGTTGCAGATATTGACTATGAGGCAACAGTCACTGAATGCTGCATAGATCTGCAGCTCAACTAACTCAACACAGCTAGGATAGCTACTTATGTATTAGGATATTTAATATTAAGGTAATAAAATGGTGGCTAAGGTATGGCTATTAGGGGAGGATGGAGGCCTTCGTAGTAGTAGTAGTAGTAGTACAGTAGTAGTAGTAGTATCATTATCTTTATCACCTCGCTCATACAACAACTTCCTACAGCACAAAAACGTAAACATTTATCTCGCAAAAACAACAACAATAACAACTTCAAAAACACAACTCTTACAACCCGCCATAAATGAACTATAGTCCGCAACACATGGCGCTAAAAGTACACATATAACAAACTTTTCTAATTTGCTGCAGTGGTAGAAAGTAACTGACCAGAAGGATGTAACCCTCAAGTACAGGTCTTAAGCAAACATCGCCTGACTGGTCCTTCGTCTTATGGGTGGGGGTAGGGTCAGTGTTTTGATGTGTGGGTTAGGTCTCTCTCGATCTTTTACAACCACCATTATCGTAAGGTAAGTTTGTCACTGATGTTATCAACTTAGTTATCTGTTTATTGACTGTGTTTGTGTCTTTCTCTCTACAGTGTGTTGGTTTTTTATTTTATGTTGTGTGTTTAACTCTTTATTAACTCTGTTTATAATAATAATAATGATACTTAATAATACACATACATACATACATACATACATACATACATACTACTTTGCTGTCACTCGAAACAGAGTATGGCGATCATCCAGCTATGATACAATGATATGAGTTATTTGGGATGTCACCTTCATTGGTGAGTTGTGAGGTGACTAAAGAGGTCGATACGGGACCGGCAGAGTCGTTCACATTTGTTGCACATGTGGAGGGCTGGATCTATCGCGGAGAGGCGGTGGCAGCGTCTTTCCGGCGTTGGCACTTGTCTGCCTCGGCTTGCAGTCGGGCTAGTTCGAAAGTATTGACACCTTCTCGTTTGGTGTTACTCCAAGCGTTACGATGTGGAATAATCGACTCCCAGGTGAGGGGGTCGATTTGGCACTCTTTCAGGTTTGTCCTAAGACTATCCTTATACCTTTTCAGTTGCCCGCCAGCATAAAGTTTACTATTCGTTAGGTGACTGTAAAGTAGCTACTTTGGCAGTTTACTGTCGTCCATAAGGGTAACATGGCCAGTCCAGCGTAGTTGTTCATGGATAATGGTAGCCTCAATGCTCCTGCAGTTGGCGTCAGCAAGAATACTGGCATTTGTTCTCTTGTCTTCCCAGCGAACAGGAAGGATGGAACGTCGACTACGTTGGTGAAAGTTTTCAAGTCCCTTGAGGTGCCTCCTGTATGTGACCCATGTCTCACTGCCATATAGCAGGGTGGGGAGGATCACCGATTGATATATGTGCAACTTTGTAGACAATTTCAGCTCCCTCCAGCTGAAGACACAGTTTCGGAGTCTGCCAAAGGCTTGAGATGCACGTCTGATCCGATGCTGAATCTCTTCATCGATGTCCTGGGTGCTGGACAGGGGAGAGCCAAGATACCGAAAGTGGGTAACATTAGAGAGGGTAGTACCGATAAGCTGAATGGATGGTGGGGGTGTGGCTGAACCAGAGGCAGGTTGAAAGAGAATCTAAGTCTTTCATACTGTACATTCACCTCAAAGCTGAAGTGTGCATACGCATCTGCGAGGTGTTCAGGATCTCCTGTAGGTTGTGTTCAGTGTGAGCGACAGGGGTGAGGTTGTCTGCATACTGAAGTTCAGTAATGGAATCTGCCAACACCTTTGTTCTTGCCTGGAGCCGTCTTATGTTGAAAAGACCCTTCATCCGGTGCTCGACGTCCACCCCACCAGCTAAATTGGCACTGGCACGAGTAAGGAAGGCAGCCAAGAAAATGGAAAAGAGAGTTAGTGCCAGTACACACCCTTGTTTAACCCCCGTTTGGATGGGGAAGAATTCACAGTGGATGCCATTGTACAGGATACTACCGTTCATGCCACCGTGGAGTTGTCTCACAATGGCGATGAATTTTGGTGGGCAGCCAAAATGGCTGAGGGTCCATCAAAGGTCTTCTCTGTTGACCGAGTCGAAGGCCTTGGTTAGGTCGATGAAAGTCATGTACAGATCACGACGCTGTTCTTTGCACTTTTCCTGTGTCTGGCGGGCAGCAAAAATAATGTCAGTGGTGTTACGTGATGGTCTAGGGCCACATTAAGATTCAGCGAGGAAGTTTTCTGCCTCAGGAAGAAGTCTGTTGAGGAGGACTCGGGCGATAATCTTGCCATCTACGGACAGCAGTGAGATCCTGTGGTAGTTGCGACAATCTGACCAGTCTCCCTTGTTCTTATATTTATTGACGATGGAGGCGTCTTTAAGAGCTTGAGGGATTTCCTCTGTTCCTATATATTCATCAGGAGAGAGTGAAGACTGCTGGTAAGCATAGGTCCTCCTGTTTTATATACCTCGGCTGGGATTCAATCAGACCCTGAGTTTTTTTTTTTTGTTGATCTGTTTGATGACAGTAGATACTTCATCCATGGATGGAGGATAGCTGAGGTGGGTCGGCTCTGGATGCTGAGGGACCTGCTGGGTATTCAGGACATCCACATCGATGTTTCGGTTGAGCAGTGAATGGTTGTGCTCTTTCCAGTGCTGAAGGAGGCTCCTTCATCGTCTTTAACTATGGAGTTAAAGCCAGATGAGCAGAGGAGGCTGCGCCATAAGTGATTGGCCCATAAAATGTTTTAGTGGAATTGAATAATTCGTGCATCTTGTCCCGATATGCATGTTTTGGCGTTTCGCATGCTTTATTTTTAAACCAGTCGTTCTTTAGATTGCGAAGTTCCCACTGGGCCGCCGTTTTCTTCTTGCGGAAGGTATCAGCTTTGGTCCGAGACTGGGGAGGGGGAGTTGTTCTACCAGTCATTTAAACCAGCACATTTATCATCGATGAGTATAGTGATTGCCGGGTCATTTTAGTCAAACCAGTCCTGGTGAATTCTTTCGATTTGGCCGAGGGTCTCTGCAGTTTTTGTCATGACAGTGTCCAGAATATCCCAATTGGCCCTGGGATTTGCATTGTTTGCTGTTGGGTTGTTTATCATCCCATGTACAAGTTGCTCTCTGAAAGCATGTGCTACCGCTGGCCCCTACAGATGCTTTGTGTTAAAACTTCTTCTGGAGGCTTGCAGCCTTCGCCGTTTTGGGACAACGTGAAGCGAGAGCTTGGCTTTGATGAGCCGATGATCAGTGTCGCAGTGGTCCGAGCCACGCATGGCACGGGTGATGAGGACATCTCAGTGATCTCTTTCTCTGACAATGATGTAGTCAATGAGATGCCAGTCTTTGGATTGTGGGTGTTGCCACGAACCCTTGAACTTGTCTGTCTGCCTAAACAAGGTATTGGTAATACTGAGGTTGTGTGCAGCACACTTGCTGAGGAGGAGTAGGCCATTGTGATTACACTTGCCTTGTCCATTTCTCCCTATGGTTCCCTGCCAAATGTCAGCATCTCTGCCAACTATGGCATTTAAGTCACCAAGGAGTACAACCTTGTCTTCTCTGGGGATAGAGGATAGCATTCTGTCGAGGTCGGCATAAAAGGCCTCCTTGGTGTCATCCTCTGCATCCAGAGTTGGGGCGTATGCACTGATGAAGAATGCATGACATGAGTGATTCAATGGGACTCGAGGCGTCATGAGGCATTCGTTGATCCCAATAGGCAATTCAGTTAGCCTGTTCTAGGATGCGGTGGCGGATGGCAAAACCAACTCCGTAAATGCAGTCTCTCTCCGCAGCAGGCTTACCCTTCCAGAAGGTGTAGCTAGACCCCCGTTCTGTGAGTTGAACCTCATCTTGTAGCCGGGACTCACTAATAGCTGCTATGTCGATGTTTTACAAAGCCAGCTCTTACCACAAGGGCGGTTCTTCTTTCAAGACGCTCATTTGTGCCAGTATCCAGAAGGGTCCTGACATTCAATGCAGCGACCATAGGAGGTTGTATAGTTTGTTTTTCTTTGGATCTGTGATTTTGATTGTGTTTTTGACAGCATAAGGATGGCGTAACTAAGTACGGTTGCCCAGTCAGGTTGTTTATTTATACAGGCTATGTTTAGGGCACCTTTTCTAGCCCCCTCCCCATGTAGGGTGAGCAGAGTGGCTCCTCGAAAGGGCTGCTCAGTCGCACAGACAGGACTGGATTGCACTGCTGCCTAGATCCCAGTGCATAAACGACCATCTTATCTATGCCCCCCATGTGCAGAGTTGTGACTAGAGACTCCCGGCAGTCATCTCTGCATGTCCCTGTCACCACTGTTCTGTCGCCATAGGACTTTTGGGGGTATAGGGGTTTTGATGATGATGAGAGGTATGATGAGCTGGATGATGGCTGCGTGTGTGTTAATTTACGTGGTGAGGCAGGAGTGCAGGCTGCAACCACACATCTTGGCTCTCCCTTTTCCTGATCCAGTGGTGCAAGTGTTGCAATGATTGAAGAGAGGGAGAGTTGCAATGGATTGCCGATAGCCCAATTTGGTGGGTTTCGGCTTAGTAGTCTGTCCATCAGGCATTGCCTTCGTCCGCCAGTGTAGTCGTTGGGTTCCTATGTTTTTTCATCTCTTCCGCCTATACCGCCGTTGGGGTCTTGTTTGAGCTCTGTAAGCATGTTTGCTTGATGCGGGTTCTCCACCGCAGATTTTTCGTTTGGGGTTTACTGCCGTAGTCTTATACCTACCAAGGTTAATCTGGAAGGTAGCGGGGCAATGGTTGGTAGGCGCCTGAACGTGTCCACATGCAAGTGGGCCTATGCGTCGTCCTTCTAGGGCCCACTGCTACTCTGAGATCCCCTGCTGGTCTAGCCTGGACCCTCAAGGCACCCAGTTATCGTGTGTTGCCACAAGAGACACAGCAGGAGTCTTGATGGTGAGGAACCTGTGTACTGGCAGGATAAGATTTATGGAAGTTGTTTCCCTGTTCGCTACGACGGCTAGCCAGCGGCAGCAGCTAAAAGCGAGAGGGAGCAGGCAGTGGTTTCACTTAACAATGAGATAATGCTGCCACACTGGGTGCATTTCACCACCCTGTGTGTACAATCAAAGACAAAAGTCGTGTCGCGGTTTTGTCCGAAGATTAAATATAACTCGTGAAACATTATGATAGTCCCCAACCACAAGGCAGAGAGCACCAATAGTTTAGCTCTTCGGCATATGTTTTCACCAAATTTCACGACACGATTTATGTCTGTCATTGCACACATACATACATACATACATAGAAAGTAGTTTATAAAAAGATCATCTGAGCGGATACAACCATGGCTCGATAAGCACCAAGAATTTATGGACAGACAGCCTGACAGACAGAAAGGAATAACCGAAAGCAAAACTCCACAATTCTATACGACCAGAATAATAACATTTTAAATATTGGTAGAAATGATAAAGAAAAAATACTCCTCACTGAAAACTTTAGTTCCTCTAGAAGAAACACTGTGTTGACCAAGACAGAAACTATCTCTGACAAGAAAAGAAAAAGAAAACACTTGAGAGTTAAGACATTTACTATTGCATGTGATTTCTTTTCCCAGTGAAGAAGAAAGTCATATTGGAGATCACTACCAGGCTGCTGAATGTTGCATTATTTCCCCCAGGATACACTGAAGCAATAGATAAGATTTATTTTCCTGGATACTCTTAAGATTACGATAATATAACTATACAGAACATGAAATAGAATGTGATATTACCTTTCCCAGGATACACTGGTGATGTAATGAGGTATATTTTTGTAACAGGATGCACAACGACTAAAATTTACAAAATCTAACTTACTTTTACGTGTACTGCTTTTTTCCTAGGAGAGCCTCAGCCTTCATTGAGAATCACTGCCACAAGCACGAGCCAGAATATGCAAATGTAATTTACCGCCACAGACTTGCTTGCTTGCCTGGATGCTTGTTCTTGTACATTATATATCGTACACTATATCTCAGGCCTTATAATATATCTTACAGTATGTACCCTAACACACACACCTTCCTCTCCTGTTTAGTTTCTCTTGTTATTCTGTTTTACCATCTGTTTCTCTGAGTCATTTTTCTTCTTTTGTTGTGATCAGTTATTGACAAGAGAAAAATATAACAACGGACACACACACACACACACACACACACACACACACACACACACACACACACACACATAGGTGAATTAGTCAAATTCACAATAGCTTAACTTAATGTTCCTTTTGCTACATATAATTAAATCCAGCTGAAAGTTTTAATAAGATTCCGGCATAAGATAACATTAATTTGTCGGAATGTGTTGAGCCGGACGAGCTGACTCAAGACTACCTGGAAAAATCTTCAGACGAGAAGAAAAACGAAAGACTAAACTTAGGAAAGATGATATTACGAGAACATTGAGACGTGGTGGGATATTAAATCAGGAGTTGGAAGTATTTGACTTACGGTTATTATTAAAATATTTCTTGGTAATAGATCAAATGACTTATAATCACCAAGAAAATCGTAAACTTACAAGTGAAAAATAAGGTGAGATAAAAAAATTATCTCAGAATTGCGATAACTTTTGTAAATTGACTTTTGAACTTATGAGAGAAGACTTAGTGGATTTCTTACAATCAGTGTTCAGTATTCCTGTAACAAGAAGATCAGTTTATCGTGAGGAAAGAGGAAATTAATCAAAGTAAAATTGGATCTCTCTTGTGTTTAATAGTTCTTGCTACGAAACATTAATTTAACCTAACATAACATGGTTTAGTTTGGTTTGGTTTGGCTTGATGGATACATAATCAGGTGGTTAGCTGATTAGTTAGGTATATATAATTTTGTTTGTTTAATTTAGTAAGTTAATTTAGCTAGTTACTCTAAGCCATTGCTCTAAAAAAAATAATTATACTGATATTTTCTTCATTAAAGTAGATAAAAAATATAAGGAGTGTCGCTCATATTCCGTTTTCTATTTTTCTCAACATCCATAAAATAAAGTCTCGCCCACATTTCGTTTTCTATTTTATCTCAACATCCATAAAATAAAGTCTTGCCCACATTCCGTTTTCTGTTTCTCTCAACACCCATAAAATAAAGTCTTGCCCACATTCCGTTTTCTATTTCTCTCAACACCCATAAAATAAACTTTGTCGTTGATTAAATTGGCAACGTCTGAGTTTACGAGCGAGAAAAAATATACATTACCTGTTTATTATTGGTGCTGAGGTTTGATGGTATTTTGTGTATCTCAGTATTTTGTGTTTCATGTTTTGTGTCTCATGTTTTGTGTCTCTCAGTGTTTTGTGTCTCATGTTTTATGTATCTCAGTATTTTGTGTCTCATGTTTTGTGTCTCTCAGTGTTTTGTGTTTCATGTTTTGTGTCTCATGTTTTGTGTCTTTTGGTATTTTGTGTCTCGTGTTTTGTATGACCTTGTATGATATGGTGTGACCTCGTATGACATTGTATAATAATTTGTGTCCTTGTATGACCTTGTATGACATTGTGTGACCTCGTATGACATTATATGGCCTTGTATGACATTATATGACCGTATATGACATTGTGTGACCTTGTATGACATTATATGACCTTATATGACATTGTGTGACCTTGTATGACATTGCATGACATTGTCTGTGTTGAATATTATCATTACGGCTGTTAAGGTGTAGGGTGATGTCTAACACACAATGGGATGTACTAGAGATGACTGAAATACTTTAGGTACAACATGACATTATATTGAGAGAGAGAGAGAGAGAGAGAGAGAGCAGTGGCCGTGTTCACCAGTACAATATCAGACTCACTATTACCACTACTCCTCTGAACGAGCTCCTCTGATAATACGCTGCCATGTTAACAAGAGACTCACTTTCCACTTTCTTCACTTTCCTTTTTTGTTTCACGTAAATATTGTGGCTTAGAAGTTACTTGAGATAATTATGTAGTTGGTGTAGCTTACAACTATGGGTATTTGTGACGAGGATATTGTTCATGTACATATTTATATCTAGATTGTGGTACAGTCATTATGTGTAGGTTAAGTAGTCTTTAAGTATATGTTCTATTTATAAGTAAGGTAAAGTAAGCCTCTTCATGATGTTTTCACCACAAAGGAAAATTTACTGCACTTATATTTCATATTTGCATCGAGCTTTGTCTTGATGTTTCTGAATGCATTTTCAAAATCTGATTCTATTTCCAACCTTTTAACTTGACGCGTAAATTTGCATGATAAAGACCCCGAAACTTTCTAAAAAGGTTTGTTCAGCTCCATTACTGTCAGGTGTTGGGGGTGTTATCAAGCCAACCTCCACCATTACTGTCACCTGCCTTCAGCTAAATTGGGAACACCGGCCGTCACTCCTCTTACCTGTTGAGGACGTTAATAGAGACCACGACTGCTGTTACTGTTGCTGTCAGAGGCATAACAGCTGTCTACTTACTGCAGCTGTTGTTGCGCCTGCTTCAAGTATACCACGACCTTCAACATAGTCCCACTGCTCTTAGGATCATTAACCGGCCATTAACTACTTTATCTGTGAAACTGGAATGCACAAGCTTACTTTAACCTACTGTATACATTACAATGGCTCTATCGAACAATCAATATATTCCTCATTTACATATTAGAGGTCACCAAGAGCTGCTAGAGTCAGGTCATTACGACAAGACTGAGGTGCTCAACTACCTGGTTATTACATCTAGGTGGGAAGATTACAGGCCTCCGGCTGACACCTTCGCGTGCAAAAAGATGTATTACGAGATTTGCTGAGTGTGACCTTGACCTTTGTCCCCTGGAATCAGACTGCGCATGTCATTTTCAGCTTTGTGGGGTCAAGATGGAGCTGTCTTCCAGTCCATATACTGTGAAAATCCCTATAACTTATTCACATTTAAATAGTTACCATATTTGAGCATTAAAAAAAGGACACTGCCGAGAGGGGGAAGGAGAGGAGGTGGATGGGGGTGTTTGTGCCAGTATCTACGGACTCGCGTTGTATTAATGTTATATAATGGGTTATATACAGTAAGTGATGTATACTGTATGCTGCAGTAAAAGCATCCTCTCATTTACTGCCTGGTATTACAAAATAATCTGTTAATTTTGTTGATAAGCTCTCACCTCGAACTGCTTTCTTGTTTTTGAGTTCACATGAGTTTGTAAATCATTTGCGCCTTCATTTTTCCAGAAACGTAAGTACCAGCTCTACATGCCAAGCACTCAGCTTTCTATTCGTGTCTACTGTTACGACCCGGAGTCATTTGAGAAGTTTTGAAGTCATCGCATATAAAACCAAACAGGTTCTGTTGACTTGCTCCGAAAATGCTTTCAGTTGAGCATTAGACTTATGAAGTAAAGGATTGGCAAACCAAATTAGTTGACTGTTGGTTCACATTAGGTCAGATTATCATGGCAGTACCAGAGTAAGTTATTTTAAAACCCGACATAGAATTGAAGCCAAAAACTCAACATTAAATACAACACCACGTAGGAGTAAGGCTCAACATAATTAAGGTGATACCAGACTAAAAATAATGATTCACAACACTGTACAATACTTATGGTTCTGTAGAGATCTCGGTTAGTCCTCAGTTGACTGCTTAGGTCCACAACACACGATTTCAAAAGCGACCCCTATAAGGGCTCCACACGTCAGGCCTCTGGGCGATACGAAATTTGGGGAGAGACTGTAGGTTAAACAAGCCGGTTCTCTTTATATAGGACCAAACACTGGCAGAAGAGGGGAGCTCAAGGTGTAACAAACATGAGTGATCTAGCTTGTTGAGGAAGACCATCTCACAAGGATAGAAGTTTGTACACAGGATACTGGCTGGCCCGTCCTTACGGGTCCTTCCTATAACACTAACACTTCGAAAGCACTTGAATTTTGTCTTTAGTTCTACAGTGAATTTACACTTTTGTTTTTGGCATTATGTTTAGGAATAAAAAAATAAAATTTCAAATAAATATCTCTTGAAGCAACACTACTGTGCTCAGTACAGTCTTCCATAAGACGCTGGAATTAGCGCCGTAGCTGAGCCAGGGAGGCGGCTTTGGAAAAAGCTTGCTACCTTCCAGGACAAAAACTAAACGGTGCAGCGAACTAAACAAGCCAAGACCATCATCAACACAATCTCTCTCTCTCTCTCTCTCTCTCTCTCTCTCTCTCTCTCTCTCTCTCTCTCTCTCTCCTGATCAGCAATCGTTTTCTTCTTAGAACCAATTAATTTTTATTTCTAATTTTATATCATGATTAATTTTGCATTGAAAATCTTAGGAAAATAACAATATGGGCAAAATCCTGGACGTTTTAAGATACTTAAAATTTCTTTCCGGGTGGAGATGTAAGGACCAAAACGGAGGACGTATAATAACCCTGATCTAAAGATTATTACGAACAGGAATATGAACAGTGTTATGTATAAGTGTTGTTTAAACTAACTCGTTTAATATAAATGTTACTTGAGACATTACAGTTAACGTAAAAACAATATCAATTACAACTAAAGGAAATAGTTATGATAGATGAAACTAAATTAAAATTGAATATACTTAACTTAATCAATATACATTACAAAGACATCTGAGCCATTGTAGTAAATCTCAGTCCAACTAATTTAATCCAAATCAAACTATCGTAGTTAACTTGACCTGCGTTTTAATCATCTCCGGTACAAATTACGGACCACCTAAAATTAAACACCCGCAACATATGTTACCTGAAGATTAACCACCCTAACCTAATCAAACCTAACCCTAACCTAATCTAACCTAACTTTCCTCCCCCACTAGGAAGCATTAGGGGGGATTAATATTTAGTTGATCCTAAATTACATATTTTATGGATGAGACAGACATACGAACCTGCCTCTGTTGCTTGTGGAAGTTCTTAGTCATCTTCACAGCCAGTTATCTCCTGTAGAAATAGCTGACGAGGATTACGACAACGCGACACAACACACAACTCTCTCTCTCGTCTCCTTCATTACTCCCACCTGCCAACATCAAAGACCTACGACTAATTGCCTTTGATACTCCGTCAGCTGATTGCCGGAGGTCTTAGAATCACTGAGTAAGCGTGGGAAGTATTGATGAAGCGTGGGAAGTATTGATGAAGCGTGGGAAGTATTGATGAAGCGTGGGAAGTATTAATGAGGCATGAGAAGTACTGACGAAGCGTGGGAAGTATTGATGAGGCGTGGGAAGTATTGATGAAGCGTGGGAATTATTGATGAAGCGTGGGAAATATTGCTAGGATATTAACTTTCTCGAAATTATATACAATTCCAACATAATTAACTCTACGGAAAAAAAATATTTCTTGAGTATTTAAATGTCACAAAAAAATATAATAATTTCTTAAATATATTTCAATAACATTTTACCTGCACATGAAAAAGGATATATTTTAGGATCAAATAAACTAATGCTACTTACCTGCAATTACCAACTCGATGTATTATAAACAGGTGATACAGAGGTCTTGGGTGGCTCTCATTAAGGTTGGTTTATTGGCTAACGATATGATGATTAATAGAGGATTGGCGGGGTTACACTGTGGTCTAGTGGGTTGCATAATAATTAGGGTAATTCGAACGAGTGAGTGCATGAAACACTTTATTTTGGATTACTTAACATCGGTGATAGGAAGATAAAATTATATCTTTAATTTTTCATATTTTTTATTCTCCTTTTTTCATTTATCATTGTTTAGTTTTTTCCATCTAGTTTATTCAATTATGTATCCATTTACTACTTTATAATTTTACATACATACATGCATACATACATACATACATACATACATACATACACACATATATACATACATACATACATACACACACACATAATGGCCGGGAAGACATCAAGGGACAAAAGATGGAAAGACGATGTAAGAAGGATAAAGAAGAGGAGATAATTAGGGAGAGGAATAACGTGATAAACAAGGTAGAGAGTTCAAAGGATGACGGGTGTTAAGCTCTTGGGCGTGGGCTGAGATGAAGGGGATTAGGAGAGAGAGAGAGAGAGAGAGAGAGAGAGAGAGAGAGAGAGAGAGAGAGAGAAATTTGTAGAAGTTAACTATTCCGATAAAGACAAGATAGAAAAAAAGAGAAGGGACAAAGAAACAGAGATGGAAGAGAGATAGAAAACCGATTGATGTACAAAAAAGATAAATGAATGAAGCAGAGAATATTGGATAAACAGGGCAATTTGGAATAAACTAGGGGATAATTTGAATAAACATTGAGAAAATTGGAATAAACAGAGAAGAAATTTGATAGTGAGTTAAACAAAGCGATGTAAACAAAACTGAAGAATTAATTGTCAGTTAGATCGTTGAAATGTTTAATATCAGGCAATTCAAGGTTAGATAAAATATAGTTAATGTCATAATGTATAAAACAATGTATTCACACATCACAAGATATACATTGAAAAAATATATAATTTATAAGTATACAAATTCATATGATATACATTGAAAAGGTTCACGTCACAAATATACAAATACATGCGCTATACAAATTCATACATAATCTTTATTCTAATCTCTCTTTAGTGTATATCTATATTCTTAATTAACGTAAAAGTTACACAAGAAATAAGACTATAATGAAAGAAAGTAATAAGTGATTCAATGAGGCAGTAACATAGCATAATAGTTACCTAAATTACTTGATAATATTAGTTATTGTTAATATCTTAAGTAAATATTGCATGTACGACACTGTCAACTTTTTATATTTAAACTTATATATTACAGGTGTTTCTGGTTTACATGATCACTGTTACTAAATCTGTCCCTCAAAATACTCTTTGTACATTTATCGGTAAATGTTTTGTAATTCCTAAATAATGTAATGTTATCTCTAAAAACTACTTCCTACTATCACCTCTACATAAAGTCTCTTCATCTATATTATCTCACACTGCTCAGGATCCCCCAGCACTAACTAATGTTCGAAATAAGGCAAACAGAGTATTGGGTTTTATATCTAGAAGTGTAAGTAACAAGAGTGCAGAGCTCTTATTGAAACTATATCTTGCGCTAGTTAGGCCGCACCTCGATTATGCGGTTCAGTTCTGGTGCCCCAATTATAGAATGGATATAAATTCACTAGAGTCGGTGCAGCGAAGAATGACGAAAGTGATTCAGGGACTTAGAAGCCTTCCATATCAGGATAGGTTAAAGAAACTTAACTTGCATTCCCTAGAAAGACGAAAAGTGCGGGGAGATATGATAGAAGTATTTAAGTGGGTGAGAGGAATCAATAAAGGCGATATAGATAAAGTTCTTACAATATCTGAGCAGGATAGGACTCGGAGCAACGGATTCAAGTTGGATAAGTTTAGGTTTAGGAGGGAGATAGGAAGAAACTGGTTCACAAATAGGGTGGTGGACGAGTGGAACAAGCTTAGCAACTTTGTAGTAAGTGCGGGAACTCTGGAAAGTTTCAAAAGGAGGCTAGATAGATTCATGGATGATAGAGAGTGGTAGTAACTCTCGACAAGAGCTGCCATGCACAGGCCAACCGGCCTATTGTAGACTCCTTATTTTCTTATGTTCTTATGTACTACCACATCTATTTCTCACACCTCGGCACTACCCAACCACTGTACACACCCCAGTACTGCCACTCCTCGTCAGGATCAACACTCAAGGATCAAGATCTTGAAGGATCCACTGTAGACGACGTTGGCGCTGTACCGCATCTACGTATGTTGACGTAGTGAGAGCGCCCAAGAGATCATTATCCCAGTCGATGTAAAATTCTTCAAAGTCGTAGAGACTGTAGACTGTGTACTGACTGTTGTGGCCACCTTCACGATGGACTCTAGATTCAGGTTCTTGATCCTCGTCTTCTCCTCGTGCTTCTACTTCAAGACGTTGGGCCTCACCTTCAGCAGCACGGACACGCCTATAATTAGGAAAGTTGAATCTGGAGTAACCAGTTTCATCAGTATTGAGGCTGATACAGGTAGGATTCAGAGTGCGAGCCTGTCTGGTGAAGGGTGACAGGTGAACTCCTCTGGTTAACTCAAACAGTGGGACGCCCTCGACAAAGTCCGCCTCTTCGTCTTTCTATCCTCGCTGCTCATCGCCTGGAAAAGGTGGAGGAAGTTTTAATATCTGGAGAAAGAACTAAAAGTATAGTTTAGTTGGTTGTCTTTGATATTAGAGCCAGTAATAATATCTCGAAGAACATAAGAATGAAGGAAACCGCAGTGGCCATTTTCCACCCGACCCTTATAGCTCATATACCTTCTTGGTGGTTGAGAGTTAATGATTGTGTTTGATAATTTGATTCAGTCATCCACAACTGTTTTAAAACCAATATTTACATAATTCCTGGCTAAATCTAAGTTAGTTTAATCTATATCTACTGTTAAATAAAAAAAAATCAAACATAAATGCATTGCTGACGAGGTTTTAGGCTCTTATCAGGAAATTAATTTAGACAGTCGGCTGTGAACTGTTAAGACGTAATATCTGTCACACTACACTTAGGAAGAATTTAGTCACGAACTAATACATCACATTACAGAATTCACTTCAGTAATAATAAAAACAATCGAATCTGCTATGATAAATAACAACAATGACAATAAACACACAATAAAAAATATCAACTAGAACTTACAAACAAGAAGTAGGTCACAAAAAACTGTCTATAACACCAGGTAGCAAAGAACAGCAGACACCGTGATGGATACTCTGGTCCTGAACAAGAGAACGGGGCAAGTCATGTTGCCGTATGTCAGAATAAATATTGCTGCTGTTTGCTGTTAGCTGTGAGATGGTACAATGACGGTCAAGTTTGATATTTATGGAGAGGACTGGGTCGGTGAAAGGTACTAAAAGGTAACTTCAGGTAAGGTAAGAGAGGAGAATAGGACAGCGAGAACCAATCACAGACGATATAGGATCCTCGTTTGATTCCATTGGTTGTTTTTAGTTACTGGGGAGCTAAGAGTGCTTGAGTTGGATTTCGTGATGTCATTTCTAATACTATTAATATTATACGCGGTAAATATGACACCTGGGACTAATTTTTAAGTGTGAAATATACACTTGTACTTTGTATATAAGATTAAATTAATCTTTGTAAATTATATGATTACCACAAACGTAAAGTTGTTGATAGGTGTAGCCAGTAGGTTGTGATGTTCCTACAATAATCACACAACATTGGGTTTTAAAAGTGATTATCAGTGTTGTTAATCAGCTAGTTCATAACCCGGGGATTAATTTACTCCGTCTAGACTTTTCAAGCTGAGAAAATCTGATAAGCAGCACTGAGGTGAGAAATGTGTTATTAAATGGTGATCATAAAGATTTGTAGTAAAGTGGAGAAACTGTACGAGAGAAGCACCTGAAGATTAGCCTCCACCTTATTTCACCTGATGATTAAACGTTGTAATGTTACCTGACGGTAGTTAAGTAAGGGTTAGGTTAAGTTATGCTTAGATACAGTAAATTAGCGTTTGAATAAGTCAAGTTATCGTTAGGTTAAGTTAGCATTATGTTAAGTAATATTATGTTTTGTTAGGTTATCGTAAGGGTGTTCAGGCATCAGGTGGAACGTACTGGGAGTCTAATATTCACCTGACTCCAGAGATTGGCCTGACCTCAGAGGCGGGCCTGACTGCACAGGGGATTACGACCAAACTGTGTAATGAGACTACAACAGGTGACCTGATCATATGGTACACGCTTGACTGATATTACAATATTTTACGAAGATAAACAAATAAATATACCAATAGACACAACACTATTAGATAGATACAAAAATAGATAAATTATGTAAATTTACGGATGATAGATATATAGTAATATGTTCAGTAAAATCATCCTACAATATTAAAAAAGGGAGACAGCATCAGTGTCAAATTACCTGCCGATTAGTTTGATGTCAGTAGTGGGGAAATTTCTTGAATCAATTATAGCAAATAGCAGCCGATAGCATTTAGAGAAAAACAAATTATTCTACAAGGGGAAAATCTTGTCTTACTAATCTGCTGACGTTTTTTTTTAGGAAAATCGATGAGGTAGTAGATAATGACGAAAATTACGGTGTTATTTACTGAAACTTTCGCAAAGCATTTGGCAGAATATCGCATCAGAGGCTTCTGAGAAAAGTTAAGGCTCAAGGTATCGAGGGGAAGGTTTTAAATTGGATAAAATCATGGCTCGCCAATAGAACACAGAGGGTCAGCGTAGATGGTGTTAAATCTGAGTGGGGCGGTGTAACCAGTGGGGTTCCCCAGGGGTCAGTACTAAGCCCACTCTTGTTCATAATCTACATAAACGATTTAGATACTGGGATCAGCAGTGACATAAGCAAGTTTGCGGCTGACACCAAAATAGGGCGGCAGGTTAATTCAAGGCAGGATGCAAATGTACTACAGGAAGATTTAAATAAACTGCAGGAGTGGTCAGAAAAATGGCATATGAAATTCAGCACCAGCAAGTGCAGCGTACTTAATATTGGAAGAACAAATTCTGATAATGTATACAGCCTTAACAACGTCAAACTTGAAAAGTCGACTTGTGAAAGAGACTTAGGGGTACTTGTAAGCCCGGACCTTCAGCCTGGAAAACAGTGTGTTACTGTTCAAAATAAGGCAAACAGAGTTTTAGTTTTTACCTCTAGAAGTGTAAGTAATAAGAGTGCGGAGGTCATATTGAAATTATATCTTGCACTAGTCAGACCTCACCCTTAATATAGGGTGGATATCAAATCACTGGAGGCGGTGCGGCAAAGAATGACTAAAATGATCCAGGGACTTAGAAACCTTCCATATCAAGATAGATTAAAGAAACAGATTCCCCCCACGAAAGACTAATAAAAAAAGTGGAGGCTCATTGCAAGTTAAGTACTCAGTATAGGAGATGTAAACAGGGAAACCAGATACCAGATGAACAACGATGTTATTAAGAAATCCGACTGCGAGAGAGATTTAGGAGTAATGATAAGTAGGAATCTTAAGCCAAGTAAACAATGTGTATTTGCTCGAAACAAAGCTAATAGAGTACTTGGGTTCATACAAAGGAGTGTTAGTTACAAGACTAGCGAGGTCATCTTAAAACTATATCGTGCGCTTGTGAGACCTCACTTGGATTACGCAGTTCAATTCTGGTCACCGTATTACAGAGTGGATATAGAATCCTTGGAAAGAATTCAGAGGAGAATGACAAGACTAACCCCGGGCATTAGGAACCTTGAGTACTGAGACAGGTTAAAGCATCTTAATTTGCACTCTGAGAGAGACGTAGAGTGAGGGGCGACATGATAGAGGTGTATAAATGGAAATCAGGGCTAAACATAAGGGACAGTACAAAGGTACTCAAACTTTCCAACCAGGAGCGAACTCGTAACAATGGTTTTAAATTAGACAAATTTAGATTTAGGCGCGAAATAGGTAAACATTGGTTTGGAAATAGAGTAGTGGACGACTGGAACAAGTTACCAAATATCATCATTAACTCGAATACGCTGGATAACTTCAAACTTAGGTTGGATGGATATATGAGCAATAGGGGCTGGGTGTAAATGGGACTGCCCAGCATAGGCCAATAGGCCCGCTGCAGTCTCCTCCATTCTTATGTTCTTATGTTAACTAAAATTGCATTCCCAAGAAAGACGAAGAGTGCGGGGAGATATGATAGAAGTTTTTAAGTGGGTGAAAGGAATCAATAAGGGAGGTACAGATAAAGTTTTTATAATATTCGAGCAGGATAGGACTCGGAGCAACGGATTTAAGTTGGATAAACTTAGGTTTAGGAGGGAAATAGGACGAAACTGTTTCACAAATAGGGTGGTAGATGAGTCGAATAAGCTTAGCAACTTTGTATTAAGTGCTGGAACGCTGGAAAGTTTTAAAAGGAGGCAAGATATATTAATGGATGATAGAGAGTGGTTGCAACTCTCGACAGGAGCTGCCAAGCACAGGCCAACCGGCCAATTGCAGACTCCTTATTTTCTTATGTTCTTATGTACACAGGAACACAGTATGGCCGACACTGCACTCGACCGTCCTTCTTCCTCAAATGAATAGTAATTTCCTTAAATGGATGGTAAAAATCGAATTAAATAGCAAACAATGATGACTCTAACATTAGACCACCCATATTATTTCATCTGAATATTAACCACCCTGGCGCTGACCTAACCTAACCACACACCCCAGGTACCATTAGGGTGATTAATATTCAGGTAAAATAACTGGGGTGCTTAAAATTCAGGTGACTTCAATATTGTCAATTTGTGTCAGAAGCAAGGTTTATGTATATTACCGGCTGTGTTAATACATTATGCATCATACATTATGAAGCTAATGAAATGTTTATGGTCATTTATGCTATTTATCTGAATTTACTGTTTTTATGAGCAGCTTAATCACTTGTCTCATTTTGTGTTGTGTAATACCAATTGAATACAGTGTTTTGTACAGTGAAAAATATGTGTCTTACCTTCAGTGGTGTCTGGTTTTAATATATTTTCGATTGACTTTTCATTTTGTATTTTTTTTGGTATATCTTTCGTCCAAACTTTTATTTCTTTCTTGACCTAAGCTTTATATATGTATCACTATATTTAATTACTTTATACGTTTCTTGTTTTCTTTCGCTCGTCAACTTATACAGGTCCATCTTTACTTATTATTCACAAAAAACACCAAATTCTTTAAGTTTTTCTTGTTTAGGGGAGATGTTCTGGAAGTAATTTTCAGTATGTCTGTGTGTGTGTGTGTGTGTGTGTGTGTGTGTCCGTACGAGAATCTCGGAAACTACTTTACCGATCTGTAGTGATGATGGATGGTGTTATATGTAGTGATGATGGATGGTGTTATATGCAGTGATGATGGATGGTGTTATATGCAGTGATGATGGATGGTGTTATATGTAGTGGTGGTGGTGACGGTGGTAGTCACAGTGGTAGTGGTGGTGATGGCGATAGTGGCATATTTGTGGTGATAGTGGTGGTGGTAGAGACTGGTTGATAGTAGTGGTAATAATGGTGGTGGTAATGATGATGGTGGTAGTAGTGGTGGTAGTGATGATGGTGGTAGTAGTGGTGGTAAGGATGATGGTGGTAGTAGTGATGGTGGTGTTATTTGTAGTGATGATGGGTGGTGTTATATGTAGTGATGATGGATGGTGTTATATGTAGTGATGATGGATGGTGTTATATGTAGTGATGATGGATGGTGTTATATGTAGTGGTGATGGATGTTGTTATATGTAGTGATGATGGGTGGTGTTATATGTAGTGCTGATTAGACAATAAAATAATAACAGTTTAATGCTAAAAAAATATACTTTGCTGTACCGTTATAGTGAAAAACGTGGTGGGACT
The DNA here is from genome assembly GCA_958450375.1 of Homarus gammarus. NCBI lineage: Eukaryota > Metazoa > Arthropoda > Malacostraca > Decapoda > Nephropidae > Homarus > Homarus gammarus. The sequence continues at coordinate 1,010,910 of CAUDMG010000748.1, read as the reverse complement.
TACATACACCGTTAATGAACTATTGATGGAAGAAGAAGTTTTGGGGACTGAACAGTGAGACAACGTGGAGCCTCCCGTAGGGTGGCGTCCTACCGTGCCCTTGGGGATGAGCCGCCCGGAGGGCGGCGATTCTGCTAGTACCTTATAATAATCTTGGAGGTAAACTTCGCCACGATTTATCCTCCTACCTATAGCCTTCCTTTGACCAATAATGTTCTTTAAGTAATCATTTATCCATTTAGGGTCATTGTTGTTTGATCTGAGTTTTTTGTATGATATGTTCTGCCTTTGTGCATTAAGTAACTCGTTTTTTAAATTGTCGTGGAACTCGGCAATCTCAGATCTCGTTATCAGGTCAGTCTCATCCGTCAGGTCTCTGGGTAGGGCGAAGTTGCCCACTGTAGGTACATTGAGGTCACATCATGTGAGGTCATGTAGTTCACCCCCAAGTGTGATACCCCTTCTCTCAACTGCCTCTTCAAACTATCAAAGTTTGCCCTTCTGAAACCTGGGACTTTCGTGGAATTTTCCATACGGCTGCCCTGAAAATCTAACTGGAATCTAATTTCTTTGTGATCGCTGTTTGCTTCAAACATAGGTTGGATAGACATATGAGCAATAGGGGTTAGGTGTAAATGGGACTGCCCAGTATGGGCCAATAGGCCCGCTGCAGTTTCCTCCATTCTTATGTTCTTATGAATATGCAAATGTAATTTACCTCCACCACCACCTGCTTGTTAATTAAGTGAATGACGGGTCTTGTACATGACCTGCACCATTATAAACTCTTATATACTACGCTTCACTTTGTTCTGTATTATTATGTTTTTAGTTACGTGTATCAACTCTATGACCGTCATCTCTAACACAATAAGAACACTTTCTGGTACCCGTCCGACCTTTCTAGATTACACGGCACTGCCAGGCGTGTAATATTTGTGAAGCAAACTTTATAGCATCATTTCTTGGTACAAATCTAAATAATTATCATAAAGTTTAATGATTTCATAATATTACTGAGTTAAATCATATTATCATCTCAGTTATTACAGTCAGTGAGCAATGAATGACCAAGGGAGGTTTTGTCTTGGTGGCGACCCGGTGGCTGGCTCAGCTGTCAGTCAGTGTAGGTTCAGGTATAATAGGAGTGTTCAGCCACCAGTATGGCTCATTACTCTCGTACTTTTTATTGTCATGGCCACTTTGTCCATTTTTTTCTTTAAATGGTGGTTTTCTTGCTTCTTTTTAATTTAGCTTATTAATGGAGATAATATATACAAACTCACACATACAGGTACATGTATACTAAGATACACATGTATACGGGCACACACAAGACATACATATTAGGGTGTGTCAATTTTGTCAACATGTTAAAAATCAAATTTGGTAGTCAAAATATTGTGCCTCTTTATGTCTAAACTTGAGATTAGCAAACAAAAATGAATTGAAATAACCCTCACCTACATCAATTATACCTTAAAGTTTCAAATATCAGTATTTCAACAAATTAATGAGACTTGATTAGAATTATTCACTTGATATTAACTAATCTCATGTAAGCATATGGATTATGGAGTATTTTATGGTTCTATAGCTTGTGTACAATATGCATGTCAGAACATGAACATGAACAGGCTCTCCGTGTGGGACAGTTTAATTCTTGTTTTGACTTGTACCAAGCGTGAGGATAAGGCGCCCGGCTCACTCTCCTTCTAGATATCATAGACGGAGGTTTGCTCTCATTGCACTTGCACCTACTCTACCAGACGAATTCTACATTTTAATTATTGTAAGTAGGGCATATTGATTGTCGCAGTTACTTATATCATTGTATAAAACATTATGTTCTAAGAAATTATTATGTTATTTCTGTTACAGCATTTTTGATAAACAAATTGATATTTTTTGAAACAACAATTGAATTATGAAACATTGAAATATTTTTCTATTTGTCAGATAGTGTGAAGATGTCAAAATTGAAGACAAGAAGTCAGTTGTCAACCCACTTGAGCCTGCTAGTTGGTAAAGGGAAGGAGCTTCCTGTATCAGAACTTCCAACAGTGAGAGACATGCTAAGATTAGGGTTACTCCTTCGAGAAAAAATGCAAAGGACAGAAGGAACTATACAGATAAAGAACTCATAAATGACATGATAGTCCCTCTTCTGCATCAATGGACAAAAGCTAATGCACTATTCAAACCACCTGTGATTAATCAGTGTCGAACTATTGAGCTAAAACTAACGAAATTATGGCACAAAGCAGTTGAAACATCACTTGGTAAAGGAAACTTGGCCAGGAAAAATGAATTTCTGCACACACTTGATACTCTGTTTGACATTTTGACCTGCAAGTGCTCCATACAATTATGTTCTGAATCCAACTGTTCTCACTCAGGTAAGAGAGAAAATAATTCCCACATTGATTGTGGTTGTCCTCGTGAAAAGAAGATCCCTGTTTTAGAGCTTGAATTTATAAAGGCACAGAGGACAAAGGCAGAAGGCCAAGGAAGTATGCAAATGGGTTCAATAGATTATTCAGAAACAAAGAAGCAGATTGCTAATGCCAAGAAGAGAGAACAAATCCGAGAGAGGGAACAAAAGAAGAAAATGAAGAGTGAAGAAGCCATCCAAAGAGAGGAAGAGCTGTGTCAAGATGTTTATCACTTCTTTGATAGTTCTTCTGATGAACAGGAAGCAACATCAGATGATAGTTCCAAAGAGCCATCTGAACCTTTACCAAAGAAAATGAAATACAACACAAGAAATATTTCAAACATTGCTTTAGCTAGTATTCGCCACCATGCTGGACTTCGTGAGGCTGCAGAAATTGCAACTGCCGCTTGGATAGATGCAGGCCTCATCAGCCGAGAGGATGTATCTTTGGTGATAGATCATAATAAAATTAGAAGAGCACAAGAAAAAATAATGAAGGAAATATCTGATCAGCATGAAAAAGATTTAAGCGAGGGAGGGCTCTCCTGTCTTTTGTTTGATGGAAGAATAGATGACACAAAAGTTTTGCTGGAAGTAGAGGGAGTGAACAGAAAGTTTCCAGGTCTCATCAAAGAAGAACACTACTCTGTCTGTTCTGAGCCTGGTGGTCGGTTTTTGTTTCACTTTGCTCCCGAAACTGAAGTAGAAGGGAAGAAACATGCAGAGGTCATTGCTGGTCATATTTTATGTTGGGTTCAGGAGAGAGGACTTGGCAGTTCACTGCAGGCTGTTGGTGGAGATTCAACTGCAGTGAACACCGGATGGCAGGGGGGTGTAATGACGCATTTAGAGAAAAAACTAGGAAGAAGACTTGTTTGGATTGCATGTGATTTACATACAGGCGAGCTACCTCTTCGTCATCTCATCCAGGAACTTGATGGTCCTACAAGAGCAACAACAAGTGGTCAGGTCCCCTTGGCATCATGCTGGATGAAGCAACACAACTAGAAATAAATACAACCTTTCCAAAGGTCGAAGTTGGCCCTCCCCTTCCGGCGTTGTCTGAAGGAGTCATCAAAGATCTCAGCACAGATCAATCCTATGCTTATCGTATTGCCCAAGCAATAAGATCAGGAGAAGTGCCTCAGTCATTGGCTCTCTTGGAGATTGGACCTGTCAGTCACAGCCGTTGGTTAACTACAGCTCTTCGTTTCTGCAGGATTTGGATTTCCAAACACGAATTGAAGGGCAAAGTGCTGAAGAATTTGAGGTTAATTGTTGAATTTATTATTGGAGTTTATCTTCCCCAGTGGTTTAGTGTGAAACTTAATCCTATGTGGGTGGATGGGCCCAATCACCTTTTGTTTCAATTGCAGCTAGTAAGAACACAGAGGAAGGTAGTGAGGGACATCGTGTTACCTGTGGCAAGAAGGTCCGCTTGGTATGCTCGATCAGAAGCAGTTTTGCAAGCAATACTTTGCAGTCAATGTACCAATCTCCGAACCGAGGCTGTAGAAGTCATTCTAAAGATTAGAGGAACGCTAATAGATGACGACCAGTTGGGAGACTGTTCGTTTCATTCAAGAAAAGTTCCCCCAATAAACGTCAATGCCACCAAATTGTCAGAATTGGTTGACTTGAGTTTGGAAGTCTTAGAGCCACCATTGACAACAAGTCTAACTAGCCAAGAATTGAGAAACCTTAAAGAGACTCCAATGCAGGTGCCGAAGTGGCCTTCCCACACTCAAAGTGTGGAGAGATGTGTGAAAATGGTCACAGAAGCAGCGGGCCATGTTTACAGCCACGAGAGGCGAGAAGGTTACATCAAAGCACAAATAACAAGCAGACTACTGATGACAAGAAACCAAAGCAAAGAGAGTATGAAGGCATTGGTTACTTTCAAATAGACTACGGATAATAAAATATAATAATTTGAAACTTGAAACAGTAACATGTGTGCAAACGCTGGTTATGTTATAAATTCACAAATATGTACATTTAAAAATCCATTTGATGTAGGTAGGACTTATTATAAAAAAAAATTTATGCCAGAATATTGTTTTGCATGCTTAAAGACTACAATAAATTGCTACCAAATTACTCGATTTTCAATTTAGCCAGTTCACCCCCTAAATTGACACACCCTAATACATATATAATATTCCATATACTTGTACATTCACACAAATGCAAAAACTTAAATCTTGTTTTAATGTTTCTTTCACGGTATGTAATTAAACCCAAATGAGAGTTTTAATAAGATTTTGGCACAGGACGACGATACTTTTCTGGAATGAGTTAAAACAAACGACTTAAATAAGAATAACTTCAGACAAGCTCAAGAGTTATGAGAATAAAGATGAAACTTGGATGTGTTTGACTTACGATGATTAGAGTAAGTTATCAAACTCATATTACGAGACAAATTATTGTTATCTCCATATGGGTTTGATATTTTCAGTCGATATTCATGTTATTGTGAAATTTTCCAATAATATTTCCCGGAACCTGACAACATAACCTTCAGGAGTTCTTACACCTCACATCTGACAACTACGTGACGTTACACCACCTTCAGAGAGCCTTACACCTGACAACTACGTGACGTTACACTACCTTCAGGGAGTTTTACCTGACAACACCACCTCGATAACAAGTCCGATACAGTGTATCCCCGACAAAGGATAAAGTTATTTTTATCAATATGATAAAAGCTTGATAATGTATTATATGATGACTGAGTACTTAACGAAACGTTTTTAGGAGCACCTGAAGATTAGCCAACCTAGTTCATTTCACTTGAATACTAAGAATCCTATCGCTACCTGGAGGGATTGGGTTACGTTAGATTAGAGGTAGAATTAGTTAACTTACGGTGGTTCATATTCATATGGAATATGCTGGGGTGTCTAATCTTCAGATGATCTCTTTTTCATTATCAACAGGTGAATTTTTCCAGAGTTACCTTACCGTGTGAAGATGTCAAAATTGAAGACAAGAAGTCAGTTGTCAACCCACTTGAGCCTGCTAGTTGGTAAAGGGAAGGAGCTTCCTGTATCAGAACTTCCAACAGTGAGAGACATGCTAAGATTAGGGTTACTCCTTCGAGAAAAAATGCAAAGGACAGAAGGAACTATACAGATAAAGAACTCATAAATGACATGATAGTCCCTCTTCTGCATCAATGGACAAAAGCTAATGCACTATTCAAACCACCTGTGATTAATCAGTGTCGAACTATTGAGCTAAAACTAACGAAATTATGGCACAAAGCAGTTGAAACATCACTTGGTAAAGGAAACTTGGCCAGGAAAAATGAATTTCTGCACACACTTGATACTCTGTTTGACATTTTGACCTGCAAGTGCTCCATACAATTATGTTCTGAATCCAACTGTTCTCACTCAGGTAAGAGAGAAAATAATTCCCACATTGATTGTGGTTGTCCTCGTGAAAAGAAGATCCCTGTTTTAGAGCTTGAATTTATAAAGGCACAGAGGACAAAGGCAGAAGGCCAAGGAAGTATGCAAATGGGTTCAATAGATTATTCAGAAACAAAGAAGCAGATTGCTAATGCCAAGAAGAGAGAACAAATCCGAGAGAGGGAACAAAAGAAGAAAATGAAGAGTGAAGAGCCATCCAAAGAGAGGAAGAGCTGTGTCAAGATGTTTATCACTTCTTTGATAGTTCTTCTGATGAACAGGAAGCAACATCAGATGATAGTTCCAAAGAGCCATCTGAACCTTTACCAAAGAAAATGAAATACAACACAAGAAATATTTCAAACATTGCTTTAGCTAGTATTCGCCACCATGCTGGACTTCGTGAGGCTGCAGAAATTGCAACTGCCGCTTGGATAGATGCAGGCCTCATCAGCCGAGAGGATGTATCTTTGGTGATAGATCATAATAAAATTAGAAGAGCACAAGAAAAAATAATGAAGGAAATATCTGATCAGCATGAAAAAGATTTAAGCGAGGGAGGGCTCTCCTGTCTTTTGTTTGATGGAAGAATAGATGACACAAAAGTTTTGCTGGAAGTAGAGGGAGTGAACAGAAAGTTTCCAGGTCTCATCAAAGAAGAACACTACTCTGTCTGTTCTGAGCCTGGTGGTCGGTTTTTGTTTCACTTTGCTCCCGAAACTGAAGTAGAAGGGAAGAAACATGCAGAGGTCATTGCTGGTCATATTTTATGTTGGGTTCAGGAGAGAGGACTTGGCAGTTCACTGCAGGCTGTTGGTGGAGATTCAACTGCAGTGAACACCGGATGGCAGGGGGGTGTAATGACGCATTTAGAGAAAAAACTAGGAAGAAGACTTGTTTGGATTGCATGTGATTTACATACAGGCGAGCTACCTCTTCGTCATCTCATCCAGGAACTTGATGGTCCTACAAGAGCAACAACAAGTGGTCAGGTCCCCTTGGCATCATGCTGGATGAAGCAACACAACTAGAAATAAATACAACCTTTCCAAAGGTCGAAGTTGGCCCTCCCCTTCCGGCGTTGTCTGAAGGAGTCATCAAAGATCTCAGCACAGATCAATCCTATGCTTATCGTATTGCCCAAGCAATAAGATCAGGAGAAGTGCCTCAGTCATTGGCTCTCTTGGAGATTGGACCTGTCAGTCACAGCCGTTGGTTAACTACAGCTCTTCGTTTCTGCAGGATTTGGATTTCCAAACACGAATTGAAGGGCAAAGTGCTGAAGAATTTGAGGTTAATTGTTGAATTTATTATTGGAGTTTATCTTCCCCAGTGGTTTAGTGTGAAACTTAATCCTATGTGGGTGGATGGGCCCAATCACCTTTTGTTTCAATTGCAGCTAGTAAGAACACAGAGGAAGGTAGTGAGGGACATCGTGTTACCTGTGGCAAGAAGGTCCGCTTGGTATGCTCGATCAGAAGCAGTTTTGCAAGCAATACTTTGCAGTCAATGTACCAATCTCCGAACCGAGGCTGTAGAAGTCATTCTAAAGATTAGAGGAACGCTAATAGATGACGACCAGTTGGGAGACTGTTCGTTTCATTCAAGAAAAGTTCCCCCAATAAACGTCAATGCCACCAAATTGTCAGAATTGGTTGACTTGAGTTTGGAAGTCTTAGAGCCACCATTGACAACAAGTCTAACTAGCCAAGAATTGAGAAACCTTAAAGAGACTCCAATGCAGGTGCCGAAGTGGCCTTCCCACACTCAAAGTGTGGAGAGATGTGTGAAAATGGTCACAGAAGCAGCGGGCCATGTTTACAGCCACGAGAGGCGAGAAGGTTACATCAAAGCACAAATAACAAGCAGACTACTGATGACAAGAAACCAAAGCAAAGAGAGTATGAAGGCATTGGTTACTTTCAAATAGACTACGGATAATAAAATATAATAATTTGAAACTTGAAACAGTAACATGTGTGCAAACGCTGGTTATGTTATAAATTCACAAATATGTACATTTAAAAATCCATTTGATGTAGGTAGGACTTATTATAAAAAAAAATTTATGCCAGAATATTGTTTTGCATGCTTAAAGACTACAATAAATTGCTACCAAATTACTCGATTTTCAATTTAGCCAGTTCACCCCCTAAATTGACACACCCTAATACATATATAATATTCCATATACTTGTACATTCACACAAATGCAAAAACTTAAATCTTGTTTTAATGTTTCTTTCACGGTATGTAATTAAACCCAAATGAGAGTTTTAATAAGATTTTGGCACAGGACGACGATACTTTTCTGGAATGAGTTAAAACAAACGACTTAAATAAGAATAACTTCAGACAAGCTCAAGAGTTATGAGAATAAAGATGAAACTTGGATGTGTTTGACTTACGATGATTAGAGTAAGTTATCAAACTCATATTACGAGACAAATTATTGTTATCCCCATATGGGTTTGATATTTTCAGTCGATATTCATGTTATTGTGAAATTTTCCAATAATATTTCCCGGAACCTGACAACATAACTTTCAGGAGTTCTTACACCTCACATCTGACAACTACGTGACGTTACACCACCTTCAGAGAGCCTTACACCTGACAACTACGTGACGTTACACTACCTTCAGGGAGTTTTACCTGACAACACCACCTCGATAACAAGTCCGATACAGTGTATCCCCGACAAAGGATAAAGTTATTTTTATCAGTATGATAAAAGCTTGATAATGTATTATATAATGACTGAGTACTTAACGAAACGTTTTTAGGAGCACCTGAAGATTAGCCAACCTAGTTCATTTCACTTGAATACTAAGAATCCTATCGCTACCTGGAGGGATTGGGTTACGTTAGATTAGAGGTAGAATTAGTTAACTTACGGTGGTTCATATTCATATGGAATATGCTGGGGTGTCTAATCTTCAGATGATCTCTTTTTCATTATCAACAGGTGAATTTTTCCAGAGTTACCTTACCGTTTCTTGCTAAGTGTGAGTTTATTACGCTGTTCTTATTTGCGTAAAGAGAAGAAGAGACAAACGTCGAGTTCGAGATAATAAAGAAGATTTGAGGTGTTAGTTTATAAGAAGGTAAGACTGGAGTGAACCTCTTGGCCCATACTCGGCAGCCCCGTTTATCTCCGTCACAGAGGGCGACCTCACTTTACCTGGTGACCTTTACTGTAGACAAGGATGAACAATTTTTTGGACATACTTCCTAGTCCTCATTGGTCCCTGTTCACCTAGCAGTAATGCAGGTACCTGTTGTAAATGGAAAGTTGCGAATTCGTATTCAGGGAAAGTTGTTGGAGCTTCCACTAACTTGATGACATAAACCATTGACTCTTCAGGCTTCTACGCCCTTGACTCCTCAGGCTTCTACGCTCTTAACTCATGAGACATAAAGGCAAGCATGAACTTAGCATGATTCCCTGTTGGGCGCTGTAAACGCTTCTGCGCTTCACCTTACACAAGGATGTAAGGGAGTGCCCCCCCCCCCCAAAAAAAAGGATGAAGGGCTGTTGGGCGGGGGGGGGGGGGGGGGTTGGAAGTACTTTGGAGGTATTTTGGGGGAGGGGATGAATTTAGGAGAATTTAAATAAGGTGGAAATTTGAAGGAAAGTAGGAGAGTAAATGTATCCGGGCTCAACTAGATATGCTGTATTTTAAAATTCTTTGTTGATCTTATGTACTACTAATTTAAGTTCTAGCTCTCAGGCCTTTTTCTTTTCTCTAGATCATGTTTCGTCATTGCAGTAGCCAGTATTTCAAGGAAGAGGTGATGACCTCTGGCCAGGTTCTTTATGGAGCTGGCTGAGCATCGTATCTTTTGCTTTAATAAAGGTGGGAGGAGAAACAGCACGAAAGGGTTGGACAGCCAATGATAGTGTCCTTTAGTCACTCGTTTTTTTTTCTTTTTTAGGACTTGAAGAATTTATTTAAAATAGGAAAAGGTTTATGCAAGGAAGTGGTGTAGGATCCAACTTGCTACTCTGATTCACAAGGTGGTGGTCCTATCTTTTTAATTTAATTGTAAAGGCTGATGTTTGTGTTGGCAGTGTTGTAATTGGCTATTCATTCTATGCAATTTTTTGTTTAATTTTGTTGTTGTATCTTGGTATTGGTGTTGGGTTATTTAGCCAGTGAGTAACAACTTCTAATTCTTCTACTTGTTCCACATGTTCTTTTAGCTTTGTTGTATATGTCTACATTTATTGCCTCAATGTTGGCTCTCCTTTGCAGTTCTTTGTTTGTTATCCTTTGTTCATATCTTATGTTATATATAAGTCGTAGTCATTTATTTGGTATTGTTTGTAGTTTCTTGATTCTTGTGTCACTGAATGAGTTGATAGATACAGACGGGTAGCTTATTATTGATATTATTGGTGCTGAATACAGTTTTAGTTTGTTTTGTGTATAAAGGTTTTGGAATCTCTCTTTTTTTTTAATTTTGCTGCGTAGTTTGTTGTCCTTTTTCTTTAATGAAACTTTGGTATCCGGTTTTTGTGATCTTGAGTCCTAATATGGTGCCTTAATTGGCGTGTGGGTATATTTCTTCATCCACGAAGACTGGTTCGACCTTTTTTTTGGCAATTGGTATGATTTTAAATTTGTTAATATTTGTTTTTATCTTCTATTTTCTGTCATAATCATTAATGTTCTTTGTTGCCTGTGCTGTATGGCGTGCCATCATTGCCTCTGACTTCCCAGGGTATGATATGATTTGTGTGATGTCATTTCCGATGATGATATGTTCGTTATGTTGTGCTGGTTCCGGTAGGTTGGGGACAGGACGCTCTCTGGCGCACTCCACTTTCTAGGTCCAGGGTTGGGCCTAGATACCTACCAATTTGCAGCTGTGCTTTTGTTTCGGAGGTAGTCACACAGAATTCGCTCGCATTCCGCAGGCAGGTGTAGTTGTAGGATTTTGTACTTTAGGCCTGTGTGCCACACTTTATCAAAGGCTTTTGTCACGTCTCTCAGGACAAATTTTACTTGGTTTCTCTGTTGTTTTTCTTTGGAGATGATTTCTATTATTATAGCTATAGCAGTTTGGGTTTCTCTCCCTCTCCCGAAACCATGTTGTCTTGGGTAGTGTTTAATGTTTGTATCCTCAAAGTTTTGTAGCCCGTTGTTTATTATACGCTCTTGGAGTTTGCCAGTTATTTCCAGTAAATATATCGGTCTGAAGTTGGGTATTTGTTTTGGATCCTTGCCTTCTTTGGGAATGAAGGTCATTGTCCTATGCATCTATTGGGTTTTGGTCCCTCTGGATTTCTTGTATGGTAGGGCGTCAGTCTATTGTTTCGCTCTCTTAGCCAGTCTTTAACTGCTTCTTCGTGTTCTTTATCAAAACTATCATTCTCTTAATCTGATATTCTGAATATATTTTTCCATTCTCTACAAAAGGCCTCTTCTTTTTCCTGGTCTATATAAAGTTTTTCTCCGTTTTGGTCTTTTACGTAGTTTAATGTTTTTTTTTTTAGTGCCAAGTAATAAGAACATAAGAAAATAAGGAGTCTGCAATAGGCCGGTTGGCCTGTGCATGGCAGCTCCTGTCGAGAGTTACTACCACTCTCTATCATCCATGAATCTATCTAGTCTCCTTTTGAAACTTTCCAGAGTTCCAGCACTTACTACAAAGTTGCTAAGCTTGTTCCACTCGTCCACCACCCTATTTGTGAACCAGTTTCTTCCTATCTCCCTCCTAAACCTAAACTTACCAACTTGAATCCGTTGCTCCGCGTCCTATCCTGCTCGGATATTATAAGAACTTTATCTATATCCCCTTTATTGATTCCTTTCACCCACTTAAATACTTCTATCATATCTCCCCGCACTCTTCGTCTTTCTACGGAATGCAAGTTACGTTTCTTTAGCCTATCCTGATATGGAAGGTTTCTAAGTCCCGGAATCATTTTTGTCATTCTTCGCTGCACCGACTCTAGTGAATTTATATCCATTCTATAATAAGGGCACCAGAACTGAACCGCATAGTCGAGGTGCGGCCTGACTAGCGCAAGATATAGTTGCAATAAGACCTCTGCACTCTTGTTACTTACACTTCTAGATATAAAACCCAATACTCTGTTTGCCTTATTTCGAACATTAAAGCACTGTTTTCTAGGCCGTAGGTCCGGGCTTGCAAGTACCCCTAGGTCTCTTTCACAAGTCGACTTCTCTAGGTTGATGTTGTTAAATGTTGTTAATCTGTTATATCACCTTTGTTTAGTCCTGAATTCCATTTATACACCTCGATGATATCGCCCCTCACTTTACGTCTCTCGAGGGAGTGCAAATTGAGATGCTATAACCTGTCTCTGTACTCAAGGTTCCTAATGCCCGGGATTAGTCTTGCCAACATCCTCTGAATGCTTTCTAGGGATTTTATATCCATTCGATAATACAGTGACCAAAACTGAACCGCGTAATCCAAGTGAGGTCTCACCAGCGTTTGATATAGTCTTAGGGTGACCTCGCTCGTCTTGTATTATAAGCTTTATAGTTCGGTAAAAAAAATGAAAAATATCGAATCTTGTGATTCATATATATTTATTAATAGGTTTACAGTATTCACATCCACAAAACTGACTGAGTGGTTCAAAGTTTTGTGCGTGTATTGTTACGACCGTGTCGTATATTTTCTACTTTTTTTTTTTTTTATATATATAACTTGCTCCCATGTTCCATATTATTCCTGTAATGATGTGTTAAATTTACTATTATATATTCTAGTCACCTTACCCTGTGCTGGTAAGGTTTTAACTGTCATTATTTTTTCAAGCCCATCTTATTTCTTTATTTTGTATTGTAACCAGCATTCTTTGTACTCTAACGACCATCTGCATCGTTAAACGACCCACCGGCGGGTCGCGTGGCGGGAGCCGACATTATATATAGGACCCACCAACTGACTTGAGTTAGTTCAGTCCTCTTGTCATACAGACCACATCCTTTTGAGTAACACTTGTTACTTATATTTAATTTATTTGTGTTGTTCCTGTCGCCACCAATGTGGTATATCTATGTGAGTACCTATTTATGTCTCTGTTTGTGTCCATCAGTATTTGCTTAGTTGTATTCAAGTAATTCAGTGTTAACGTAATCCAATGCTTTATTTTTATTCTTTTGATGTTTCCATGTTTTATATCACTTGTGTTTTAAAAGTCTCGATGGTGAATCAATTTGTTGTGACAGCCTACGAGGCTCTTTATTGTGTTAATATTTCATCAATTAAATGCTTAAAGGTTTACTTTACTTATTTTTATTCTCTTATAACTTACTTCACTTTTTGTTTGGTTACGCCTAGAGCCTGGAAATGTAAGTAAATTAAGAGACGGCGTAACAGTATCCAAGACCTTGGATATGAAGGTACAGTATGCTCTCCACTCATCAATGTGAATGACGGACCCTGGCTGAACCGCCGTTTTTATTAAAGGTGGACGGGTGGCAGCACCCCTCCACTCGATAATTTCTATTTAGCCAATTGCAGGTCTCGTATTTGTGCCGACAATACCGATAAACCAATTTGAGGTATATGGGGGCGTCTCCACGATGATGTTTTGCGTTATGATGCCTTACAAAAGAAACAAGATTCATCGATTTCTACGGTGATCCCAGACCCGCCGAGTCGATCATTTTATTCTCCGAAACGTCCACTTGACGACCTGCTGCTGTTTCTCCACAACCCACACACCAAATATGCATAACATAAACCCACTTCTGAATTGACATATTGGACCGGGCAACAAAGGATCCTGGTCTTATAGGCTTAATGACCTTACGCGGCATACTGTCTTTTGTATGGAATTTCCACACAAAACCGTCCTTCGTTCTGAAGTGTTTCGTACAGTTCATCTGATTATGAGAACTTTCACAATTCACATACACCTTAAAAGTTTATTTTGTTGAAGCCAGTAAATAACTTTTGATGAATTATCACACAGCAGTGGTAGGACGACAGTCTGTAAGGTATTACACATTATGGGTTACTCCACCAGTAGAATTACCACCCCCAGAGTGTCCTTCTGAAGAATCTACAAAGATAGCTTTTACCTAACCTAACTTAACCTATCCTAACCTAACCTATCCTAACCTGACCTAACCTAACCTAACCTAACCTAAATGACATTTGGGTAACTTCACAATTTGTCTTGTACACTCGCCACAAAAAGTTTTCGAACAGCTGGACACGACAGATTTCAGAATGAGCACTATGGCTCGTGTCATTTCAGAATAGTTTGTATGCCTGGTTGAGAAGTGACACACTATTTTGCAATGATATATATTACTCGTCTTTATAGTATTTACAGGTGAAAAGAAGTAATTTAATTGACATTAAAACTTCCTCACAAAGCAATGTTCAGATTTCTCGCTCGTTTTCTCATATCATATGACCCTTAGAGCCTCCGGGAACTATTTGTGGTGAGTATACAATACGACACAAAATTCGTTAATACTATAATTCATAAACTAAAATAAGAGCAAAACAAATATAGTGAAAAGCTCGGAGCTCCGTACCATTGGGGATGACTTTTTTAATGTCGTTTACGCCGTGGTTAAAAAAAAATGCTATAATGGGCTTAAGTATACCAAGTATGTCAGTTGCAAAACGAAGTTTTGGTGGAAATGTGAGAAAAGATCCGTGAAATATTGTCTTGTCAGTCTTTGGAAGCCATGTATAATTAGCATAAGAACATAGGAGCATAAGAATGGAATAAACTGCAGTGGCCCTGTTGGCCCAAACCTGGTAGTCCCGTTTACACCCAACCCCTATCTCTTATATATCTATCCAGCCTATATTTGGAGCTATCCAGCATATTCGAGTTAATGATGATGTTTGGTTACTTGTTCCACTCATTCACTACTCTATTTCCAAACCAGTGTTGATTTATCTCGCGCCTAAATCTAGGTTTTCCTAATTTAAAACCATTGCTATGACTTCGCTCCTGGTTTGATAGCTTGAGTAACTTTTCGAAATCATCTTTGTTTAACCCTGACTTCCATGTATACGCCTCAATCATGTCACCCCTCACTCTACGTCTCTCGGGGGGAGTGCAAATTTAGAGCTTTAATCTGTCTTTATATTCAAGGTTTCTAATGCCCAGGGTTAATCTTGTCATCCTCCTCTGTATGCTTTCCAGGGATTTAATATCCATTCTTCAGTACGGTGAAAAAAACTGAACTGCATAATCCAAGTGAGGTCTCACAAGCGCAAGATAGTTTTAGGATGACTCCTTTGTATAAACCCAAGTACTTCGTTAGCCTTGTTTCGAGCAAATACGCATTGTTGTCCTAGTTTAAGATTCTTACTTATCATTACTTCTAAGTCTTTCTCACAGTCGCATTTCTCAATAACATCGTTGTTCATCTGATATCTGGTTTATCTGTTTACATCTCCTTGACTAAGTACTTTACATTTGTCCACATTAAATTTCATGTACCATTTTTCAGACCATTCATTTTTTTTCTGATCTTCCTTTAGTTTTGCGGAGTCCTCGTCAGATTTAATTACACTCCTGTTTTAGTGTCGTCAGCAAATTAGCTTATGTTGCTGACTGCACCTATGTCTATGTCGTTTATATATATAATAAATAGTGATGGTTCAAGTACTGAGCCTTGGTGTACTCCACTAGTGTCGCTGACTCACTGTTTCCTGTTCTGTAACCACGCCCTAATCCAGTTTAGAACACCTTCAATTCCATGAGCCTCCACCTTACATATTAGTCTTTCGAGAGGGACTCTGTCGAAGGCTTTGCTCAAGTCGAAATATACCACATCATAATCGTGTCCTTCATCCACTGATTCGAAAACAGTTGAAAAGAATGATAATAGATTTGTCAGAAATGAACGCCCACTTGTGAAGCCACGCTGGGAATCATTGATCAAATTGTGTTTCTCGAGGTGATTTTGAATTAAGTTTAAAATTGTTGCTTCCAGTAATTTGCCTACAATTGGCGTAAGACTAACTGGACGGTAGTTTGAGGATAGTGATCTACCCCCCTTCTTGAAAATCGGTATGACATTCGCTATCCTCCAGGATTCTGGTACTACACCCGTTTTTAATAACTTGTTGAACAAGTTTGCTAAGGGCAGACTAAGTTCTTCCTTACATTCATTTAAAACTCTGGCGACTTATTAGGTTTTAGTTTATCTATTTCTTTACTAACTTGTTACTATGTCGCTTAATCTATTTTCTTCACTATCTCTGTATATAGTCAGTGCCTCGGGTATCAAGTTTAAATTTTCTGTGGCAAAAACTTATGAAAAATATCTAATCAGAGTATTGCTCATTTCTCCGTCGTTATCAGTTAGCTCGCCGGTATCTGATTGTAATGGTCCAATCTTTTCTTGAGTTTTAGTTAGATATATTTGGAAGAAGCCCTTTTAGGGTTTGACTTCGCCTCCCTAGCTACTTTCAATTCATTATTCCTCTTTGCTTTTCTTATCTCTGTCTCAACCCTACCGGCCAATCATAATATAGAAATCCGACAGTAGGAAAAGATAAAACGCAGATATACGAGAACACTGTATATCTTGACGGCAATCTACAGTCCTCTTTAAGTTAGTGTCTAAATATACTGTACAGTGTTCTCGTTTATCTTCTCTTACAGTGGGAGTTCCTGTGTTTCCAAGTATTTGTAAGAGTTTGTTTCCAAGAAGAAGACAATTTATACGAGTGATGCTTAACTGAAAATTAAGATTAAAATAAACTTTTTTAGGTGACATAAGTAGAACAAAGTCATGTTATTGTTAAGACGAAGAACAACTGATAGAGGACGGAAACTTACGTGCAGAAGACCCCAGTAGGATAAACTAGACAAGTTTAACTGAATGCAGTAACTAGATCAAGAACCTTAAATAGTTCTGCACTGTTTCCTGGGGCAGTTTATTGGTGAACCTGACCTTGTAAAGACTTGTAATATATTTAATTTACTAATAATGAAGAGTAAATGAGCATTGTTTTAACTTACTGATAATGAATAGGACATGTACACATTGTACAGTGTTTTAATTTACTGATAATGAAGAAGAAAGTGGCATTGTTTTTACTTACTGATAATGAAGAGGAAAGTAGGATTGTTTTAACTTAGTGATAATGAAGAAGAAAGTAGCATTGTTTTAACTTACTGATAATGAATAAGACGTGAACAGAGTTTTAATTTACTGATAATGAAGAAGAAAGTGGCATTGTTTTAACTTACTAATAATAAAGAGGAAATGACCAGTGTTTTACATCATTATCATCTACCTAACGCTACTGGGGGTTTAGGTTAGGTTAGGGTGTTTAGTCATTTGGTGATATAAGCTGGGGTGCCTAACCTTCATATAATCCAAAAATAATATATGTACATCAGTGTTTATTAGATATAAGTTAATGAACAGGTAATCTAAAGCTAAATAAGTCGCCAGGTCATTATAAAATATATTCTTATTGAGTCTTGAATTACAACAATAAAGAACTTTGTAGTCCTTTAGTAAATTTTCTCTAAGTCACTGGAGGACAGCTGATGTAATACGGTAATTTTTAAAAGAGAAAACATATCACTGACCTAAAACTATTGTCAAATCAAATTAGCATTAATTACGGGAAAATTGCCGGAACCAATTATTGCAAATTTAATTAGTAATCCCCTTGACAAAGACAAAATTGATTAACGACTCTCAACATGGCTTTACTCGAGGCCGCTGGTCGTTGATAAATTTGACATTGTTATTTTCAAATATTTTCAAATCTGTGGACGATGGTTAAGATTATGATGCTGTTTACCTTGACTATAGTAAAGGTTTTGATAAGATCCCACACAAGAGGAATTGGAGGGATAACGAAGTATTGTGTTATGACATGGTTGGTGACTAAAGCTTTCTCATTCAAATTTCCCAACCGCTTCATTGTTCAACTGACAACTTTTCCTGCATTTCCATCTCCTAGCCTTGCAACTTTACATTTATCAAAGATGAATTTACCATTTTTCAGGTTATACTCGGAGCTTATTTTTGTCTTCCTGTAATCTTTTTCGAGTCTTTGTCTAAATAAATCATACGCTCTGTTTTTACGTCGCATGCAAATTTAATTACGCTTATATATGTAATTTATGTATGTAAAAATGGGTGGTGGTCCTAGGAGTTAGGATTGAATCTCAGGGTACATCACTGTAACGCTTCCCCTGCAGGATTCTGTACCGTTAATTCTGACTGTAGTGATTAGTAGGGACCTAAAACAAAGGCATTAATGTATATGTAAGAACATAAGTGGAGGGAACTGCAGCGGGTCTATTGGCTCATAATGTCCAGTCCCGTCTACACCCAACCCCTATCGCTCATATATCCACTCAACCTATGTTTGAAGCTATCCAGGGTAATCGAGTTAATCATGATGTTTGGTAATTTGTTCCACTCGTCCACTACTCTATTTCCAAACCAATGTTTACCTATCTCACGCCTAAATATAAATTAGTCTAATTTAAAACATTGTTACGAGTTCGCTCCTGGTTGGGTAGTTTGAGTTCCGTTGTTATATCATCTTTGTTTAACCCTGACTTCCATTTATACACGTAGATATATCGCCCATCACTCTTCGTCTCTCGAGGGAGTGCAAATTAAGATGCTTTAACTTGTCTCTGTACTCAAGGTTCCTAATGTCCGGGATTAGTCGAGTCATTCTCCCTTGAATTCTTTCTCGGGATTTTATAGCCATTCTGTAGTACGGTGACCAGAACTGAACTGAGTAATCCAAGTGAGGTCTCACAAGCGCCAGATATAGTTTTAGGATGACCTCGCAAGTCTTGTAACTAATACTCCTTTTTATGAACCCAAGCACTCTGTTAGCCTTGTTTCGAGTAAATATACATTGTTGATTTGGTTTAAGATTCCCAATTGTCTTTACTCCTAATTATTTCTCACAGTAGGATTTCTCTCTAACAACGTTGTTCATCTGATATCTGGTTTCTCTGTTTACATCTCCTACTTTACATTTGTTCACATTCAATTTCATTTGCCAGTTTTTAGACCATGCGAAAAATTTGTTTAGATCTTCCTGTAGTTTTGCGGAATCCTCCTCAGATTTAATTACACGCCCTATTTTAGTGTCATCAGCAAATTTACTTACTTTGCTGTCTACGCTTATATCGATTTCATTTACGTATATAATAAATAATAATAGTCCAAGTACTGAGCCTTGGGATACTCCATTAGTTACGTTATCCCAGCCGGATTTAGTGCCGTTAATGCTCACTCACTGTTTTCTGGCCTGTAACCACTCACTAATCCATTTTAGAATGACTCCTCCAATTCTATGAACCTCCACTTTTCGTATTAGTCTTTCGTGGGGGACTCTGTCGAAGGCTTTGCTAAAGTCGAGGTATACCACATCATAAGCCCGTCGTCTACTGATTCAAAACAGTTGAAAAGAATGTTAATAGATCATTCAGACATGAACGCCCACTTGTGAAGCCCTGTTGGGAATCATTGATCAACTTGTGCTTCTCCAAGTGATTTCGAATAGAGTTTGAAATTTTTGCTTCCAGTAATTTATGCTAAATTGGTTGGACGGTAGTTAGAGGATAGTGATATATCTCCCTTCTTGAAAATCGGTATCACATTCGTTATCCTCCAGTATTTTGGTGCTTCACCCGTTTTTAATGACGTGTTAAACAAACTTCTTAGCAACTTTGTAGTAAGTGCTGGGACGCTGGAAAGTTTTAAAAGGATTCTAGGTAGATTAATGGATGATAGAGAGTGATAGTAACTCTCGACAGGAGCTGCCATGCACAGGCCAACCGGCCTATTGCAGACTCCTTATGTTCTTATACTAAGCTCTTCCTCACATTCCTTTCTGGCAAATATCTCATCGGGACCTAGTGACTTATCAGGCTTTAGCTTGTCTATTTGCTTACTAACATCGTTACTAGTCATTAATATCTCGCTTAATATATTTTCTTCAGTATATTTGTATATAGTCGGTGCCTCAGGCATCATGTTTAAATTTTCGGTGGTGAAAACTTTTGAAAAATACCTGTTCAGATTATTGCTCATTTCTCCGCCGTTGTCCGTTAGCTCGCCGGTATCTGACTGTATTGGTCCAATCTTGTCTTGAGTTTTAGTTTGATACATCCGATAGAATCCCTTTGGGTTTGACTTCGCCTCCCTTGCTACCTTCAGTTCATTATTCTTCTTTCCTTTTCTTATCTCGGTCTTAACCCTACTGGCCAATACCTTATAATAATCTCGGAGGTAAATTTCACCACGATTTATTCTCCTACCTATAGCCTTCCTTTGTCCAAGAAAATTCTTTAAAAATTTTATTTATCTATTTGGGGTCATTAGTATTTCATTTGAATTTTCTGTATGGTATGTTCTACCGATGTGCATTAAATTGTTGTGGAACTCGTCAAACCTCAGATCTCTTGATCAGGTTATCCTCAACTAGGTAACAGTGATCACAGAGAAATCAGGTTCACCATAAATTGGGAAACAAAAAACAATGACAATATGGTCAGAGTACCAAACTTTCGGTTGGCGGATTATCAGGGGTTAAGAAGGTACCTAGGTGAGGTCATAGATGACACAACAATTGATGATGACTATAATATATTCACTAGTATACTACATAAAGCACAAGAACAAAATTTACCATACAGAAAAATTAGGTCAAATAAGAATGAGCCAAGGTGGATGACCAGAAAACTTAAACATGACATAGGAATAAAGAAAGGAATATATAAGAAATTAAAGGGAGGGGAGGAGCAGCTCAGAAATAGGTATAATGAACTATCTAGGAATGTTAAGAAAAATGTAAGGAAAGCAAAGAACATAAGAAAATAAGGAGTCTGCAATAGGCCGGTTGGCCTGTGCAGTGTGCATGGCAGCTCCTGTCGAGAGTTACTACCACTCTCTATTATCCATGAATCTATCTAGCTTCCTTTTGAATCTTTCCAGAGTTCCCGCACTTACTATAAAGTTGCTAAGCTTGTTCCACTCGTCCACCACCCTATTTGTGAACCAGTTTCTTCCTATCTCCCTCCTAAACCTAAACTTACCAACTTGAATCCGTTGCTTCGAGTCCTATCCTGCTCGGATATTATAAGAACTTTATCTATATCCCTTTATTGATTCCTTTCACCCACTTAAATACTTCTATCATATCTCCCCGCACTCTTCGTGTTTCTAGGGAATGCAAGTTAAGTTTCTTTAACCTATCCTGATATGGAAGGTTGCGGATGACACCAAAATGGGGCGGCAGATTAATTCAGTGCAGGATGCAAATGCATTACAGGAGGATCTAAATAAACTGCAGGGGTGGTCTGAAAAATGGCAAATGAAATTCAACACCAGCAAGTGCAGCGTACTTAATATTGGAAAAACAAATACTGATAATGTATACAGCCTTAACAACATCAATCTAGAGAAGTCGACTTGTGAAAGAGACCTAGGGGTACTTGTAAGCCCTGACCTACGGCCTAGAAAACAGTGCGTTAATGTTCGAAATAAGGCAAACAGAGTATTGGGTTTTATATCTAGAAGTGTAAGTAATAAGAGTGCACAGGTCTTATTGCAACTATATCTTGTGCTACTCAGGCCGCACCTCGATTATGCTGTTCAGTTCTGGTGCCCTTATTATAGAATGGATATAAATTCACTAGAGTCGGTGCAGCGAAGAATGACGAAAATGATCCAGGGACTTAGAAACCTTCCATATCAGGATAGGTTAAAGAAACTTTACTTGCATTCCCTAGAAAGACAAAGAGTGCGGGGAGATATGATAGAAGTATTTAAGTATTTAAGAAAACTGGATTCTGTTGAGATTTAGAATGTGGGCTGATTTGACCGAAATGTATAAAATTTGGAAGAAGTGGTAAAATAAAAGTGATATAAATAAGGTTTACTTGCATTAATAAATTATGAGCGAAGACGTACCATTATTAACCCCAGTCACGCTGGGAAGTTTTAAATATATGTTGGACTGGTATACGAGTGATAAAAAGGACTTGCCTTACTGAGACCAACAGGCCAAGTGAGGTGTTTTTTTTATGTGAATGTTTGTGTACATTTCAGTGTACAGGTGTCTCTCTGCATAGGCTTGTGCATAATGCCTTCATCACTGAACCAAGTCCTAAATAAACAAGAATCAACTTTGGTTTTGAAGAAAAAGAAAAAAAATGGAAAGTAAACAAGACTTTATATCTGGGCCCACACAGACAGACGCCACCCAGGAGACAAGTATTATACTGCTGAATGAATATATTTTAAGCTTACAGCAGTAAAAATGCCAAGAATAAAACACACTAATGTTATGCATTACTTATTTTCTTTATGACAATTATTTAAATTTGTAATAAAAACTAATAAAATAAAGTTTGCTTCACATACAGTATATTGCACGCCTGGCGGCGCCGTGTAATCTAGAGGGTCGGACGGGTACCAGAAAGTGTTCTTATTGCGTCAGAGATGACGGTCATAGAGTTGATACACATAACTAAAAACAGAATAATACAGAACAAAGTGAAGCGTAGTATATAAGAGTTTATAATGGTGCAGGTCATGTACAAGACCCGTCATTCACTTAATTAACAAGCAGGTGGTGGTGGAGGTAAATTACATTTGCATATTCCGACCTGTGCTTGTTGCAGTGATCCTCAAAGAAACCCGAGTCTCTCCTGGGGAAAAGAAATGCAGCAATAAGCTTAGTAATGATCCTCAACACAGCTTTAGTTTATCCTGGGGAAAAATAATCGAGGACACCAAGAAATTTACTAGTTTCTTCTATTTTTTTCGCTTCAGAACGTAATGTCATCAGCACTGCAGTGTTAGAAATAATAGCAATAAGCTTAGTAATGATCGTCAATGTAGTATCAGTACATCCTGGGGGAAAATCATCAGGACTAACAGAAAATTTTGTAGTTTTCTTTTTATAACCTGAACTTAATCTTCACTTTATCGTTGAAACATTCTACAAGATAATCTGATTCTAAGAAAAAAATTACTTCCAGATTATTTCGCCGAAACTTAAGAAAAAATACATGTATTTTAACTTTTTAAGAATAATTACTAAAAGCAAGTTACCTGTAATTAGCGTGAAGTGGAGGCGTAATTAGATGAGATAATAGAAGTGGGTGATTACTGGGAGATTAAGCAGTTCACATATTTGTTTACAAACTGGCTAATGACGCCATGATTAACCGGGATAAAAGTAAAAAAAAAAAAAAAAAATAAGGAGTAATGACATCAATTTAAGAAAGAACAAAATAACAGTGGGGAAAAAAGGAGAGAGAGAGAGAGACGAAGGTTTGGATAAAAGATAAGAGAGGTGAGTATGAAAAATGAGGAGAAATGGAAGAAAAGTGGTAACATTTTAAAGAGGTGATCAGTGAGAAGCTTCGGTTGGTGTACGGTGAACTAACAGATGTAGAGGGGGAAGAGAGAGAGAGAGAAGGGGGGTAGAGAAACTGGAGAGATAAAGAGAGGAGAGAGAAAAGGGGTAGAGAGATTAGAGAGAGAAGAGGCATAGAGAAAGAATGAGATTAGAAGTAAATTTGATAAAAGGAAGGAAGGACAAGCACGTAGACTAGCGAAAAATATGTTATGGAAGAAAAGATTTAGATAAAGGAAGAAATATAAGAGAGACAAAAGAAATTTAGATAAGAGGGAAAGGAAGATCACACACCACAGGAAACAGAATTTTACTGATGATTAAACAACTAACGCTACCTCGGGGGTTAGGTCAGCATTAGGTGGAATATGTTGGGGTAATTCTATGAATCCAGGTAAAAAAGTCACAGGAAAAAAAGAAAAGTTAACTATCGAATTCTCACATTTTTGAAGGTTAATATGTCAATCAGTTTCAGTAACCTAACCTAACCTTTATTACCGTCCACCATAAATTAATTGTGACTTTTTTTCCTGTGACTTTTTTCCGAGCCAAAATTGTGACTTTTTTCCTGTGACTTTATTACCGGCCACCAATTCTATAACTCCCAATAGACTGCTTTCAGAAAACTTAATATTATTTCTAGTAAGGAAAACAAACCAGTTTTGTAAAGTATAATACAAAAAATGGATATTTATTGTCACAACTGATTTTACACTTAATTAAACTAAATGGACAATTTTTTAACTACTTGGACACTTTTTTTTTAAGATATATACATAATACATACATATATACTTCAATAAGTATGTTCTTTTCTTAAGCATTAACATTACAGCGTCTATCTTGTGTACAACTTCAGTATTATCTAAGCCACTCACTCAACCACCCTTCCTCAAGATATTATTTAAGCTCACATTCAGGCCCAATGGTTCCCTGTGTTCTGTCCACGGGTGTAGGACAAAGGCCCTCCACCTCCCCCTCCCCCACGACAAATCATCGGAAAAAGGGTCACAAAACCTAACACCGAAACTAACCTATTAAATTACTTTAATTGTTAATGGTATTTAAATATGACCTTATTTAGTAAAGTACAAGGTTAAGTCACATGACCTGAGGCAA
Source organism: Homarus gammarus (assembly GCA_958450375.1). Taxonomy (NCBI): domain Eukaryota; kingdom Metazoa; phylum Arthropoda; class Malacostraca; order Decapoda; family Nephropidae; genus Homarus; species Homarus gammarus. Next base: position 986,547 of record CAUDMG010000748.1, on the reverse strand, counting down.
TAATAGCTTGTCAGGTTGCCAATTGGTGGGTTATACAGGAACAGTACATTTCCACGAAACATTTAGGTCGTGTAAAGAAAGACAAATACAAAAGGATAAAGTGAGAAATGTAGATACTGGTATATAGGTAATTCGGACGTTTGAGCCACGAAGTGTATGTAAGGTGGATGTTCGGGTCATGGACCAAAAATGTTCTAACTGTAAATTATAATCACCTTAATACCTCTGGGAACCTTTAACTGGAGGGAATTTCCCAAGGGGGCTTGTTTGTGTTCACCTCCATTCGGGTCACAGCTGGCGGACACCCTTTGACAACGATGATCTAACCAACACCCCTTGACACCTGGGGGGGTGGGGTTAAGGTGTCTATTCGTCAGATGAAATAAGTTGGGGAAAAAATCTTTAATGTACCATCTGTCGCTTTATCTCTGTTAAGTCAACAGTTCGTCAACTTGTACACGAGTCATCGGTTCCTTACTTTCCCTCCAGATGGTTTTCATGTACAGCAACGTGACGACGAGGCCCTTCTACGTACCACCACCTTCAGTGACATCGTCGTGCCCATGACTGGGACATTGGGCATTAGTTGTCGTGGCCATAAATGGGACACTGCTCGTCGTGGCCATGAATGGGACACTGGTCGTCGTGGTCATGAATAGGACACTGGTCGTCGTGGCCATGAATAGGACACTGGTCGTCGTGGCCATGAATGGGACACTGGTCGTCGTGGCCATGAATGGGACACTGGTCGTCGTAACTATGAAATCGACATTGGTCGTCGTGGCCATGAATGGGACAATGGTCGTCATAACTATGAAATGGACACTGGTCGTCGTGGCCATGAATGGGACACTGGTCGTCGTGGCCATGAATGGGACAGTGGTCGTCGTAACTATGAAATGGACACTGGTCGTCGTGGCCATGAATGGGACACTGGTCGTCGTCACAAGCAGGACATCCGGGGTTACAGTGTCGTTTCTGCCTCCAGGATGGTCCAGAGAAGCAGGCGGTCCTCCGAGTACCATTTGATAGCACCCTGAAGGAGAGGTCCTCATCCTCCATATACTCGACAACGCCTTGGGACACCAGTGTTATCACCTGCAGAGAGAAGAGGTGAAAGTTATTGCAGAAGAAAGAGATAGAGAGTTATAAAAGGAAAGAAGTTAGATTAGTTGGCCGCCGCCCCCGACACTAAAGTTGGTAATAATGTCTACAAAAGTTTGAGCCTTTCTTCTCATTACTTGGGAAGCACCAAGGGAGACACAACACAGATGATATTAAGGTTACGGCCATATAATAAGACAATTTAAGACCCTTTAACTATTAACAAAATCCATAGCAATCGTCTCCCGTCGTCTCAAGAGAAGGACGGAGATATGCTTGGTGCCACCCAGGAGTTATGGACGCAATATACCGAATTAATACCAGAGGACTTTAACCAGACAATACACATATGTATCATAAGGTCACAGGTAAGTTAATCTATCACTAACTTTTCTCAGTAGCACGCAGAGGATCACCCTGACTTTTACACCATGTTATTAATCATCGTAACACTAACTTACTTAAACTAACCTAATTTAACTTAACCCCTTCCAGGTGGTTTAAGGGTGAAAGAGGATGAGGTGGAGGGAGGGGGGGGGGGGAGAGAATTCTCAGTTGATCCACAGAGTTAGGGTGTCTTAAGTGATGTGGTGGTGGGGGAACATGGCAACCTCGTCCACCTGTCAGTCTACGCTTAATTATAATCTATCACGCTGACGCTAGGGTCTTATGACAAAACTTTTAAAGAAAATCTTAATTTATGGGAAAGTAACTAATAATTTACACTTATACGTCAACGTAGTTACTTGTGAACAGCTACAACACCTCAAGACTGTATACCTAGGTATAGGTTATAAGAACATAAGAATAGAGGAAACTGCAGTAGGCCTCTTGGCCCATAATTGTTAGGTAGCCCCGTTTACATTCAACCCCTATAGCTCATACATCTGCCCAACCTTTATTTGAAGATACCCAGCGTATTCGATCTAATGACGATGTTTGGTAAGTCTTCCATTCATCTACTATTACTACTACTACTACTACTACTAATAATAATAATAATAATAATAATACTGTAATAATGAGACCGTACACAAACATGAACTTACCCTCAAGGTATGCGACACAACTATCCCGGCACAACACCACGTAACACAGATGAACAACACCAGGCAGACAGCGAGAGGAACGGTTCCGTCTAACACAAATGACAGCAGAAAGTCGGAAATAAGTGAAGCGGCCATCGTTGTTGTCAAGTAATCCTCTTTCTTGTCACACAGACACACCTTGTTGTTCAATCACCCGTGAGGATAATGATCCACCGCTAACTAGACCAATATGGCGGTACAACCACCAACCTGGGTAACTCTGGGAACAGTGGCAGAAGCTATAGATGAACAAGGTTATATATACCGTATACAGGTGACCTCAAGGGGTCACCTCCCACCGGATTAGACAACCTGTCGCCCCAATGACCTGATCTCACTTACCTTAATCCATTTCAGTTTCATGTTGCCCATTTAAGCAAATATTTAAGATTGTTTTTTTCCTTGTTTTTTTTTAAACTTTAGTAAATCAACTCTATACATTCCTTCATTGAGACTGATTAAGATACTAACCTTTAAAAAGATAATTCGTCTTTTTACCTTCCGGTTTAAGAAAGACTATCTTGAATTTGAAGGTGAATCTAAGCTAGAACACAGCGGATGGGTCAGATAAATAAACAAAATAAATATCTTGTACAATAAATCTTAAAATAAACGAATTTTTATGTACAGTATATACACTGACTTTTTTCCTGTTTTCTCCTGCATTCACCGCACACAGCCTTCGCCAGGGAAGGCTCCAACCATTTTCCATTAAGATATATGTAATTGTAGCCAAAACTCAGAAGTATAGACATATTATAAAACAAGCTAACTCCACTACCCGTGTACACACTTAACGAATATGAGGTGCTTTAATATAGTTCTCCATTAACGTCAGTAAAGGAAAGACTGTGTCAGGCTAGCTCCCGGGATTATCCAAGTGGTGCAGCCATGTCTTGTGTTAGCTGGGAACTGCTCTGTGTCTCTCCCAGGGCGAAGCTGGAGAAGGTTAAGCTGGAGAATGTGAGGCTGAAGGAGGAGATTCTGAGGCTGGCAGAGTCTGGGGTAGACAATGCCGCTGAGAAGTGAGGAGTCGTAAGGAGAGGGCGACACGGCTTGTGGTGAGGACTAAAGCAGGCAATTAAACCTTGAAAAGCAACTGACGTTTTTGCTTTTATTAATATAACTTATTGAAAATTAATTCATGAATATCAAAATTTGCTCTACTTAACCATCATAAGAACTACAGGAAGATCTAAACAAATTTTTCGCATGGTCTGAGAAATGGCAGATGAAATTTATTGTGGACAAATGTAAACTACTTAGTCTAGAAGATGTAAACAGAGAAACTAGATATTAGATGAACAACGTTGTTATAAAGAAATCTGAATGTGAGAAAGATTTAGGAGTAATGATAAGTTGGAATCTTAAACCAAGACAACAATGTACAGGTATATTTGCTCGAAACAAGGCTAACAAAGTACTTGGGCTCATACAAAGGAGTGTTAGTAACAAGACTAGGGAGGTCATCCTAAAACTATATCTTGAGTTTGAGAGACCTCACTTGGGTTAGGCGGTTCAGTTCTGGTCACCGTACTACAGAATGGATATAGAATTCCTAGAAAGAATTCAGAGGACAATGACAAGACTAATCCAGGACATTAGGAACCTTGAGTACAGAGAAAGGTTAAAGCATCTTAATTTGCACTCCCTCGAGAGACGTAGAGTGAGGGGCGATATGATCGAGGTTTATAAATGGAAGCCGGGGTAAAACAAGGTGATATAACAAAGGTACTCGAACTATCCAACCAGGAGTGAACTCATAGCAATGGTTTTAAATTAGACAAATTTAGATTTCGGTGAGAGATAGGTAAAATCTGGTTTGGAAATAGAGTAGTGGATGAATGGAACAAGTTACCAAACATCATCATTAACTCGAACACGCTGGATAGCTTCAAACATAGGTTGGATGCTTATATGAGCAACTGGGGTTGGGTGTAAACGGGACTGCCCAGAGTGGGCCAATAGGCCCGCTGCAGTTTCCTTCATTCTTAAGTTCTTAAATTGTACCTAAAGGAGGTTACGTAAGGTTAGTTCAGGTTGGGGTTTGTATGAAGCTGTTCATGTATATGTATTATGACGATGTTCATATATTCTTGATCATTTACGGCCAGTCACAAGTTGCCAAAAAAGAGATAATCAGCCATTATCCTTATTTGTGTGTGTGCGTGTGTGCGTGTGTGTGTGTACGTGTGTGTGTGTGTGCGTGTGTGTGTGTGTGTGCGTGTGTGTGCGTGTGTGTGTGTGCGTGTGTGTGCGTGTGCGTGTGGGTGTGTGTGTGTGTACGTGTGTGTGTGGGTGTGGGTGTGGGTGTGTTTGTGTGTGTGTGTGTGTGTGTGTGCGTTCTCTCCACCTCATTGCCTCTGCAAATTCCTGAAATGCATTAAGTTTTATTACATCCAGAATTAATTCCCAAATTTTGGGAATGGGTTATTAGATTGTAACCTGGTAATTATAATCACTCAATAATTAAAACTTTGATAATTATACTAACTGGCAGAACTATATTTGTTACTATGACAAAGGTGTGAAGCGGCTGATTGACTCACCTCCTATGCATTATGGGGGATTTCAACTTCAGAAATATTGACTGGGACAACATTGTAGGTGACTATGAATCTGAAAACTTCCTAGACGCAGTACAGGACAATTTTTTGAAACAACTAGTTACAGAACCTACTAGAGGTGACAATATATTAGACCTAGTGTTAACAAATAAAGAAAATATTATCAGAGATATCACAGTAGGGGAAGAACTAGGTAACAGTGATCACAGAGAAATCAGGTTCACCCTAAATTGGGAAACGAAAAACAATGACAATATGGTCAGAGTCCCAAACTTTCGGTTGGCGGATTATCAGGGGTTAAGAAGGTACCTAGGTGAGGTCACCTGGGAACAGTCACGTCAGTCCCCAGTAGGAAGGGGTGAGGTCATAGATGGCACAACAATTGATCATGACTATAATATATTCACTAGTATACTACATAAAGCACAAGAACAAAATATACCATACAGAATAATTAGGTCAAATAAGAATGAGCCAAGGTGGATGACCAGAAAACTTAAACATGACATAGGAATAAAGAAAGGAATATATACGAAATTAAAGGGAGGGGAGGAGCAGCTCAGAAATAGGTATAATGAACTATCTAGGAATGTTAAGAAAAATGTAAGGAAAGCAAAGAGAGACTATGAAATCAAAATAGCAAGAGAATCCAAGGCGAATCCCAAGGGATTTTTCTAGGTATATAGAACAAAGGTCAAGGACAAAGTTGGGCCTTTAAAGTCAGGGAGGGGAGAAGTGATAAATGGCAGTGAAGAAATAAGCAAAGCATTGAACAGCTACTTCTTATCAGTTTTCACAGAAAAATTTGGGATGAAATTCCAGAGGTGGAAATGATATTTAAGGGAAAGGAAGAAGAGAAATTAAAGAATATCACTATCAGAAAAGAGGATGTTCTTAAGAAGATAAATAAACTGAAGAAAACAAAATCCCCAGGGCCGGATGAAATTTTCCCTCGTGTCTTGAAAGAGTGTAGGGAACAGATTAGCGGACCCATCGTAAACTTATTTACAAAATCAATAGACACTGGAGTTGTGCCAGACTTGTGGAAACAGGCATATTCAAAAAGGGAGACAGAGCATCAGCGTCAAATTACCGGCCGATCAGTTTGACGTCAGTAGTGGGGAAATTTCGTGAATCAATTATAGCAGATAGCATCCGATCGCATCTAGAGAAAAGCAAATTAATCTACAACTCTCAACATGGGTTTACAAAGGGAAAATCTTGTCTAACAAATCTGCTAACGTTTTTTTTAGGAAAGTCTTCGAGGAAGTAGATAATGACTAAAATTATGATGTTATTTACTTAGACTTTAGCAAAGCATTTGACAGAGTCCCGCATCAGAGGCTTCTGAGAAAAATTTAGGCTCATGGTATCGAGGGGAAAGTTTTAAATTGGATAAAATCATGGCTCACCGATAGAACGCAGAGGGTCAGCGTAGATGGTGTTAAATCTGAGTGGGGCCGTGTAACCAGTGGGGTTCCCCAGGGGTCAGTACTAGGCCCACTCTTGTTCATAATCGACATAAACGATCTAGATACTGGGATCAGCAGTGACATAAGCAAGTTTGCGGATGACACCAAAATAGGGCGGCAAATTAATTCAGGGCAGGATGCAAATGCATTACAGGAGGATCTAAATAAACTGCAGGGGTGGTCTGAAAAATGGCAAATGAAATTCAACACCAGCAAGCGCAGCGTACTTAATATTGGAAGAACAAATACTGATAATGTATACAGCTTCAACAAATAGGGTGGTAGACGAGTGGAACAAGCTAAGCAACTTTGTAGTAAGTGCGGGAACTCTGGAAAGTTTCAAAAGGAGGCTAGATAGATTCATGGATGATAGAGAGTGGTAGTAACTCTCGACAGGAGCTGCCATGCACAGGCCAACCGGCCTATTGCAGACTCCTTATTTTCTTATGTTCTAAAGGTTCGAGCACGGGGCCCCCACCCTACAGTGAATGGACACCTGGAATTAGTTTATTTAAGCGAATGCGGTCGAGTGCAGTGCCCACACTGTCCTGAACGGGTTGGCAGGCATATGGGACCAACATTCACCTTCATTAGGATTTCTCTTTCGCTCTCTCTCTCAGACAAACAGCAGAGTTAAAAAGTCATTAACATCAGCTGACCAACTTACCTTCCTACCCAACTATCACCCTTATGACAGCGGACCAATCGGGTAAAGTTTACTTAACAATTACTTTGGATTTAATTCCTTTTGGCCAGTATAGGTTAAGCTGTTGTTGGCAGCTATGAAAAAAAGCTTAGTTTTGTTAGAGATAGTTACCTTGTTTCTACACCCAATTAGTGGCTGCTGTAGTAATTTGCCTCAATGAGATTAAATTATTCTATGTTGTGGTTGTTTATTGGTTATTTTTTTTTTTACTTGTATCTGTAATTTTACGTTTACCTGTATTTTAATTTGTACCTGCACTATTATATATGTATCTGTACCTGCACCTGTACAAGTACCTCAACACAACTGAATAAAATCAGAATTCATCAAAAGAAGTTATGACCATGATTCAGTTGTTTCAGGGCGGACGTTTAGGTCATGCGATTCTATTAAGTCTAATGATGAACATTTACACCAAGGAAAAAAATACTACCTTACTATTTAATAAAAGAGATCTGTAAATTATGAAAAAAACAGACAATTATGTTTAAACCTGAAAATTATAATCTATCTTAATACCCCTGGGAACCTTCAGGGCATCACACCACAGTATCAAGAAAAATATATTGACTTTAAACTAATTTGTTTTTCTTGTGATTAATTTTACCCATGGCTCAAATGTCCAAGGGTCGTGGCCCATGACCCAAATGTCCTGTGGTCCATGATCCAAATGTCCCGTGGCCCATGGTCTAAACGTCCAGTGGCCCTTGGTCCAAAGTCCAGTGGCCCAACCATCCATCCACCTCACTGAACATGGACACAAGTATAAGCATAGTAATTATACGTGTATCATTTAAATTTCACCCAGATATCAAGTTTCAACGTTGTTCGATTCCGTTCATTTGAGTTATCGTATTCACAACTTAGACACACACACACACACACGCACACACACACACGCACACACACACACACACACACACACGCGCGCGCGCGCGCGCGCACCGAAGCAACCAAGAACGCTCTCCAACACTGAGGGAGGTAAAGGACCCATCAGGACCAAGAGATGGGTGTGAAAAGCGATTACATGCCACAAAGACGATTTTTCCCACTTGGACGATTCCCATAAAGATGATTTTAGTTAGAAATCGTTCATACATAACAAATTATATTATAAATACTGTATTTATTACAGGAATATATTATGAATTATATTATAAATAACAAAATACAACAAATTACATTAGAAATATCAAATTATAAAGATAACTGAATGTTTCCTCCCAAACTCATGACCTAACTACTCGTGAACATCACTGCTTCCACCTGTTTTGGCCTTGACGTTATTATGAGGTCACCTGGCGTCAAGTGACCTCACCACAGGTCACGTGAATATTAAGCTCTTTAACCTGACTTACTTACATGATCTACAAGTACTTTTTGTTTAATTTTTTCTTCCACTCCCCTTTCTCTTCTCTCTTCGCCTCCTCCCCCCCCCCCTCCCTCGCACCATCCCCTCACCTCTTTTTTTCTCCTCTCTTCTGTGTCCCCATCTCTCCTTTTCCTCTCTCTTTCCCCTACCTTCTTTTCCTCTCTCATTCATAAGAACATAAGAAAATAAGGAGTCTGCAATAGGCCGGTTGGCCTGTGCATGGCAGCTCCTGTCGAGACTTACTACCACTCTCTATCATCCATGAATCTATCTAGCCTCCTTTTGAAACTTTCCAGAGTTCCCGCACTTACTACAAAGTTGCTTAGCTTGTTCCACTCGTCTACCACCCTATTTGTGAACCACTTTCTTCCTATCTCCCTCCTAAACCTAAACTTATCCAACTTGAATCCGTTGCTCCGAGTCCTATCCTGCTCGGATATTATAAGAACTTTATCTATATCCCCTTTATTGATTCCTTTCACCCACTTAAATACTTCTATCATATCTCCCCGCACTCTTCGTCTTTCTAGGGAATGCAAGTTAAGTTTCTTTAACCTATCCTGATATGGAAGGTTTCTAAGTCCCGGAATCATTTTTGTCATTTTTCGCTACACCGACTCTAGTGAATTTATATCCATTCTATAATAGGGGCACCAGAACTGAACCGTATAATCGAGGTGCGGCCTGACTAGCGCAAGATATTGTTGCAATAAGACCTCTGCACTCTTGTTACTTACACTTCTAGATATAAAACCCAATACTCTGTTTGCCTTATTTCGAACATAACGCACTGTTTTCTAGGCCGTAGGTCCGGGCTTACAAGTACCCCTAGGTCTCTTTCACAAGTCGACTTCTCTAGGTTGATGTTGTTAAGGCTGTATACATTATAAGTATTTGTTCTTCCAATATTAAGTATGCTGCACTCGCTGGTGTTGAATTTCATTTGCCATATTTCAGACCACCCCTGCAGTTTATTTAGATCCTCCTGTAATGCATTTGCATCCTGCCCTGAATTAATTTGCCGCCCTATTTTGGTGTCATCCGCAAACTTGCTTATGTCACTGCTGATCCCAGCAGTGATTGAGTTATGCGTAACTGACAATGTGTTTAGAGCAAATGCGAAGTTTTACAAGCAAATATTTGGCATGAGCATGGGTAATTGTCTTTCAGCTCCTCTAGCCTGTATTTATATGGAGTTTTTTGAGGCTAGATTACTACCCAATATAGTTGACTTTATTCCTCCATGGTATAGATATGTAGATGATGTTCTTTGTCTTTGGCCTAGAAACAGTGACCCATTGGAATTTTTAGACAAGTTTAATGATATTGTACCAAGTATCACATTCAAAATTGAAAGAGAAATAAATGGATCCATTCCATTCCTTGATATGCTTATCATTAGAAATGGCCATAACTACAAATTTAAGGTGTACAGGAAGCCTACACAGGCACTCAGTTTCATAAGAACATAAGAAAGGAGGAAACTGCAGCGGGCCTATTGGCCCATACTGGGCAGTCCCGTTTACACCCAACCCTTATTGCTCATATGAGCATCCAACCTATGTTTGAAGCAATTCAGCGAATTCGAGTTAATGATGATATTTGGTAACTTGTTCCATTCATCCACTACTCTGTTTCCAAACCAGTGTTTACCTATTTCACGCCTAAATCTAAATTTGTCTAATTTAAAACCAATGTTACGAGTTCGTTCCTGGTTGGATAGTTTGAGTACCTTTGTAATGTCCCCTTTGTTTAGCCCTGCCTTCCACTTCTACACCTCTATCAGGTCGCCCCTCGCTCTACGTCTCTCAAGGGAGTGCAAATTAAGATGCTTTAACCTGTCTCTATACTCAAGGTTCCTAATGCCCGGGATTAGTCTTGTCATTCTCCTCTGAATTCTTTCCAAGGATTCTTTATCCATTCTGTAATACGGTGACCAGAATTGAACTGCGTAATCCAGGTGTGGTCTCACAAGAGCAAGATACAGTTTTAGGATGACCTCGCTAGTCTTGTAACTAACACTCCTTTGTATGAACCCAAGTACCTTATTAGCCTTGTTACGAGCAAAAACACATTGTTTACTTGGCTTAAGGTTCCTACTTATCATTACTCCTAAATCTCTCTCGCAGTCGGATTTCTCTATGGCATCGTTGTTCATCTGGTATCTGGTTTCCCTGTTTACATCTCCTATACTGAGTACTTTACATTTGTCGACGTTGAATTTCATCTGCCATTTTTAGACCATTCGAAAAATTTGTTTAGATCTTCCTGTAGTTTTGCCGAGTCCTCGTCAGATTTAATAACACGTCCTATTTTAGTGCCATCAGCAAATTTACTTTCATACATTTTTTATCGAATCACCTGGAATCTACCAAAATGTCAGTTTTTTCTGCTATGTTTCTGAGATGTTTGTGTATTTGTGACGCTGAATTTATTGCTGAAGAATTTAAACACATTCTTTTCATTGCACAAAAACTTGGGTACCCTTCTGTGTTTGTTGATCATTGTTTTAAAAGGGCTAAAAAATCCTTTCATTCTGCTCAAACCAGGCAAATTCCTACACTTAAGAATATTTTGACTCTGCCGTATCGCAATGAATTTGTCCCGTTATTTCGGTCCCTTAAATTACTAAATATTAAAGTTGTTTTCAAGTATGACTCAACCATTACCAATATGTTAATCAAAAATAGCCTAAGTTTGAATGTAAATGGAAGTGTTTATTGTATTCCATGTAGCAAATGTAATGGTAATTATGCAGGACAGACAGGAAAAACATTGCAGCTCAGAATCAAACAACATAAGTATAATATGTCGTTCATGTTAGGAATAATAGTCATCCCATTGCTTGGGAAAAATGCTTTGAAGTATTTAAATCATCTTGTGTCACAGAAAGACTTCTGGTTGAAGCTAGTTTGATGAAGCCATTAAAATCAATAAACCTTAGTGATGGTCAGTTCAAAACTGATAATATGTTACATAAATTTATTTGTCAGTGGCCCAAGGTTAAAAATGATTTGAAAACCTTGGAGCTAGATGTAGGATAGTTATTTAGTGGTCCCTTATTTTTGAACTGACCTAACCTGACTAGTCACGTCGCCCCCTCTACGTGTGTGTTGGTGTTGGTGTGGGGATTAATGGATAACATCATTATGACCTAATCTCATGTTTAATAAGGTCACCCTGTATACTTAAGCCTCTCTGTCCATGTAATCGAGTTGCCTCTGAAGCTTAGGTGCTCCTTTGCTTCCCTTTTCCCCTTGTGATTTTATCAACATTTATCTTATCCACGTTTTCATTGTGGAGCTACACGAAATATATATATATATATATATATATGCAAGTAAATCACTGTTGGTGCTGATAACCACAAGGAAAAAGAAAACACAAAGTTCCCAAGCGCTTTAAAAAGAACATAAGAAGACAAGAATGGAGGAAACTGCAGCGGGCCAATTGGCCCATACTGGGCAGTCCCGTTTACACCCAACCCCTATTGCTCATATAAGCATCCAACCTATGTTTGAAGCTATTCAGAGTATTCGAGTTAATGATGATATTTGGTAACTTGTTCCATTCATCCACTACTCTGTTTCCAAACCAGTGTTTACCTATTTCGCGACTAAATCTAAATTTGTCTAACTGAAAACCATTGTTACGAGTTCTCTCCTGGTTGGATACTTTGAGTACCTTTGTAATGTCCCCTTTCTTTAGCCCTGACTTCCATTTATACACCTCTATCAGGTCGCCTCTCGCTCTACGTCTCTCGAGGGAGTGCAAATTAAGATGCTTTAACCTGTCTCTATACTCAAGGTTCCTAATGCCCGGGATTAGTCTTGTCATTCTCCTCTGAATTCTTTCCAAGGATTCTATATCCATTCTGTAATACGGTGACCAGAACTGAACTCTGTAATCCAGGTGTGGTCTCACAAGCGCAAGATACAGTTTTAGGATGACCTCTCTAGTCTTGTAACTAACACTCCTTTGTATGAACCCAAGTACTTTATTAGCCTTGTTACGAGCAAAAACACATTGTTTACTTGGCTTAAGGTTCCTACTTATCATTACTCCTAAATCTCTCTCGCAGTCGGATTTCTCTATGGCTTCGTTGTTCTTCTGGTATCTGGTTTCCCTGTTTACATCTGTTATGCTGAGTACTTTACATTTGTCCACGTTGAATTTCATCTGCCATTTTTCAGACCATTCGAAAAATTTGTTTAGATCTTCCTGTAGTTTTGCGGAGTCCTCGTCAGATTTAATAACACGTCCTATTTTAGTGTCAACAGCAAATTTACTTATGTTGCTGTCTATGCCGAAATCTATGTCGTTTATGTATATAAAAAATAATAATTGTCCAAGTACTGAGCCTTGGGGAACTCCACTTTTGACGTTGCTCCAATGGGACTTAGTGCCGTTAATGCTCACTCTCTGTTTCCTGTCCTGTAACCACGCCTTAATCCATTTAAGGATATCACCTTTGATGCCATGTGCTTCTACCTTTCTATTTAGTCTTTCGTGCGGGACTCTGTCGAAGGCTTTGCTAAAGTCGAGATATACCACATCATATTTGTGCCCCTCGTCCACCGATTCGAAAACTGATGAAAAGTATGTTAATAGATTAGTTAGAACATTAGAAAATAAGGAGTCTGCAATAGGCCGGTTGGCCTGTGCATGGCAGCTCCTGTCGAGAGTTACTACCACTCTCTATCATCCATGAATCTATCTAGCCTCCTTTTGAAACTTTCCAGATTTCCCGCACTTACTACAAAGCTGCTAAGCTTGTTCCACTCGACCACCACCCTATTTGTGAACCAGTTTCTTCTTATCTCCCTCTTAAACGTAAATTTATCCAACTTGAATCCGTTGCTCCGAGTCCTATCCTGCTCGGATATTATAAGAACTTTATCTATATCCCCGTGAGACAAGAACGTCCGCTTGTGAAGCCATGCTGGGAATCATTGATCAATCGGTGCTTCTCCAGGTGATTTCGAATAGAGTTTGAAATTAATGCTCCCAGTAATTTGCCTACTATTGTTGTTAGACTGATTGGTCGGTAGTTAGAGGATAGTGATCTATCCCCCTTCTTGAAAATCGGTATTACATTCGCTATCCTCCAGGATTCTGGTACTACACCTGTTTTTAAGGACATGTTAAACAACTTTGCTAAGGGCATACTAAGCTCTTCCTTACATTCCTTTAATCCTCTGGCAAATATCTCATTGGGACCAGGTGACTTATTAGGCTTTAGTTTGTCTATTTGCTTACTAACATCGTTACTAATCACTACTATAGCGCTTAATTTGTTTTCTTCACTATCTCTGAATAGAGTCGGTGCCTCGGGTATCCTGTTTAAATTTTCGGAGGGGAAAACTGTTGAAAAATATTTATTCAAATTATTGCTCATTTCTCCATCGTTATCAGTGAGCTCGCCGGTATCTGACCGTATTGGTTCAATCTTTTCTTGTGTTTTAGTTTGATACATTTGGTAGAATCCTTTGGGGTTTGTCTTCGCCTCCCTTGCTATCCTTAACTCATTATTCCTCTTGGCTTTCCTTATCTCGGTTTTAACCCTACTCGCCAATACCTTATAATAATCCTGGAGGTAAATTTCGCCACGATTTATCCTTCTACCTATAGCCTTCCTTTGTCTGATCTGAGTTTTTTGTATGGTATGTTCTGCCTTTGTGCATTAAGTAAATCATTATTTAATTTGTCGTGGAACTCAACAATCTCAGATCTCTTTATCAGGTCGGTGTCATCTGTCAGGTTCACGGCCAGTGCGACACCCTCTCTCTCAGCTGCCTTTTTAAACTGTCAAAGTTTGCCCATCTGAAATCTGGTACTTTAGTGGAATTTTCCTTACGTCTGCCCTGAAAATCTAACTGGAATCGAATTTCTTTGTGATCGCTCTTTGCAATGTCGTTCCCTACCTCGACATTGCTAATGAGGTTTTCTCTGTTCGACAGAACTAAATCTAGTATATTATTACTCCAGGGGGGTTCGGTTATATGTTGACTTAGGAAACAGTCCTGGATCGTCTCGAGAAAATCCTCTGATTCTGAGTTACCCGTAAGGTCAGTCCAATCTATTTGGCCAAGGTTAAAGTCGCCTACTATACAGACTTTGTTGTGTATGGAAGCCCTGCCCATTTCATCCTAGATAAGTCGCTGATTGACTCTTATCAAGATTGGGAGGTCTATATATTACTTCTGTGATTAATTTTTCCCTACCGTCGATTAATTCTATCCAAATTGTTTCTGTATTCCGCTCAGTTTTTATTTCCTTATTTATTTCACACTTCAGATTATCCCTAACATAGATTGCAGCTCCGCCTCCTTTCCTGGTCTGCCTATCGGTATGGAACAATTTGTAACCTACAATTTGGTATTCGACCGGTAACTCGCGTGAGTCTAGGTTGATCCATGTTTCAGTGAATGCTATTATATCGATTTTTTCGGTACATACCAAGGCCCTAATATCATCCATTTTGTTTCTCATGCTTCTACTGTTCGCGTAGTAGACATTTAAGTTAGTCGTGTTCTGAGTCCTCCCTTTACCGCGTTTAGTTTTAAACTCCCTGTCTAATTTAGTTTTGTCATCATTCCTAACACAATTTCCCTGTAATCTTTCACTTTGTTTACCCACTCCCACTGCAGTCTCCTCCACCCCCGTGCCCATATGTTCCCCTAGCAATTTAAAGACTTCGTTATCCTTTGAACTGCCCCCTCTAGAGACCCAGCCAGGGTTGCCACCCCATCCCGAGACAGGTGCACCCCATCCCTAGCATAAAGGTCCCTTCTGCCGTAGAAGTTGTCCCAGTTGTCAATGAATGGGACTGATATTGACTTGCAATATCTGTCAAGATGGTCGTTGACACCAACTGCCCTTGACAACCATTCACTGCCAACTCTCCTTCTAGGCAGGACACGGCATATGATAGGGATCCCTCCCTTAGTCCTAATACGATCTATAGCTGCCTTGAACTTATCAAGAAGCTCCTCTCTCCTACACCGGCCAATATCATTGCCTCTTGCACTGAGGCAGATAATGGGTTTGTTCCCATTACCAGACAAGATATTGTCCATCCTGTCAATTATATCCCCCACCCCAGCTCCTGGCAAACACACCCTCATCCTATTTTTGTTTTTACCACAAAAAGCCCTGTCCAAGTACCTTACCTGTGAGTCACCAGCAATTAAAGTTTTTATATCTTCCTTGTCAGCCCTGTCCCTGACTGTACTAACGTCCAATTCGTCTATGAAGGGACTGAACGAGTTGGTACACTTAGCTGTTGATGTCGTTGTTGATGTATCCTTGGTGTGTTTTTTCATCACCAGTTTGGTCTTCCTTCTCCTCAGAACCTTCCACTCGCTTGAGTTTTCGTCAGACACTGGCTTTCCCTGTCCCGCCTCTTCCTTCATCCTCGCCATCACTTTCTTTAATTTCAGGTTCACCAACGTGGGCCTCTCTATTTCTTCCTTGGCCCTCTCCAATTCTTCCATGGTCCACTCCAGCTTGGCCAACAAACTCCCACACCACAGACCACACATAGCACTGGCCATATCTGATAATTATCCCTCGGGAGCTAACCCTGCCGTGACCTTTCCCCTAGTGAGGTCAGAACGCAACTGAGACATCTTCAAGACATCTTCAGAGGCAACTGAGACATCTTCAGACATCTGAGACATCTTCGTTAACCTATCTTGATATGGAAGGTTTCTAAGTCCCGGAATCATTTTCATCATTCTTCCTTGCACCGACTCCAGTGAATTGATATCCATTCTATAATAAGGGCACCAGAACTGAACCGCATAATCGAGGTGCGGCCTGACTAGCGCAAGATATAGTTGCCATAAGACCTCTGCACTCTTATTACTTACACTTCTAGATATAAAACCTAATACTCTGTTTGCCTTATTTCGAACATTAACGCACTGTTTTCTAGGCCGTTGGTCCGGGCTTACAAGTACCCCTAGGTCTCTTTCACAAGTCGACTTCTCTAGGTTGATGTTGTTAAGGCTGTATACATTGACAGTATTTGTTCTTCCAACATTAAGTACGCTGCACTTGCTTGTGTTGAATTTCATTTACCATTTTCTGACCACTCCTGCAGTTTATTTAAATCTTCCCGAAGTGCATTTGCATCCTGCCCTGAATTAATTTGCCGCCCTATTTTGGTGTCAACTGCAAACTTGCTTATGTCACTGCTGATCCCAGTATCTAGATCGTTTATGTACATTATGAACAAGAGTAGGCCCAGTACTGACCCCTTGGGAACCCCACTGGTTACACAGCCCCACTCAGGTTTAACACTATCTACGCTGACCCTCTGTGTTCTATCGGTGAGCCATGATTTTATCCAATTCAAAACTTTCCCCTCGATACCCTGAGCCTTAACTTTTCTTAGAAGCCTCTGATGCGGTACTCTGTCAAACGCTTTGCTAAAGTCTAAGTAAATATCATCGTAATTTTCGTCATTATCTACTACCTCTTAGACTTCCTAAAAAACATCAGCAGATTTGTTAGACAAGATTTTCGCTTTGTAAACCCATATTGAGAGTCGTAGATTAATTTGCTTTTCTCTAAACGCGATCGGATGCTATTTGCTATAATTGATTCAAGAAATTTCCCCATTACTGACGTCAAACTAATCGGCCTCGTAGTGTTTAGGGTGATTAAAGTTTTGACTCACAAATGTGCTTATAGGCAGCTTAAATAATTATAGTATATAGAGATGTTGCGGAGTAGGGGATACAGTACTCATCTCCCCCCCCCCCCCCCCATCCTTTGTATTGTTGGTTCGACTCTGTGAAAATCCCAGGCAACCCGGTTGTTTAGGATGTGAAGGCGATCGAGTGTTGTGCCGACCACGCTGTTTCCTAGTGTACCGAAGGCTTGATATACTATACAGTGTGTTCTTTTAATACTGGCCTTCGTAAGTCGTCATACCGTTGTGTGTGTGTGTGTGTGTGTGTGTGTGTGTGTGTGTGAATCTAATCCGAGTCCTGTACTTCACCCCGTTTGACCTCTGACGTTCCCTGCCTGAACTTTGGGCCTCTGGCGTCAATTCTCTCTGAATTAATCCATTTGACTTTTGTACTTGGGCGACGCTACTGTGATAGGTACACAGAATCTCTCTCTCTCTCTCTCTCTCTCTCTCTCTCTTTATTTCAACAGTTTTACATTGTATGCATTACATATGTACAGTGAAGTGTCTTAACAATTACCTTTTATATAAAATCCAAATTATTCTTATCTTCACTAAGTATTGACAAAACATTTAAGGCAATTACATTGAAAGGTTGAATACGTCATCCCACACCACTGTGCATTGTTCCTCTATAAAAACATCTTTGATGGTGAGTTGTGTTAGTGTGGGGCTCCTCCAGGGCGGCGCTGGTGGCTGCTGCTACTCTCGTGGAGTAGACTCCTCGTCGCTGCTAATGCTGATTCAGTAGAGGACGTTGTGCTGTTGAAATCACGACCCTCCAGTGTTGTAGACTTTTCACTACTGCTGCTGGGTCGAGTACAGCGAGGTGCGTCTTGGCAGCACCCGACCCGGACACATAATCGTACTCTAGGGCTGACCGGTTTTGGGAATTGTAAAATTGTAGGACGCCGTCTGCTGTGGTGTAGGATGAGGCGTAGCACTGCGACCTTTCTTACCAGTGCTTCAATATTGTACCTGAAGTTTAAAGTCGAAAGTTACCCCAAGTATGTTCACGTGTTGTTGGGGGTACTCGACCACCCATCTGTGGAGTTTTATTTCCTTCCAGTTGGTCACTTCTTCAGGATATGACAACAGACTGGCTCTTGACAGCCATATATTTGATTGGCCATGTTTGTCCCCATCCAGACACGTGGAGACCATGTTGAAAACCTTCTGCAGCGTTGTCTCGTTCCTGGTAAGAGCGGCTGAGATGAATTGTGAGAATCCTTCTGTTTACATCACGCCCTCCCCCCTCTCTCTTTCTCTCACTCTCTCTCTTTTCTCTTTCTATCTATTTATCTACTTTTCTCTTTTCAGTCTATTTCTGTGTCTCCTTTAATCTCTCTTAATCTTTTACTCCTTTACTCTGAATACTGAAATGTAAACAAACCTCTTAATAAACAAGGGTAAAAAATAATAATAATAACAACAACAACAACAATAAAAACAAGTAAACAATAAGTAATCGAGGAAAAAATAACCAAATGAAGACAAACACACAAACACACAAACACACAATATACCTAAGGACCAAAACACACTCGGACACACAAAATAAACTAGCCCTGAGTCTCCTATAATCAATAAAACTCCTGATAATTGGTATAATTCCTAAATTAGCCGATAATTAGAAGAAACACAGTGTTGCCAACTGAGGGTGATTAATATTATGTGGGGCGGATGGTGAGAGGTTGTGGTTTTGTGTGTCTGTCTGTCTGTCTGTTTGTCTGTTTGTTTGTTTAATGTTTGTTTGTTTGTCTGTGTTTCTGTCTGTCTGTTTGGCTTTGTCTGTGTGTCTGTCTCTTCCTTTTTGTCGGTATCTTGGTATATTTTGTCTCTTTCACCCGTCCTTTATGTAGCTAGAGAGAGAGAGAGAGAGAGAGAGAGAGAGAGAGAGAGAGAGAGAGAGAGAGAGAGAGAGAGCAGAATAAAGATGTAAGTAATTGATTCATAGACTAAACAAAACACACACACACACACACACACACACAGGCATACAGGCATGCAAGTATGCCGTCTTAGCAGCCCAATGAC